>CM044986.1:6177313-6494813 GCA_024586325.1 Stellera chamaejasme
AAGTAACTTTAAGCAAAAAAAAAACAGGGAAAAGATAAATTAAATAAAATTGACTCAATCGAACTAATTTATGAACATGATGATTCATTCATTCTCCTAAAATTTAGAAGCCATGTACGGGCAATTGGCAAAGTACATGACCGATTTGTGTGCCAATGAACCCAACTCAACTCGGAAACGCAACTCAGCTGCATTATTAATTATGCCTATGATTGATGCCACTACTTGCAATCCCCTCCTTCAATTTGAACAAAATACAACTTCGGTTCCTATCTAATTATTGTTTCTCTTGCAATTTTCCAAAAAAGATTTAGGCTAAATGAGAGATAAGTAAAATTCAAAAGAATTTATCAGTATCACCATTAAACTGTAGGTGTAAATGAGAGCTATGTGACGTGTTTTTGGAGTCGTCACCAATCTTTTTACCTAGGTTGATTGGAAACACGAAAATGGTCTATGAGAGATTTGGAATCGTTTGTCGATTACGCATAAAAATGGTTAATTTTCAGACGCCAAAATTGGTACTACAGTTTTTTTTAGATTTTTGTTTGATTTTAAGACATAATGAAAAAAGAAAAAAATAACACTAAAGGTCTTTTTGCTTGATTTTTAGATAAATAATAACAAAAAAAAGAAAAAAAGATTCTTAGTAATTTACATAGCTAATAAAACTCAAAATGTCTTGAAAATAAAATTAAAATAGTTTAGATTGACACAATAACAAAAAAATATTAATTAGCACAAAACGCTTTAGGCATATTGCCCAAAGGTGAGGTTTTTAACTTGACAGAATGACTTGAATGCTACCGTGAACAACTCAAGGGATTTAAATGACAAAAGAGAGAAAATAGAGAGACTGAAAGTTGTTATTTCACCCAAAAGTTTAAACTTGCTGCGGCCTTCTTTCTTCTTCACGTTGCGTGACCCGGCGGCGGAGCGGACGGCCGGTATCGAGTCGGATTTTCGACGGCGGAGCGTAGGCAGTCGTCTGGCGGCGGCCGAGAGGGTGGTGGCGGTGGTGGCGCGGTAAATGGAGCTCCGGTTGGAGAGAAAGGGCGGCCGGTGTCGGATCGGATTGTGGGCGTTTTCTCGTGCTCATGCCGTATCCGGCAGCGTGAAAGGGTGGGTTGGCTTCGTCTCGTCGTGGTGGAGCTAATGGTGATAGATAGGAATGATGAAACGCAGCAAATCGGGGAATGGAGGAGAAGGCCCGGCGGGTCGGGCCGCGATTTTCTCGCGTTCGGAGATGTCGGTGATAATTTTAGGATCGTCTTTAACATGCTTCTCATGTTCGCATTCAAAAATACCGAAGAAAGGATTAAGGATGTGTACCTTTCTTGGGCGCAGCTTAAGAATCTTAGAAATTCTTGCTCCTTGTTGATGAAGAAGACTCGGCTTGGGAACACCTTTAGGGGCGGATTGGAGAGGATTTGTCTCCAAGGTGAGTTCCACTCACAATGCTCCTAGAATGCCTTCTAGTTTGGAAGAGGAAGTATGAGGAGAGAAGAGAGAACCAATGCTGGTTGTGGGATGATTGAAATGGCGCCACCCTCCCTCTATTTATAGAGGAGGATGGGCTGCCAATGAGGGGGCACAATGCCTCCTCATTTGCGAAGTAACATGTCTCTAGGGCCAAGGGCTGCAACCAATGCCCCTTGGTCCATGAGACATGTCTCATGCCTTTTGCCTTTTCAATTAAGTAATTAATTAGAAAAGGAATAAATAAATAATTGTGTCTAATAGGAAATTAATTAACTAATTAATTAATTATCCAAATATGGTGAAGAGGCAAGGGAGGTGACCCATGCCCCTTGCCCATTCGGCCATGGGACATGAGACATGTCCCTTTGGCCGAATGGTGCAAGGCATGGGTTGCACCCCCCTTGCCTAGAGGCACCTAGGGCGAAGGGCACGACACCCCTAGGCCCATGGCCGAATGGGTGTAAGGCCACCTTAGGGTGCCCTTTCGGCACCCAAGGTGCTACGCACCCTTCGGCCTAAGCCGAAGGTGTGCTTGGCCCTCTTCGACACCTTTTCACCAATTTACGCACCTTTCCGCCAAGAGACACGTCTCTTCGCCAAAAGGTGCCTAGACACATTTATACCAAGCTCACATAGAGCTATTCCAAGACATATTAAATCATCCATTGAGCTCCTTGAGCTCATATCAGCTCACTAAGAGCAGATATACATCTCTCTAGCTCAAACACTCAGTTGAGCTGAGTTGAGCCGTGCTTAGCTACTTTAGCTAGCCCAGTCATCTTGGTGCGCAAGAATTCCAACATAGTCGGCCGCACAGGCGACCCATCGTGCTTCCTCTGGAACAAGACCGGGTGCGCCGTATGGAGCCTTCGATGGTTGGATGTAGCCTTTGCATCCAGCAATTCCTTAATCTGTCTCCTCGACTCCTCGAGTTCCGGGGGAGACATGCGGTAAGGTACCGCAGTTGGTGGTCTAGCCCCTAACACCAGCTCAATCTCATGATCCACCTCCCTTTTAGGTGGGAGCTTCTTTGGGAGCTCGGGCGGCATAACGTCTTAGAACTCCTCCAAGACAGGTAGTGATCTCGGTTGGCCCATTGATGACGATCTCTCCTTCCGTGATGGCTGTAAGGAAGGTAAGCTCGCCTCTCTTGATGCCCTTGTGGAGTTGCAAGGCCGAAAGCGTAGCTTCATGTTTTGGTCCCCACGAGTCAATGGTATCATGCATGGCTCACCCTTCTCCAAGATGCATATGGTGTTGGCGAAAGGCATCGGGATCGCCTTAACCCGGTCCATGAACTCCATGCCAAACATCATGTCATGATCATCCATAGGAACTACTGAAAAGTTCACGTGGTCATGCCACTCACCTATTTGGACCTCCACGTCTTTAGCCATGTCGTAGATGGGCTTTGAGTTGGAGTTGATAGCCTTCATCCAACCTTGCTCTCCAGTACTTGATACCAAGGCGCTTAGCTTCCTCCAACCTTAGGAAGTTGTTCGATGCTCCGGTGTCCACCAAGCCACATACCTCTTGTCCATGAATCCCGGCTTGGACTAAGAGTTGACCACCTTGGTCCTGCTTGGAGGCGTCTCAACCTTAGCCTTGATAGAGTTAAGGACTTGGAGAGATCTCATGCCGGCATTTGTGCTAGCCTTGCTCCTTTTCTGGGCAAGGGCTGCAAGATGATTCATAAGAGGGCAATCTCGAGCTAGGTGCTCACCTTTGCAATTGTAGCATTCGAAGGGTCTCTTCTCGCGGTTGTCCCCCTTCTTCCACCTTGGATTGCCTCCGCCATCCTTCCTAGGTGCCTTGGGTACCTCCTGGATTTGGGCTTCTCCATCTACTTGAAACTCAATAAGAGACTCCACCATGGACGGCTGTTGGGAGATCCTCCACCCCACGTCTCTTGAGTTCCAACTTGGCCCAATTTTGGAGGCCATCCACGAAGGGGAAGAATGCCTCCTCGGGATAGTTCGGAATCTCCAAAAGTAGCTCATTGAACTCCTTGAAATACTCTCGAATGTTGCCCCTATGAGAGAGATGTCTCAGCTTGGCCCTCGCCTCATTTTCCAAGTTATCCGGACGGAACTTATGTTTTAGTTCTCTCTTGAACTCATCCCAGGTGGTGATTGAGAAAGTCCCCTTCTCAATCTCGACATGTCGTCGCCTCCACCATACTAATGCCATGTCCTCAAGATAGAGGGTAGCAAGGCTGATCTTCAAGCCATCCTCCATGATGCCGACAACACCAAAGTACTGCTCCATGCCCAAAAGAAGTTGTCCACTTCCTTGGCATTCTGAGCGCCCTTATACGCCTTTGGCCTCGGCACGTCGATCCGGGGTGGTAGTGTAAGGCTTGACGTCGATGTAGACGCCGAGGAGTTAATGCCTCTAGCCACCACCGCCTTAAGGAGGGTCACCTCACGATCCGAGTGCCTCCTTAGGGTGAGAGCTTCATCCGTCGCCTTGCAGTGCTCTGCTTTCGTTGAGTCCACTTGATTCACCGCACCCAGTAGCTCATCCTCGAGTCCTTCCACCTTGGCCTCGAGATCCTCTTGCTGGGTCTCCACCATCGTAAGCCTAGCCTCCAAGCCATCCATTACCCTTTTGGACGCACCCCGAGACCTTCCTCTCATTGAGCTTTCCTCCATCTCGAAAGGTTGCTCCTCGTCGCGCACCACATCGGTCATCCTTACCTTTGCTGGTCTTCCCACGCATGACCTTTGCTCTGATACCAATTGCCACGGACTGATTCTTCAGCTACTCCGTGCGACACTTAAACACACCTCCTTGTGCTAAGTCAGCCTCGACCCAACCCTATGATGCCTTGAAGGCTTTGAGAAAGCTTAAGAGAACTTTGAGAGAGCTAGAGAGCTTTTTGAAGGAGAACTTGTATTGATTACTTAGAAATGCTTGGATGGATACAAATGTGCCCCAAGTGGGGGTATATATAGGTCTTCACCTCCTCAATGGACGGTTAGGATCATCTTGATCCAATAGTGAAGATTAAGCCTCTAGAATTCTCGAGCACCTCTCTCTACTTCTCTACACTTATCTACAATACTCTGGGCTTCCCTAGAAGTCTCTAGAAAAGCTCAGAGAGTGTGAGAGTCTTCTTGGAAGATCACTAACCCCTTTAAATTCGGATTTGGACCTAGGATGCTTGATCCATGAGCGCAGTCAGTACAGACTTGGTGTAGGATGTCTGAATGGGCGAAGTTAGCATTAGAGCTTTGTTGGGCCTAATTGGACCATTACACAATTCATTGGGGTGCTAGAATCATTGGTAGTAGGGAACTACTCACACAACATAATAAAAGCAGTAAGATAAAATGTATTTAAAGGAAATTGAAAAGACATAGAGAAAGAGTAGAAGAACAACTAAATTTTTAATCCTCCTAGAAATCCTTAACATAATATCTTACATGCCATGAAAGAAATATAATTTGAATTGAATGAGATATGATTTTTATGAGTAACTCTATAATTAATTTTAGTTTTTTTATACCAGGATAATAATAATACTCTTTTCATCGGTAAAATATTGCTCATTTGCGGTCCACTTATTTGTTGCGGTGAACATATATGCAGAGTTTAATGCGAAATTGCATCAATATTTAATGTGAAAACCAACACTAGTCCATAATTATTTATGGGTTGATTTGAGGATAGAGATAGAGATAGAGAGTTAGGTAGAGGTTGTGGTAAAACAAATTGGGGCAACTGTGTATTGCAATTTGCAAGGTACTCGGTTGTTGCACCTTCGCCCAATTAATCAAAATAGTTTTGTTTTCTTTTTCTTTTTGTAAGTATCAAACTTGTTTTGTTTAACTAAAACATATTTGATTTTGAAGTAATTTTTATACTGCGATTCTACATGCGTTCCATTTAATATAAGATTTTTCTCATGAATGTTAAAATATTAAAGTTAAATGATTTATATGCATATCATAATTTGAAATCTAAATTTTCTAAATATATTTTTTTGTGAATTGTTTAACTATTAAATTATTAATCTTTGTAAATATTTGAGTTAGACATTGAACCTTAAACAACAAAAACAAAGTATAGATTTATTTGAGGACATTGGGAGTGTTTCCTCACGAAAATTATACGCATTACTTTTTGAGTAGTTTAAAAAAAAAGTTTCACTTATTTTTTTAAAGGTAACCTAAATTTTTATTTAAATAAATAAATAAATCCAAAATCCAAGAAAGAATTTTACGCCGATGGCGTAGGATACACAGTAAATCATAAGTTTTTGGCAATAGTTATATTTTAAACGGGATCCACTTGTACAATTTTTATTCTTTCAACGGAATTGTAAGATTTAAAAAATGATTAATTGGGCGGCGGTACAGTGCTGGATGAGGTGGTGGTGCAGCGACAGAGGGGCGGTGGTGCAGCGGTGGAGGGGCACAGGTGCAACAGGATGCTGAGGCTGTAAATGGTGGGAGCGAAGGGTCAAAGTGTGAGAAATCTAAAGTTTAAGGGTAAATTTTGTCAGGTTTACAAACTTTAAGGTGAATTAAAATAAAACATTATCCCAAAAAATTTAACAGAATCCGTCAAACAATTTAACGGTAGTGGAAAATTGACCAAATTTCTCAAACATTAGTGGCAATTTGACCCCGGGAAAAACTTTAGTGACAAAAAGTTACAAACTCCCAAACATTAGTAGAAAAATGACCCCTTTTCCCATTAAACTATTTTAACATATATAATTTCAAAATTCTTCTTTAAGCCAATTTGTCCCTAATGTTTTTTTGTTTGTTTTAATTTATGCAACATTGGCTCGAGTTATCACAAAGTCTACCGAGACATGAAGAGGGTATTCCACGAGAAGTTACGCAATATCCATCATGTTGGAGGCGACATGTCAAAAGCTGAGACAAATACATGGGTAGCCAAGTCAGTAAACTAAACGATACTACTTTGTAACGTTTTCTTATTAAACTTTATGCTCATTATACTAATCTAAAATTTTCTTGACGCAGGAATAATATGCTTGGCATCGTTGGAGATGTTCAAACAATGATGTGGTGGGTGGACTGCACAAGTTTTGGTCAAAGATGTATAGGGGAGGAAGGAAAGATCGTGTCCAACATGTAGAGGGACCACCCTCTTCCCGATGGGACTCAAACATACTATCACTAGCGGAGTGTGGGCCGGAGCAAAGGAAACCGAAACCCACCATTGGATGGATACCGATTACGAAGCAGAGACTATAACCGGCCCAAACCAGGGGACAAGCGAGCTCGGGTCTTGTTGTGACCACATTGCCGTCAGAGTCGCAACAAAAGTGATAAAACTGAAGTGTAAGGAATTGAGGAATTGAGGACTGAATTGGAAATAAATAGAAAAAAGGATAAAATTGATAGGAACCGGGTAAAATTGAATAGCTAAGATAAAACATAGGACTAAAGTTGTAATTACCCTAAATTTGACACTAAGCCTAATCCTACGACTGACACGACTCTAGACTGGAAGACGCTGACTGGGGTAGCTTAAGGAGAAGGGTTACGGGTTAGAAAGAGGACACAGAGAGGGCTTTGGGGGGATTCATTGGGGAAGGTCACGAAGAACACACATGGGATTTTGGGGCAGGTCGGAAACAAGAGAGAAGGCAGGAGGGATCGATGGTGTGGTTGATTCAGTAGAAAGTTGAGTGACCGGCCGGTTGAACTGCGAACTAGTAACTAATCGGCTCTTGTTCCGGTTATCCGATGGTGTGTTAAAAAACCGTTAAAAACCAATCAAAATAGTGACTATAAAACCGTTTTTTAAAACCGTTTTTAATATATTTAAGGTAATAATTGAGATTTGAAAGTTGTCAACTGTCGAAAGCCATTGTTTAGATGATGTTGTGTCTTGCGGAAGCATCAAGCGAGGGGCATGTTGCTAAACTGACCAAGTCATGAAACGATCAACCACAGTAAGTTGTATTTTTGTACAAAAAGTCTGTATATTTTTATACTTATTACTTTCAATATCTCATTTTATATACTTATATATATATATATTTGTAAAATCCCTTGTTTCTTGAGAATGTTCAGTATTATGTTGCATATGAATTAATTTATGATAACTTTAAAAGATGTGTATTTATTAATAGTTTACAGAAACAAAAATAAAAGATGTGGTCAGAGCAGAGCTGCAGAAGCATGCTCTTTGATCTCTTGTAGATGAGAAGCCATTTTTTTCTTTTTTTTTTATTTTTAATCTCTTTATCTTGTTTTCTTTTCCTTTTAATTCTATTTTCTCAGCTACGAAAATGCAAAATGGATAGCCGGTAACTTTTTTTGTTTGTTTTTTTGTTTAATTAAATAGAACACACTTAAATCCTAGATTAACGATAAAAATACATAAAATAATAAAAATAACAAAAGTACATAAAAGAATTTGTTTTTGGTTATTCTCCAAAAAGTTGCTACACTTCATTTACGGAAAGTTTTTAAATCAGTTTTACTTTATTACCCTTGTTCTCTCTTTCCACTCAAAACGTTGCTACACCTATTTTACCTCTTTAATCTCAAGTCAATATACATTCTTAATGTACGTGTCAATCCAAATGTCGCATCTAAAAAGCCATGGAGGGAGTAAGTTCTAAGAGAAACCTTAATATTTTCCTTATGTCATACATTACATTGCTAAGTTAAATACTAGAGAGCATAAATGTTTTAAGGAAACGAACTTTTTGCCATCAACGTTTGCCCAAAAGTCCCTTTTTGCCATTATTTTAAAAAATGGTCGTTTTTTGCCATCAACATTATTGTTTCTGTAACAGACCATGTACAGTGTCAAGATGTTCTCCGCTTTGGACCCCGGCCCGCACGGATTTGTTTCTACCTGAATCCACACGTAAAACGTGCCTTGTGGGGTTAAGGAGCAATCACCCTTATAAGGCGTGCATTACTCCCTTAACCCCCTCCATGTGAGATGAACAACATCATCCACCCCTATAAGGGAGTCCAGCATCCCCGTTGGCACATGGACACTATACAACCAGGCTCCGATACCATCTGTAACAGACCGTGTACAGTGCCAAGATATTGTCCGCTTTGGGCCCTAGACCCGCGGATTTGCTTCTACCTGAATCCACAGGTAAAACGCATCTTGTGGGGTTAAGGAGCAACCACCCTTATAAGGCATGCATTACTCCCTTAGCCCCTCCATGTGGGATGAACAACATCATCCACCCCCCTCCAAGGGAGTCCAGTGTCCCCACTGGCATATGGACACTATACAACCAGGCTCTAATACCACTCTGTAACACCCCCATTTACCCACCAAAACAATTTAGGGAAAAAATGAAAGTTTTCGAAAAATAACTTGATCGATAAAACATTACAAAACATTCATATAAAATAAATTCACATCCGATAAACGCAGGTGCTACTTAGTCACACCAACAAAATAATATAGATAGATAAATGTAGTGGAAAATAAACAAAGTTTGTTTTATTATTCCAAAGTCCACTAAGTCAGAAAACCATGTCGAAAAGTCACAACGCGTCTCCACCCGGTAGCTTCTCCTCCTTGAAGTATGTCTGCTCGTACTCCGAGTCAACGAGGTTGGCATTGTAGTCCTCCATGTAAAACTCACCTGTAATAAATGTGGTTAGCGTCCATTTGCTTAGGAAGGAGGAAAGATTACAAGTCTTTCATCAAGGTTGCAATACTTCCTCAAATAAAAAATTCTAAGATAATAATTCTAAGCATGATAAATTTTGACATATAAGTAAATAGCTCAACATGAAAACAATAAGAACTAGACAACCTGATCCATGCCAAGGTCTAAATGAAAGAATTTTCCTTAGCTCGGTCACTGTACGTCATAAAATATTTTCGAAACCATTTTTAAAAACACGCCGCCTGATGAACCTAGTGGTGGGTATGTACATTACTACACTCTCGGGAATGCCCCTTAAGCAGAGCCACTAGGGATGCCGCCAGGCGAGCCCAATGGGATGTCTACACCGAGACAGAGCCTCTCGTGAATGTCAACCAATCTAGGAGGCGAGCACATGCATGAACCAAATGTGGTGGGTGTGTACATCACCACACTCTTAGGAATGCCCCTTAAGTAGAATCACTAGAGATGTCGTCAAGCCAGAGCCCAATGGGATGTCTACACCGAGACAGAGCATCTCATGAATGCCAACCAATCCAGGAAGGCAGATATGCATATCACAGTTGGGTTTGAACCATCCGTTCCGAACCGCTCGTCTACAAATTACGGTTAAGTCACGTATGGGCGAATCCACGACACCTCTCATGTCTTAACTAATGATGGTCGTGTAAGGTCGTTTTTTCGGCACCAGGCACGTCGAATTAGTCATAGGATCTTATGTCCTTGTAGCTGCTCTAACCTACCGCCTACCCCCTTAAAACATTTTTGGGCCATGTAAGGTCATTTTTTCGGCACCAAACACGTCGGGTCAGTCTTATGTCCTTATAGTTGTCCTAACTTGCCGCCTATCCCGAAGAAAACATTTTGTCCGTTTGAATGCAATCATGCGATGCAAGACATCAAACAATATGTCATATTCAATCGTGATGCATGACCACTAGTCCGTTTAATTAATAGTCTTTAGGTGTGATGTCATGTCTTACTCTTTACTACTTTTATCTTGTAATCTTGTTACTTGCGTGATGTCATGAAATTCACAGAGAAATCAACAAATGTTGCTGATGAGAAGAAGAAGAAGAAGAAGAAGAGGAACAAGGAAAGAGATCTGGTGTTGATTTTTCATTCTATAGGGACATGAGCAGAAGGAGGAGCCTCTGCGGCGGATACTGCCTGCCATCTCTGATAAACAAAAAGTTGTTGCCGGTCGAGACCAAATTTTTCATCAAATTTCAGAGATTCTAGTTCGTGTTCCTCTAGATGGTCTATTGGCTCCTCAATTAGATGAAACGATGGCAAAATTAGAGTTATTGTTAATAGTGGATTAAATTAGAGAGAACTGTGGATTAAAATGTACAGCATGGATGCAGAGGAAGCAAGAGGAGAAGAGAGTTCATGCGGTGGAGAAGATGTGGAACAAGGTGGCGAAGGCGAGAGGAAGGTGGAGGAGAGAAGGGCGTCGCCGAAAGAGAAAGGTAGGATTGTAACTTTTACAAATTTAGGGTTAATTTTTTCAATTTTGAAAGTTTTGGGTCAAATTGATTATAAAAATTTAATCGATTACAGAATATTCCGAGAATATACCCTCCGTTAACGGCCTAATGGTAAATAAGGTAAAAAAAGTAAACATGGATAGGAAACAGGGTCCAAAGACAAAACATTAATGGTAAAAAGACCATTTTTAAAAAATAATGGTAAAAATGGATTTTTGGCCAAACGTGGATGGAAAAAAGTGGTATTTTCCCATGTTTTAATTTATTACAAGTATTGCACCCTCTTGCAACCGACGCCTGAATAGAAGTTAGCGATCGTGGCCCTTGTCTCTCATAAAGATTAAAGGGGATGTTTATATGTGTGAGTGGGAGGGCCGCTCGGGGGGCATTTTCGCCAATTTTAGGAAAATCGAGGGAGTCGTCACATTTATTTTTTAGAAAATGAGAAAATTAAAGTAAAAACTCAATTTGACTCCGAATTTTGGAAAATGCAATTTTGCGAAAAACCGAGATTTTAAGTCCGAGGATTGGGTACTAATTGGAAAGGTGTTAGACACTCAATTTGTCTAAAAATAATTTTAAAACAAAATAAAACCCAATTCCCATAAATTAATTATTGCAAATGGTTATTTTATGTTAAACAAAAGGATTAATTTTAGTTAATTGGACTTGGGCCTGGATTACGGGATTTCAAGCTGCCTATGTACCCATTTGAATCGGGATCAAAGCCCACGTAGTTCACTCACATTGGACCGAAAGAGTTGTTTTGGGGTTAGAATGCGTACCTGTCAAATCGGTGGAATGACGGTCAAATTGCCTTGAATCTTTGGAGACGGTCAAATTGCTTTGATGGTTCGGTGTGCTTTTGTTGCTTCTCTTGAGCGAGTTTAAAAACCAGAGTTAATTCTGCCAAAATAGAAAAAGACCTCAAATTAGTTTGATAATAACAAATTATAAAATTAAAAATTACCTCATTTCTTGTCATTCTAAATGCACCGGGCAAGAATCTTAATTCCCAACAAATCCTTCTCATCTTTCATCTTCCTGTTCAAGTTAGAATTAGAAGAGAAATTAAATTAGTAGATAACTTAATAGTAATAGAGTAAATTAATGTTGTGTTAAAGCGTCTTTCGACTCGGCCTTACCTAGTTCGTCGCGGCTTTCGCTTCTTGAAAAGAAGGCAGATGAAAGAGACTAAATGGTGTAAAGCTTCTAGTAGGAGCAATTTCTATTTTGAAGTACATCTCTGTTCTGAAGTACTTAAAGTATACCATTGTACTTTATGAAGTTGGACATTTTAGCACCTAAAGTTTTTTTATGTATTTCTCCTATGTTGAGGCTAAAAATGGGTGTATTCATGCGAATGAGCAATGTTTTCCATTGTTATAGCCTATTAAAGAATCTGTGTAGAAAGAAATCATGGTTGATGGTTTTTTTGATTTTCGTCGTGGAAGCGTAAGACGTAATTTTAATGTTGTTGCAGGGCTTGACGGAACCCCGCTTTGTGAAATGGCCAAAGCCGTTTGCCTAGTCTGTAACCCTGTTCATTTAATCGAGAAATATTGGTCAGCCCCCGACGAGGCACCTAACATTAGTCATTCTAGAAGGAGCCAAATATTCGTCGGCGTCCTTACGAGGCACCTAAAGTTAGTCATTCTAGAACATTCTAGATGAAAGTGTAGTATAAGAGTTACCTAATAGCGTTGGAGTCATTAAAATTAGCGTTAGCGTTTAGTAAAATAACGTTTAATTAACGCGATTGTATAATTTTAGAACTTGTTGTATTTTTATTTGATATTTAAGTATAATGTACGTTTTAGATGTTAGTACTAAATAGAATATAGTGTATTTAAGTGTTTTGTATGGGAAATTATTTTTATGATTCCTCTTAGGTTAACTCTTGTTGAAGTATGTGTTTGAGACAATACCTAAAGTCATCACCCGTACTCTAGATTCCGTGGTTGTCATATTTAAAATGTCTAGCTCTTCTGGAATAGTAGTTTTGTCTATTCTATAAGCCCAGGTGTTGTTTTTATTGATTAAAAACAGTAATTAATCTCATTAAAAAGCTTGCATCATTTTAGGGTAGATAGTAACGCTATTGATGATTGCACTAACGTCGTTTATGAGCAATGAAACGCTGGTTAATGGGCTTTAGTGAGTCACGGTGTAAGTCCAGTGCATGGAGCGGCGTTAGTGGGCCTTTGTTAGGGTGCCTTTCGTGCAACATTAGTTTCCCGAGAAAACGCTAGCGGCACACAAAGGGTTCGAGACTCCACTGTTGATCAGCTAACCTCACTATTTACTAGCAGACGCATGGTTTGAGATGGATTTACCACAGGTTGTGGTTGTCATGCGTAATGAAATGTAAGTATGGCGCGATGGAAGAAGCTGGTAACATTCCTCTGTTTGATTCCGGTCGTCCCCTTTGGTGGTGGTTGTTGATCTTTGTGTTGGAGGTGCGTATTTATGGTTCATTGATTTATTTATGCATACGTGAAGAGAAACTTGGACTACAACGTGGTTGTCGGCCGTAATGTACTGATTGGCGTATTTGGTTGTGAGATGGATGAAAACAGAGGCTCTCTTGGCGATTTCATGGCGTCATCGTGGGGTGATAACAAATTTGATTGTGGTGCAAAGAACTGGGTCAGCTCTAGTAATGCAAGCTGCTATCCTCCGGCACATTCAAGTTGGAAAGGTAACGATGCTGAATTCTTTGAAAATATGGATGCGGCGGAGGACAACACGGAACTGGAAAAGAGTGACGAGGAGTTGTGTAATGACGATGTTTTTGACGATCGGTGGAGTGCAATAGTTTCTGATTGAGTAAGCCGGTGCGAAGTGGGAACTTGTGGATTTGAAGGATATCTTTTTTGATGACACTGAGTGTGCAGAGAGGTTCTATAAATGCTATGCTAAAGTTATGGGTTTTGGGACGAGGAGGGTTGAGAAAAAAATGTACATGGGTACAGACATTGTCATGAGGAGGAGGTGGGTGTGTAACAGATATGGGGTAAATGAGCCCAAGTTCGCTCCCATGAGAGGCAAAGGAAACCCATGAGAGTTGGAAGGTGTGGATGTCTGCTTCATTCCGGGTCAATTGTGTTAAGGAAACCGGTAAGTATGAAGTGAGGGAGTTCAAGACAGGTCATAATCACCCTATGGTCGAGAGAACTGAAATGCACCTTGTTGCATCGCACAAAAATGTAATCTTTATGGCGAAGGAGCAAACAAAGCGAGATGAAGAGTGTAGGCATCAAGACCGGTGTTATAATGGACTACATGGTCTTGGTCGCAGTGGTTTCAACGAGTTGGGTTCGGCATTAAAGATCTTTACAATTTTGTCGATAGTGATCGAAGGGTTCAAATAATGGATAGTGACGCAGAGGCTGCTATAGGGTACTTGACTAGAGTTGTGGAGGAGATCCGGGCATGTATTGCACCTATCGTGTGGACGAGGAGCGAGACTCCGCTATCTTTTAAGGCTGACAGCCAAATGCAACGGGATTTCCGATCGTTCGGTGATGTTGTCGGGTTCGACTCAACTTTCAGAACAAATGAGTACGGACTGCCTTTTATAACTTTCGTTGGTGTGAATAACCATTTCTCCACAATTGTATTTGCATGCGCTCTTATAAATGAGCAAAGTGAGGAAGCTTTTGTTTGGTTGTTGGAGAACTTTGTGGAGTGTATGAATGGGAAGACCCTGTTTCAGTGATTACAGATCAAGATGCAGCCATGCGTGCAGCCATACGGAAAGTCCTCCCTAATGCGATACATCGTTTGTGTTCGTGGCACCTAATGGGTAACTGCTCTGAGAAGGTGAAAGATGGGAAATTTAGACATGAGTTACGGACATTTTTGCGAAGTTAATGCTCTGGATTGATGATGCCGATGATTTCGAGAGAGTGTGGCATGCGAATGTGTCAGTATGGGTTGCAAGATAACCCACAGGTGAAGTAGATGTATGAGCGGAAAAATATGTGGGCTTTAGCTTATCTAAAGGGTCACTTCTTTGCCGGTATGTCAAGCAACCAAAGGTGCGAAGGGATGCACTCTTACCGAAAAGGTTTGTTAGAAGCGAGTTAAAATTGTTCCAGTTTGTGAGGCATGTGGATATTGCATTAGCAAGAATGAGGAGAAGGTAGTTCGAACAATTATAATAGCGTGCATAAGGGGGCACAATTGACAACCCATCTTCGGAACTGGAAAAACATCTTTGCTGAAGTGTATACGATGCAATCTTGATTGGTGGCTGAAGAGATTAGGGGTGAAGCCCCTATTTGGCTCGAGAGGCAAGTCACAGTAAACAGCGATGAAGTGCGGGTGTATTTAGTGGGGCGATATCGGAAAGAGAATGTGAGGAAAAGAGAAGTTTGCGTCCATCCAGATAGTAGCGTGACATGTACTTGTCCACTTTTGCATTACAAAGGTACATTAACGGCATAGGTGTAACCAAACGCGTTTGGGGTTATAAATAACGTTTATAGTCCTGTTGAATAACGTTTGTAGTCCCGTCGAATAACGTTTCAATGGTGTATTTAGTGCTGCATAATCCTTACAGTTTTGTTGAATGACTTGGCAGGCATCCCTTGTAAACACATGTTCTCTGTCTTGAAGATGGAGCATGCGTCAAGGATTCCTGAATCTTTGATACTAAAAAGGTGGACTAAGTTAGCCAGTGAACCATGTTTCCAACCATCAGTTGACCTGAGCTCTGATGAGGTGTTGACCAGGGCAAGTCAAATGGAGCTATGTAACCTGTGCAACAAGATTGTATACAATGGTGCTAGATGTCCAAGGGAAGAGTATGAGTGGTTAAAAGATGGTCTGAGAAACTTGGAGACGCGTGTTGATGAAGTTAGGGGGAAAAGTGATAATTTGGACCAACACCGAAATGGGAGTAAGTCATGCTTGGTTCTCAATCCTGTTGCTATCACTACCGCCAAGAAGAAGAAATCAATCGGCACGGGAAGAAGGAAATGTAGCAAGTGTGGAGAGGTCGGCCTGGCAGAAGGAACTGTACTCTGCGATGACGCCGTGGAAGCCGAGGCAGCCCTGAATCCTACATTCCAGAACTGTCCACCCTTGTGCGCAGATGGTTGTTTTCCCGAGAAGCCGGAAGTGACGTGACCCTGTTTTGGTGGGAACAGTTGGCCGGATGAATACGATGGAGGAATGCAAGGCCAGGTTGGGCGGCATCGTCGTCACTTACCATTGGTCTTTGTCCACCGCCGGGCACCAATTTTAATCCACAGGGCAATTTGTGATTGAATCGTTGTGGCGTGGTATGTAAAGCAGTGTTCGTTGAGCGTACGGGACGGCGTGTATTTTTGGACCCCTTAAAAGCTTCACCGACATCTAAATGAAATGGATATTTGAAATTAATTGTCCCGCGCATGGGCTCAATTCGCGTGTTTGTTAGCTGCATCGGTGACGCATTTTTACCCCTCACGGTCGCCGGTGTGTCGGTATATTAGCCATCTGTAGACGTCATTTGGGTCGTGTGGGTCGTGGTGAGGGGATTTAGGGTTAGCCATGGTGAGCCGATCATCGGGGTCAAGCTATGGCGAGAGCGGCGACATCGACTGTATCACCAAGCGTACGGCCAGACATGCTCATGTGGGTTGGGGTGCGGCCGTCGCGGCGGCGTGGAGTTCGGATAACCCAGGCCGACGCTACTGCGTTGCCGTAGTGCGCGGTGAGTTTAGATCTCTACATTCTTACCCAGATCTTCATAATCCATGACTCCTCTTTGGTTCTCGCACCCAGGGGGATGATCCAGGTTGCGGATTTGAGGAGTGGGTTGACCCACCATTCCCAACTCGTGCGATCTCTGTGATTAATGAGTTGAAGGACTCCAGAGATGTACTTCTTCACTGCAAAATCCAGTTGTCACGTTCAGTTGCTGGTAGAGAGGAGGAGGTTGCTCATCGAAAGCAGGTATCAAGTGGTGAGAGCTGCCTATCTTTGAGGAGAAGGCTCTACTCCAAAGGCGCCTTACGATGCGTACGATGTTGTGTAGTTTCCGTCGTGGTGTTGTTGTTCGCTATGGCTGCAACATGTGTAAGGGTCAAACGTTAGTTCAAGCGTTGTAAGTTAGTTCAAGCGTTAGTTGAGTATGGATTTTATGGCGTATCTGTTTCACCTGTTGTACTTAGTTAGATATGTATGGACTTTAATTGCTGCTCTTAAGATGTATGGATGGATTCTGACTCTTAAGATGTCTGATATGAATGCTTGTTTTCCATTACAAAACAGAGCTAAAATATTGTACATGTTGTTAGTAGTTGTCCTACAACCTTCATCAATTTAACCGAGTAGTGTGCAAATGAGTAAAAGCGTTGTTTGTTATGCAGACTGACGTTGTAAGTTACTAAAAGCGTTGTTCGTTAAACCACGGAATGCTATTTCTGTCTCGGGCCCTTTGTGTCATTTTAGGGGGCCATGAGACGGCCACTGTGTCATTTTTGGGGGCCACGTTGTATTTTAATGTTTTTAGTTTCCATAAATGTATACTCATTTGTCCATAAACTGCATATATCAACTTATCATTTTCATATAGTAATTTGGAAACTCATTTTCATAAGGATGAAGCTAGTATAAAAGAAAGAAGAAACAAAAGAATGAGAGCAATTAGTTATTAGTTCGTTGTAAGGACCGACGTTGTAAGTTATTTCAAACGTCGAAGCCCCAGCTTGCGTGAAACGTTGTTCGTCGTACGTCTGACGTTTTAAGTTAGGTCAAACGCGATACGTTATATAATGGAACGCGGTTTCTGTACTGGGCCACTGTGTCATTTTAGGGGGCCAGGAGGCGGCCAGTGTGGCATCTTTGGGGCCACGCAGACTGCACGATGCAAGGGCAGACGCTATTTGGAAAAACTGCGGACGCGGTTTGTGAGTTTCAACGCGCATTCCTCAACATGCAAACGTCAGTTTACCCATTAGCTCCACACATGAAAAAAAAGCATGTTTACCTACACTGACCGTACTACAACTAATAAATAACCACCCTACAGTTTCTTCATCCCTTTACACATGACCATACTACAACGAATTAAGACGCACCCTATGCTTTCTTCATCCTTTTATAAGCTCTCGTTATCACACGGGGCGGACTTCCCTTAGGTGCCTGAACGTCGTCCCCCTTTTTCTCCTCTGAGGATGTAACATCACCTCCACCCACCTGGTCCCTTGTACTTGCCTGCACATCGGCGTCAACATCCTCCCGGAGCTGTTTAAGAACAGTGGCGACAACCTGCTCGGCATCGTCATGCAACGTCTCCTTGTCGTCACGTGACGTTACTTTCCCGGTCCGTTGCTGCGTTACGATCGGCACCTTCACCGCAACATGCACGCTTGGTTGTGGCGGATTTGGATGAAGAAATCCATCATATCGGACGCGTCCCCGTCTCTCTGCTGCAGTTCTTTCTCATTGCCCTCTTCCAGTCGGTGTCATTGTCATTGTGAGCATCGTTATTGTCATTGTCTTTACCCTCCGAACTGCCTTTTTCTGGTCGGTGTCATCGTCTTTATCCTCCGCCTTGCCTTCTTCCTGGTCGGTGTCATCATCTTCATCCTCTGCACCGCCTACCGCTTTGGTTGTTGTCATTGTCAGCTTCTTCCTGGCTTCCATCATTGGCACACTCGTTCCTTGCTTCGGAGCAGATGAGCTGGCCAGCGTTTCGGTATGGATGAAGACGCGGCACGGTCATCCATCTTGCTACTCCCGCAACCTTTGAGCAGCCTAATTTTGGTTGCTGCAGCAGTCCTTGCATCAGATAGGGTCATCTTCAACCCACCAATCATTCGTAGCATCCGGGTGGCCATTTCGAGAGGAACCTACAAACAAAGTAGGGTGTATGTTATTAGTTTACTACATAAACAGGTAGGGAACAACATATGGCATGCGTTTCTGAACATACGGATGTCATCGTGGGTGGTATGGGGAAGCCTTCAACTTCTTGGCGGGTGGCATCGGTATGAGAAATGGCTCGCTTGCTCCGTCTCAAGATTTGCAATGTAAATCCTCCGTGACGGGAACTCAAACTCAGCCACGGCGTCGGCACCCGTAGTGGCCGGAACAGTAGGTGTATGTCCCGTCGCTTTGAAGTTTTCTTTTGTTTTGGTGGTGGAGGAGGAATGTCAGTGCAAGAAATTTCCTCTTTATCCTATTCGGTTCTGCATCTCAGCCATCCACCAGTTCCCGTACGGGACATCCCGCATTAAACCATCCACCCACTGCCCGGAAAATGTCCCTTGCAAGGCATCATACAACTCTATTGCGGTCCACTCCCTTGAAAACATTGTATTGGGTGGTGGCCGGGGCACCAGCTGGTTTAAGCCATTCACTGTCTCGCCAGCCCACTGCCGCATAACCCTCTCTCCTAGATACCACGCCCTCCCATAAGGTGACTCCAAAACCACATGTTTCTTGGCTTTATCCTCACTTTCCCGCACATACTGGGCAGATCATCACCCCATGGATTCCATATCACCCTAGTCACCGAGGCATTCTCCGGTCGCTCCTTGTACAATGTCATGTCTTTCAAGTTCTTCCTTGCGATCCTTGTGCCCAGTGTTTTCCCCTTGGGAATGAGGTCCTCCCGCCCCAACACCTAAAGACTCGAATGAGGGGCCTATGTCCCTAAAGTACTCAAAGCCCAAGCTTGCCATGCCTCTCGGTAACCACCACTACCAGCTCGACCCCGCTTAATCCGTCCATGTACAAATAAAGGGTTCCCAAGCCTGCACTTCCCCAATCATACGTCTTCATTGCAGGGATGTCTTCCACACATGATAGCCAGAATGTATCGACAAACCCACTGCTAGTGTCAGCCATAAATGTAGTGCCGATGAGGACGAAGCAAAACACCCGCAGGAGGTGGTCCCTTCTGTCAGGAGTACTGACATCGTAGGTTTCATAATCCTTCATGATATCTGTGTACTTAACTTCCTTTTTTTTGTACCACCTTTCCCAGTGGTCCCCGACAGCCTTCTCTAACCTCCTAGCATCGTCCCGTATGGTTATGTCAACTGGGAGCCTCTTACCCGAACATCTCAAACCGCTTATGGCGGAAAAATCAAGAGGCGTCATGGTCATCTCACCAATCAGGGGGAAGTGGAACGAATGTGTGGTGTCCCACCAGAAGTAGCTCAAAGCCCGCATCAGTTGACGGTCGCAGTAAGTCCTCTTCATTGCATTTTTAAACTCCTCCAGACCACTGTGTCTCTTGAATGAATCCTTCACGTACCTTGGCAGTTTACTGTACCATCTAACCATAGTTGAAGAAGCCCCGTGGCCTGGAAGGTTGTAAGGTGGTCCTGTTCATGGTTCCACGAAGATGTCAATCTCCACACACAACCATTTGTCACAAAAACTGTTATAGTAAGCGAAATGTACCTTGTGCTGAGGATTTGACACGTGATGCTCGAAGTCGTAATATAGCTCTGTATTCCTGAATACTCCAACCAACTTCACGGGCTTGATCGACGATTCCCCCTTATCACACGGCATTCGGGGTTCATACTGAGCTTGTATTTCCATCATCCGACTACCCATCCTCGGAGCCATCTAAAGGATGACTAACAATAGAAACCCCCAAGAAAGAGGAAACAAGAAACCGCAACCTCAGTGCCCGCCACACTGTTGAGAAGAATCGGGCAACAAACCCGGGTCCCTCGAAGTCGACGGCCGGAGTCGGGAGTCCGATGCCGTTGTCTACCGTCGTCGGCCACCGATCTAGGCGCCAGCTCTCCGAAAGGTCGCATCCATGGCCGTCGCAAGTGCTGGAACTCGTTCTTCGGGCTGAGGATTTGGAGAAATCGTTTTTCGCTTACGGTTACAGTGTAACCGTCAAGTGTGACGTCATGTCACCGCCGATCCTTAGGTGCCTAAAGATGTACACCGGCAACGTTTAGGGTCCATAACTATCTCATTAGGCGCCTTAGACCCCTCAAATGATACATGACTCATTTACGGTGCCCTCTTGAGGTCCCCTCAGCCCGATTGCCTTGGATGAAAGTCAAATGACTCATTGATGGCCTATTCGGTTATTTTACCCGACACACTTTAGGGATCGAAAGGACCACAATTCCTTGAATCGTCACCGTAGCCTTTTCGGTCCCCACTTAAGGGTTCGTGGCAACGTTTTGGTGCATCCACAGGTTCAATGTGTCACATTAGGACCATAACGAACGTCAGGGTATCACTTAAGGACCTCTAAAGTATACGATGTAAAATTTTTGGGGCCTCGATTCCTCGCTGACTACAACAAACGACTCGTATTTAAATTTAACGTAGCCCTTTTAGACCTTCTCAGAACGCTATATGTGACGCCTAACGCTAATTCCATGTACATTAAACCCTATTGTGCCAACATAACATCCAGAATATTTACATGAACTTTCAACATGTTACGGAAAGGTTTTTCCCACCAACTCAATCAATCCTACTACTAATACCATATTACACACGATCTTTCACCACCTTTGGTTTGTAGACTCTTTTTTTTCCTTTCTTCCTCGGCCTACCTTCGACCTCCGTACTGAATTCTGGACTCAAGTGTTGCACACCATCAGCAGCCGGACCACCACACTCTACAGCAGGGGCAGTTCCTGAAAAGTCCATGGACGTCACTTGCTGTCTGTTACCCCTCCCTCGTGTAGGCCTATCAAGCTCTTCCAACTTCAGACGGTGCCATAGGATGGCATGGTCCTTAACATGGGTGAGTAATGCGTTTGTCTCACTTGCAAGTAGTCGGAGAGCCAATTTACACCGTTTCTCATGTGAGCGCCACTTTGAAATTTGAATGGAACAACGTATCAGTGACATAACTATTAATAAGGTAAACACAACTAGTATTACATGTAATAATCACCTCAGATGTAGTATGTTTGTCATATTTATGAGGTTTCCCCATCCAATAACAAACAAACACCCCGCAATCATGAGCATTAGGCTGCTGGCTAACCGGTGTAACCCTTCTTGCAAAATCACAAAAGCTAAAACCAGCTGGCTTAACTATGGCATCCATTGCAGGGCACTGCAATGCGTAAACAAAATAGCCTTAGATAAACCTCTAAACATGACAACAGTCAACTGTCAAGTTGAACTTTAAGGTCTCGAGAGGCATACCAACTTGTCCAAAGACAGCCCGATACCGTGCGGTGACTCATTACTCCCACCTAAGCTATCCCATACGTCAATGTATTTACACTCGAGGAAGAAAACAACCAGATAGAAGTGTCCGGAATCAATTACGTTAACCGGCACAAACAGCTGCACACATTTACGCAATTTCAAATCAACATTTCAACATGTCAATGACAACCACACTAAAACAATATTACTTGCTTGCCTAACCTGCTTCAAGTTCGTTGCATTCAACCTCACGTCTTCGGGAATCCACCTCAGCCGTATGGCCCTGTCGAGGGCGAACTGTGCACTTACATCAGCGGATCTCTGCCAAATTTAAATTAAATAACAGTTACTAAACATCACCGGCAACCCTATGTTAATCACACATTTCATAACAAACCTGTAAATCCACCGGGAAATACCAACTCTCAAGGAGTTCCTTAAGAGGCCGCTGCCTCTCTTGAAGGAATAACACCCACGTATTCACAATCCCATCACATAGCATTTTGTTCGGAGATAGGCCTGCTGAAATGTCCCATCGCTCAAGGAAGTAGCCCCGTACCCTAACCAGGTGCTCCCTGACCCATTAAACAGAAATTCGGTTACTCAAATGCACTCTCAATGACCATGCTCGCAGGCCCTTACAAAAGACTAATTTCAAGACACTAACACTTACTTCTCATCCTCCCTATGATCAAAAGCATAAGACACTATTTTGTGGTCAACCTCGGCCAAAGCTTTTGAAGCTCTCACATTAAATGGTCCAGCCCACATCAAGTTCGGGTGACCAGCCTTCTTCACATGAATCCAAGGCGTCCTCTGGAAAGGTCCGCTCACCGGCATTCTTCTGGACTGCCTTCCCTTGGGAACATACCCCCTCGTAGAACCCTCTGTGATCTGTGCCAATTAATGCAACTGCTTCTCAAAAACGCACTGCTACAATATGCATATAGAATTCTATGAACTAAAGAACGCACTGAAATAAAAGCATCTTACCTCGACGCATGAATGCTTCTGACCTCCCACCACCGGTGCCTCTGTCGCACCCGGGACTACACAACCGTCACTATGCTGCTCCTCTTCAACAGCTGCGGCCTTATTGGTCACTGCACTCACCTTCTCAACCCCTACTCCCTTCTGCACAGGTGACGTCACCTCGGTTTCTACATTCCCATCAACCTTACCCTTCACAGGAGTATTCTCACCACTCCTCAAATCTGGCCGCCTCTCAACAACATTCACTGACGGTCCTCCCAGTTGTGCATCAACATGACCAGGACCACCTTTCAGTAAAATGGTAACAATTTCTTCAACTCTCCTCTGCAGCCCATCAACTTCCTTACGCAAACCACAATTCTCTTCCTGCAGCTTGGTCACTTGTTTCTTCAAACTTCTCTCATTCCCCTGCAACACAAAAACTTCCTCCCGCAGAGCCTTAACAAACCCAATTTCACGGCGCAGCTGCAGCACCTCCATTCTTAGATCCACATCCTCACGACCCTCTCCGGCCGAACCTCGGTCGTACTCTCCTTCTTCACCGCTATTGCCTGCAGCCTCACCTCCCTCTTCTTCGGCCTCCATATTCTCATCACATGCAAGGCCCTACATGGTAAGGGAAACCTATAAGTACCACAGTATCAAGCATTGCTGGAACTGAACAAATTCAACGTACCTCATACAAACGCATGTACAGAACGGTCATCTCAGGAGAAAAGAAGACTACGGCTGGAATTTGCTTCGGGATCCTCGCCCCCCGCGCAGTTGCAATCTTTCTCAGATAAAACATCTACAATAACAGAAGGGTGGTTTGTAAATTTCATATTACGGGATTACGGAAAACATGAGTACGCTAACCACAAAGAACCATACCTGTAGAAATATTGTACAGCCCCCGACCTTCGGGATATATTCCTCACCGTGTACTCCATTCACAAAAGTCTCAACACTCCTGACCAACTCACAGAAAGCATAACGGCCCCATGACCTCTTCGCCCCATTCGCACAGTCCACTACATTCTTCAGTTGGGTGGTTGTAAATCCTTTTCCGGGAGGAGGACAGAGAACAGTCTTCAGAGCCAAGAGATCGTATGCTATACGTACCATCGTCCTGTCGGCGCTCCCACGCAACACATCCACAACTGACTCATGTGAAACAATGGTACGCTCACCAACTTCACACAAAATGCATCACATATCTCCTTACTGGGCTTCACATTCTTGCTGTTTCTAATGTCCTCTCCCCCATCTTCTATACCCATAATGTCACAAAAATCTTCAGCGGTCAATGGATATGTCTGCCCACCAAATGCTATGCTGCTGTTCTGCGTACTCCATGAATTTAGCAGGTCCTTTATCAGACTTTTGTTAGTGGGATCACCCTTCAACCCCAACAAGCTTTTGAAGGGACTATCCCCTATCATTTCATGCCTCTCCCGACTCAACCCACTAACTACGCTGTAGAATGTCCGGACCTGGCATCTCAACACTATCTTCATCCCGCCATCCCCACCATCACCCCACTTCGCCTTATCCTCGGGTGACATCTCATTCCACACATCCTTTATGCTTTGTCCCTCGTCAAGGCCAACATCACCAGCCTTTAACTTCACCATAAAGTCTACTTTGTAACAATGAACCATATTATATACTCGGACATATTTTAGGGAATCACAAAATTAAACTATTTCACGCATGAAACTTACCGAAAATTGTTCCACGCATTGCCACTGATCTTGATAGCTCTCCTCTTCTTACTCTGCCCACTGTTCCAAATGGTATAAACAATAAAACGTTACTGTCGTGTAATGCAAATTATGATGAAATCATTGTTTACACTACATAACACTGTGGACGCTGTTCATTGTACACCATAACGTCAATACTACTCCCAATCGCTGTTTTGGGACGAATCGCACCCTCTTTTTAAACCGTCGAACTATAGGGCCTCTGGTATGTCACCGTCCGCTTTGGAGGCTAGAAGGGGGTCTAGAAATCAACATACCTTCGCGCCAAGACGTCTTCTTCTTCCCCACCCTTCCTTTTACTCTTGCTTTTGGTTGACCCACTCATGGTTGAAGAAGAATTCGAATCCTGCGTCACAAACTAAAGAACCCTAAAACTTGGAAGCTACTCGCAACCGGATCAAACGTATAACTTTCGAACACGAAAAAGTTGAGCGCGTGCCGACTTATCTCAAATGCTACTTAGATGCTTGTTGCGACGACGGTGGAAGATGTTCACTGCTTGGTGCAACAAGAAGGAGGAGGAGTGGAAGTTACGTGCACTGGCTCTGGTCCGACCGTGGAGCAGAACGTGGAAACGGCAACTGTTACTTCACGGTTGCCTCCAAAACGACGTCGTTTTGGTATTTGAAATGACAAAAAAAAAAAAATTGGTACTTCAACTCCTTCAAACTTCAGGTACTTCAAAATAGAAAAGCCTTCGGTAGGGAAAAAAAAGGACGGTAAGAGGTTAATGGGTGAAGTGAGTGATGTTGGTGATACTAAATCAGAGAATAAACAAATAAAAAAATATAATTGAAAGGATAAATTGATAGAATTGCGATCCCCTGTGTGACTTTAATATTATTAATTAGCGTTACTTATTTGTTAAAACAAACTAATAAAATATAGTTAACACTGTTAATTAGTTGTATTTAATTAGTTGTAGTGGAGAATATATATATAAAAGTAAGATAGAAATTAAGTACTCTATGACATGCTATATTTGGTTGTGTTCAAGTACACTAACACATTTCATATAAGGTTTAGGATAGTGTGTATCCCTTAAAATGTGGTAAAAGTGCATTCATAAGGATAAATTATCAAATTGTAGAAGCTCATCACTTCGCTTCATTCCTTTTCATTGTCTTTGGTTCCTCGTGTTCTTTTTTTATTTGTTCTTTTACAACATGTTGGGCCTATTAGTCTGATATTGTTGTTGGGTTTGGCCAGCATCTGAGACCCAATGCATTGAAGGCCCTCCATTTTGTTTTTTTTGCCCTCCAAAAATCGAAAGAAACTTGAATCTACACAACCACAAACTCAAATCCAAATTCAGATCCAAATACAATGGAAAAAAATAACAACACGATAGCAATTTTGGGCTATCCAACAAATACTTGGCCGAGCAAGCATTGTAGGTCTTGATCAAGTTTCTGTATTTTTTTTCTCCCTCTTTTCTCAATGTCCGGTTTAATTTTTCCCTTTTCCCCCTTCTCCCTCTTCTGTTTGCTTCTTTCTGATTTGTGGTTTTTTTTAAAATTGTTTGTTTATTCTTTCTTGTTTTCAGTTATCCTTTTATTGGTGGTGGGAGTGAAGAGGGTGGGTGGGGGTTGCAATTGTAAAGGAGTATCATGAACCTTAGAATAATTGCATTGTTAGGGTTAGAAAAGTTATGATTCAATTTTTGTAGTTAAACTTAAATGTCTAACAAAATAGCTAAAGTGGTTAGTGTCAGGAAGGTTGTTGAATATTTTAACAAAATTTATGTGGTTTTTTCGATAATTCCAAAAATACAGGGAGAACTAGTGGAGATTATGACAAGTTTCAGATGAGTTTTTAATAATTTCCGTTTAAGAAATTAAATAAAAACCTAAAAATAAAAGGAAAATGTTAGGGACACTCACTTTGGACACTCTCTCATTTAACAAATGTCATAGAATCATTTTTGTGGGTCTATTTGATTTTGGGTCTACCAAAATGGAGACAAATGTCGAGTGGAAGAGTTTTCAAAATGAGTATCCATAGCATTTTCCAAAATAAAAATAGTATGTATGCATATGAGTTGTCTTTCATCTCCAATTACAACTCGTCTTCAATTTTCAGATTGATTACTTTTTATTTTTTAAATATTTATTATTATAATTTAATCTTATTTTACAGTTTATCGAATTTATTCATTTTGTTTTTTGTGTTATTTTCTACGGTACATAACATGGGCCAAGAAGGAAGAAACAGGTGGGCCAGATCACACACGGAGTTGGATTTTGTGGAATTTAAGTAAAGCGAAGCAAACAGCTAAAGTTTGTATGTGGATCATTATTTTAAGGTCCCTTTAACTTTTGAAGGGATTCTTTTCTGCATGGCCAGCTTTCTCTATCAAATCTCTGTCCAATTTGAAGATGTTTTTTTATATATACTTTTTTATTGATAAAAAGGGAGGCTTGTACATAAGTATTCGTGTGTAATAATACTATTCTCTCCCATTCATAAAACTTGTTACAATTTTTTTATTATCTCAAAAACTTGCTACAGTTTTTATAAAAAAAAAATTTACACCAACTTTATTTTATTTCTTTTATTCTCTTTTCTCACTAAAAAAATTATTTTTATGTTATATATCAATACATCTTGTTAGTTCATTTGTTCGTGAAAATGGAGCATGTTGATGGATGAAATCTTCTTCGCCTTTCACGGGTAAATAAACAGAGCAAAAGTGAGATTGTGATTGAGAGAAAAGGAAATGTTAGGAGCATATGCACTTTTTGCTTTAATAAGTCATTATCTGATTATTCTTTTTAATTTATTATTATTTTTTATCATAAAAGATTTATTTTATTAATAAAGAATCATTACAAGTAGACGACGAATTAAAGTACCTAATAAAAGTACAAATAAACCAGCCCGTTAAGGGATCCATATAAGAAAAACCACTTTAGAAAACCAGAACCGCTAAGGTTAGGTTCACCTGTACTAGTCTCCAAAGGCTAAGAAAACTCGTGATATCGGTCATGACCACTATGGCGGAAAAAAGATATCGAATCCCACCCCCAGTACCCCTGCACGCCTAAAGACTAAATAGTACCGATGAACCATAGTGGGTTAAGAGGAGCACCAATCGTAGTAATAAAGATAATCGCAGCAATTCACCTATATGATGACTAACAATCTAAACATAAACTAAAACCGAAGCTACAATCAAAATAAAAAAAGTCCTAAATAAAGTAAATACCAATAGCAAAACATGGAGCCGGCAAACCAGGATCAGCCAGGTCGATTCTACACCCAGCCAATCCCAAAGGCAGATAATCATGGTCATGGGCGAGGCTGGACATATCCCAACCCCACCTTCGACACTCCCACGATTAAATCTGAGGTCTTGATTATCACTTCAACATCTCCGACGAGTACTAGCTCCACTCGGACAACGGCCCAATATCCGCCACTACCTCCGATAAGCAAAACACCTTCCAAGCACGCTCAACTCCATCAACCCTCGTCAGACCTTCCAACATGCCTCTACCAACAAGCCCAAGGCCCAAGGAGACCGCCGCCAATTGAAACACCGGAAAGCTTAGACAGGTGATGTTTCCTTTCACACGAACAGAGAATGCTCCGTCGAGCTTCGGTCCAAAACCGCCAACCGTCCCGCCAGCACGAAGTCTAAGAGTTCTTGGCATCACTGCAAGAAGTCGATCGAAATCGAGAGAACAAAACGGCGACGTGAGAAGGATTTATCAGCGCCACTTGGTCGACCCAACCACCAGCAAGGAGAGGAAGCGCTCGCTGGCCATAGAGACTTAACGTAGAGAATGCACTTTTTACCGCAACCTTTACTAGGTGAAGGCCGCAGTAAAGCTCTGTTCGTGGTAAATGCTCGCTTCCACGGGCGTTTCCCATTTACCACGGCCTTTTGCGTGGTAAGGCCATAGTAAGGCATAGTTTACCACGGTCTTTTGCGTGATATGGCAGCGATAAGTTTTTTTAGGGTTTTCATCCTTTGTTTCCTCATCAGTTGCACTCCCTCTCTCGTTTCAAACATCTTCTCTCCCTCTCAATCCTCTCTCTCTTAACCCTCTCATCCTCTCCTTCTTCTTCTTCCTTCTTCTTCTTCTTCTTCTTCTTCATCCCGCCGGTGTTTTGTGGCCAGATCGTCTCCGCGATGCTCAGGTATGTGCCGATAGCATTTTTTTTCAATTTAATTTCGTTAATTTTCTGTATTTTAACATTTTTTGTATTTCTAAAATTTCAGGTATGTGTTTAAATTCTTAAATTTTCCCTTTTTAAAAAATAATTTACGTAATTTAATTTTATTCTTTGTATAAATTAATTTATGTAATTTTTTCTAATGAGCAGTTTTCTGGATTTTTGTTGTAGGATGGGAACAATTTGGATTTGGATGAAGGTTTGAAGGTTTCTGGGTTTGGATGATGAAGATCTGGTTTTGTGGATGAATCCAGATAAATTTTCTGGATTCATCCACTTTTTTTTAATTAAAAAAACGTTTACTGCGGCGTTGGGCGTGGTAAGCCGCAATAGTTACCGTGGTTGGAAGTGCAGTAAGGCCCTTTACCACGAGTCATTTTACCGCGACAATTACCACGGACTGAAGTGCAATACGGCTTTACCAGGGGAAATGCCGCTTTAAGCCATGTAATTAATTTCTGTAATTTTTTTTAATGAGCAGATTCCTAAGCTTTTGTTGTAGGATGGGAACAATTTGGATTTGGATGAAGGTTTGAAGGTTTCAGGGTTTGGATGATGAAGATCTGGGTTTTGTGAATGAATCCGGATAAATTTTTCGAATTCATCCACCTTTTTTTAATTAAAAAACGTTTACTGCAATGTTGGCCGTGGTAAGCCGCAGTAGTTACCGCGGTTGGAAGCGCAGTATGGCTCTTTATCGCGAGTCAATAAAGTGATAGACGGAACTGCCATTAAACGACTTATTAGCATATTAATAGATCACTTTGGAATGGCATATACATCGCATATCCTAGATCAAGTAAAAACTCTAGGTTTTCAGCAAGCAACTGCTATATCCATTTCATTAGGAATTGATGATCTTTTAACAATACCTTCTAAGGAATGGCTAGTATGGCTAGTGACTGGAGTGAAGTCGTAACAAGGTAGCCATACTGGAAGGTGCGGCTGGATTACCTCCTTTTCAGGGAGAGCTAATGCTTGTTGGGTATTTTGATTTGACACTGCTTCACACCCAAAAAGAAGCGAGCTACGTCTGAGTTCAACTTGGAGATGGAATCTCTGCACATATCCCTTTTTTATTTAAATTCTTTCTTTCCGAACCTTTCTTTATTTTCGTAAAACAGGATTTGGCTCAGGATTGGCCATTTTTAATTCCAGAGTTTCTCTGAATTTGAAAGTTCTCACTTAGTAGGTTTCCATACCAAGGCTCAATCCAATGAAGTCCGTAGCGTCTATCAATTTCGCCATATCCCCTTGTGTTTTGAGATTCAATCTCATTATGATGCCCTGATGATAGGGGAGCCGGCGACCGAAGCCCCGGTGAACGGTGGCCGTAACTATAACGGTCCTAAGGTAGCGAAATTCCTTGTCGGGTAAGTTCCGACCCGCACGAAAGGCGTAACGATCTGGGCACTGTCTTGGAGAGAGACTCGGAAAAGAGATCACAAACACAAAAAAGAGAAAAAAAGGGCATGTTGCTGCCATTTTTTGAAATGATTAAAGATCTCCGAAGTAATGTCTAAACCCAATGATTCAAGTTAAATGGTCCTGAAACAAGGAAATACCGTTTTCAATTGTCTCAATCACCAGATCAGAATAAAGAATCAAACTAGATTCTAAATAAGACAAACAAAAAGGGGTTGGAGACCACTCAATAAAAAACAATGGCTAAGGATTTTTGGAACTATTTGAGAGTTAAGAAGGAGTTAAATGTAGTATTTACTACGACTTTACCACGAAAAAGATCTTGGTAAGCTATGTTACCTCCATGTAATGAGAGGCGGCCGGAGCGCTCCTAGGTAAGAGGAGAAAGCATCGCAACTTAACTTACAATTATCTCTAAGGTATATAAGAAACCTACAAAATTTCCCTCAAACCTGCAAAAACCTCTTGAATATCACAAAATCTACATTACCCACTTAGACATTTACTTCGTGTACTCACCGTTAAACTTTTGAATATTCTTTTGGATTTAAGCATATTCAAAGATTAAATTACTTGAACAACTTGTTTTTAAGTCATTATTTGGAAATAAATTATGAACATTTTTATTTTAAAAAATGATATTTGCTATTTGTAAATTATGAACATACTTTTTAAAAATATTAGTGAATAGGAGTAATAAAACAGATAAATTGAAACTAAACTAATAAGGTAAAAAAATCAAATGTTTTCTTAAAAATAGGGATGATAGCATTTACAACACCAACTATAAAACAAAGAAACTCACACTGACACGCTAAAAGTGAGCTGTGAAATGATTTTATCACTTGGGGTTAGGGGAAAAGGAAGATTCCAATGAGGAAAAGCATGAAAGTGAACATTAATTGCACAAGCTCACCAGTGAAGAACAAAAAAGTTGAAATTTCTGAGTGGAATGGTTCATCAGCAAACCCTCAATTTCTGCCAAACTCCCACACTTCAAAAACAACTGTGTGTTTGCTTTGGCGTATTCTCTCTTCTTCCATGGCTTTTTTCTCTCAGCTGCTTCCCCTTATATACCTCTGCTTTGTCTCATCTCCTGCTCTGTCTCAAGTTACAGGTATGTCTGCAAAAGTCTCAGTTTCCAACAAATTTCTTCTACTTCTTGCTTCTTTTTTCTTGAGGTTTTACTTTTTTTTTTTTCGTTTTTATTGGTATAAGCTATTGTTGTAAGAGCATTTGACCCCAAGACTTATTAGGAACTGAACAGCCCGTTTGGGTTTATTTTACTGCTTGTACCAGACAAAATAGTCCATCATCCATGCATAATTATCATAGTTAGTTAAAAGTTTGAATCTTTGGATCCAAATCCATGAATTCTGTATAGAAGTGTAAGTTTAACTTGTGGGTCTTTTCTGGTTGACAGTGATTTAATTTTAAGGTAGAAATTTTGAAATATTCAAAGTTCGTTTTTTTTTTCTGTGGGTTGACAGTCGTCTAATTGTGAGAAGGAATTGTTCAATTCAATTTTCCTGCAGAGTTCATCAGTATAGACTGTGGAAGTCCAACTAGCTACACTGACCCTAGTACTGGATTAAGATGGGACTCAGATACTGATATGATGAACAATGGGAGATCAGTTTCAGTTGGCAACCCAAATGGGGATTCAATGCAGTACCAGAGAAGAAGGGATTTCCCAGTAGACAACAAGAAATACTGCTACACTCTAGACACGAAAGAGAGAAGGCGGTACCTAGTTCGCGCAACATTCCAATACGGTACCCTTGGGAATGAGGACTCATATCCCAAATTCCAGCTTTACTTGGATGCAACTAAGTGGTCTACTGTGAGTATCTCCGAAGCTTCGAGAGTGTATGTCCATGAAATGATTATCAGGGCACCGGCAGATTCGGTAGATGTTTGTGTATGCTGTGCAATCACCGGTGCCCCTTTCATATCCACGCTTGAGCTGAGGCCCTTGAATCTTTCGATGTACGCCACTGATTTTGAGGACAGATTCTTCCTGAAGGTGGCGGCTAGAGTGAATTTCGGTGCTCCAAGCTCTGATGTAGTGAGGTTTGTTCCCTTATGCTTAGACTAGAAACACATTCAATGTGCTCTTGAGTTCAGCTTCTGGAAGTATATAAGTCTGTACACTTATGCAGGTACCCGGATGATCCATATGACCGAATCTGGGAGTCGGACCTTGATAAAAGACAAAACTTTCTTGTAGGAGTAGCCACTGGTACAGAGAGAGTCAATACATCAAAGAACATTAAAACAATGACCAGAGAGTATCCACCTGTAAAGGTGATGCAAACAGCAGTTGTTGGAACACAAGGAGAGCTTAGCTATAGACTGAACCTCGATGATTTTCCAGCCAATGCTCGTGCATTCGCATATTTTGCTGAGATCGAAGACTTGGCTGCAAATGAAACCCGGAAGTTCAAAATGACAGAGCCTTACATACCTGATTATAGCAATGCAGTTGTGAATATAGCCGAGAATGCAAATGGGAGCTATACCCTTTATGAACCGAGCTACATGAATGTGACTCTTAGTTTTGTCCTGTCATTCCGTTTCTCCAAGACCAGTGATTCCACCCGTGGGCCACTCCTGAATGCTATTGAGATAAGCAAATACCAGGAGATATCAGCAGGAACTGCCAAACAAGATGGTAAGTCCTTTGTATCCATTCAGTTTATGTCACCATAAAATGTGTTTGTATTGTACTATGATGGCATGGTAGATTTGCCCTTCAAAATATTTGGTCCACTAGAAAATATTAGCTTATGGATCGTTATATTTACTCGATTGTTAGTCATTGCTGTGAAAGCTATTCAATCCATGTCCCGAGAGAATGAAGGAGGGGATCCTTGCATTCCAACTCAATGGGGATGGATAGCTTGTAGCTCAGGCATGCCTCCAAGAATAACAGAGATGTACGCTTTTCGGTAACTATGTCGCATAGGTCAAATAGGATGCATTTGTGACATTGTTGATTTCTGATTAGCTTGGCATGCTACAAATCAAAATGACGCAGTTTTTTAATTTTAATTGCTCTATTTCTCTGTAAACTGGACAACAGTTCCCTGTCGGGACAGCACGTGAAGGGTCAATTACCGCCTCAACTTAATAACATGGATGGATTGACGGAATTGTAAGTGTCACTTTCGCTACATCAAGTTCTCAGCTTTTGATAATACTCTTTCCACTAAACAATACAAATGGCTCTAATCGTTCTTTAGGTGGCTGGACGGTAATTCCTTCTCCGGGCCATTACCTGATATGAACAATCTTATAAACCTAAAGATAGTGTAAGTTATGTTGTTATGTAACATGCTTCACTCATTTAAAAGTATGATATTTATGATTTTATTTTAGTTGCAAAAAAATGAAAATTACCTGACCGGGTATGGTTGCTATTTATGTGCAAGCAGGCATTTGGAGAACAACAATCTTACTGGTCCTTTACCAGCATACTTGGGCAATTTGCCAAACTTGCAAGAATTGTATGTATCTTATTTCTTACATGTTACTTATCCATAGAATTTCCTTAATTAATCAAATATCATGTTAAACATATCCCAGAACTTCACACCCTTGAAAGTTACGTGTTCACCGTTCAGATTTTGGCAAGCGATTTTTTTTATCCTGCAGGTACATACAGAACAACTCTTTTGTGGGAGCAATACCTTCAGATTTGTTATCTAAGAAGATTCATTTTAAGTAAGTATACACAATTTTTGGGGTTGGGGGACTACTTCGAAGGTTTAGGCAAAAGAAAAGGAACTATTTAATTTGCAGATCATCACCGATGCGATCAAATGACATAAGCAAGGAAAAACATGTGGAAGATATGGGAGATTCACAAATTTGAAAACTTTCTGCAAACTCTGTTGTTGCAGATATGAAGGCAATCATGGACTGCACAAGGGAGCACAGAGAAAGATGCGCCTGAAGTTGATACTCGGAATTTCAGCAGGAGTACTTGCAGCTTCATTAGTTCTTTTAGGAACTCTGTTTCTATTTCGTAAGCTTCGAAGGAAGAGGACTCATCACAAAAGCGAAGAGAAAGGTTTTCTGCATGTTAAGTATTTTCATCAAAATTTTAAACCCTTTTCAGCCTTTCTAATACTCTTCTCATCCTCTTTGTTTTTCATCAGTTAGTTCCTTGCGCACTAGTGCGAAAAGCTCATCTACCTATTCTGGTATACGAGGCGGACACTTGTTGGATGAAGGTGTTGCTTATTGTATGTCACTGGCTGAGCTAGAACAAGCAACTGATCATTTCTGTAAGAAGATTGGGAAAGGGAGCTTCGGATCAGTTTACTATGGCAAATTGAAAGATGGAAAGGAAGTAGCTGTCAAGTTAATGTCTTCCGAATCATCTATCAAGCTAACTCAGCAATTCGTCACCGAGGTTGCACTCTTGTCGAGAATTCACCATAGAAACTTGGTTCCTCTCATCGGATACTGTGAAGAAGGAAACCAACGGATTCTGGTGTATGAATACATGCACAACGGGACTTTGCGAGATCACATACATGGTTTGCCTCTACATCAAAGCTACAGTTTACAAAATCTAACTTGGTTCTGATGCATGATAGTATTTGATGGCAGGTTCAGTTAACCAGAAGCGCTTGGACTGGCTCATTCGTCTACAAATCGCAGAAGATGCAGCCAAAGGTGCGATATACTCCCTCCCACCTCACAAAATTGATATGTTTCCTTTAAAGGAAAGTTGCACCATCTACTATTTTACTTTATTACCCTCACTCTTTTTTTCTCACTCATTCTTGTCTTATATGCCAATTTTACTCTCTTTTTTTATCCTCAAGTCTTCTAAACACCTTAGTCTTCGTGCCCAGTTAAACATCTGAATTAATATGGAAGCAGGGAGTAAAAAGAAGAAAAATAAATGTTGTTACTCCTTCATTATTACCATATCAGTACAAAGATTGACCGACATTTTGGCTCTCGAGTAGGTCTTGAGTACTTGCATACCGGATGCAATCCCAGTATAATTCACAGAGATGTAAAGACGAGCAATATTCTGCTAGATGTTAACATGAGAGCTAAGGTATCAGATTTTGGGCTTTCAAAGCAAGCTGAAGAGGACTTAACCCATGTGTCTAGTGTGGCACAAGGAACAGTAGGTTACTTAGATCCTGAGTAAGACATGACAAATCCCTTCTATTTCTGTTATCCTCAACTACCATTGAAGTGCTTCAACTCTTGCACAAATGATCGTGTATTTGATCCGACAGGTACTACGCCAGTCAGCAGCTGACCGATAAAAGTGATGTGTACAGCTTCGGTGTGGTTCTTCTCGAACTGATATCAGGAAAAAAGCCCGTCTCTTTGGAGGATTTCGGAGCTGAGTTGAACATTGTTCATTGGGTAAAATTCTCCATTTCCATGTCTCATAGAACTGAACTGTCTTTACACATTTTCTGTAAGAAGCATTTCTTGACATCCAAGAAAACCAGTTATTGAGAAGCTTTTCCTTCAGGCAAGAGCCTTGATACGCAAGGGAGACATAGTGAGCATTGTGGATCCAGTTCTGCTGGGAAACACGAAAATCGAATCGGTTTGGAGGATCGCAGAGGTGGCGATACAATGCGTAGAGCAACACGGGCATTCTCGGCCGCGGATGCAGGAGATTATCCTGGCAATTCAGGATGCCATCAAGATCGAAAAGGGGATCGACGGGGATGAAAAATCGATCTCCAGCAATTGCAAGGGACAATCTTCCAGGAAAACTCTGCTTTCTAGCTTTCTGGAAATTGAGAGCCCTGATTTGTCCACTGAATGCCTGAATCCATCTGCAAGGTAGTTGCTGTTAGTGTCACAGAAGAACTGCAAGTAAGGCAGCTAGTTTGTGTATCACTGGTTCTCTAGAATTTGACAGAAAGTGAATGTGTACAAAAAAGAAGTGTTATGCTTACTAATACTAATGGTTTTCTGCAGAAATTAATTCTATAGAGTATGTATAGATCAGTTATGAAATGGTTCAAAGTTGGAAAACATAATTGTCTTCTTTCTTCTAAAAAGAAAAAATAGTTTTCATTAGAGGTAGAAGGTATTAAATTGTGATCTTTGGCAATAAATTGTAATCTTGTGCAATATATTGGAAGTAGTGAAACAAATTCATTTTAGTTTGAAAGTGTAAGCTTAAGCTATTGATTTAATCACATGTATGAAGAATTTTTTTATAGTTATTTACAATTTCATCCTAAAAGCAATTCTAAGAATGAATTTTTTAGTCATATAAACAACTTAATATATATAAATTAATCTGCTCAAACTCTTTCAGCTTAATGCAATAGGTTATCCCGGTATCAACCAAATTAATCTATTTATATAACTAAAAAGTTACATTTCATTATCGAATTAAGTAAATTTATTATCTTTAAGCGTTCATTCTTCAAATTGAATCATAAATTTGCAAAATATTGGTGCGTAAGTCAACGACTTATTAACTTTGCACCAACCAAATAGGGTGTGAAACTAATAGCCTACAATATTTTTAATTCTATGTGTGAGTCAATGCACAAATCTAAATAAATATGTTGGAAAATGTCCACAATGAGGAGAGCAAAATGTGAGATACAATATATGGTGAGATCATCATATATATATATTTATCAAACACTTGTTTTTCACCATCTATCACACATCAAGGAATTCGTGAGCTCAACCGAACCTTCAGCTCTGATACCACTATTGGAGAGTGTCTATATACTGGGAGAGCACTATATGAGATATAACATATGGTGATAGTCACACGCATTCCCAAAAGCCTCAACTCACGGCATTTACCATCATCATATATATGTATCAAACACTTATTTTTCAACATACAAATCATTTCACTTCACCTGTGACTATCTCAACAATCTCCCCCTCACAAGTGACTCACCACATTTCGGTCACAAAAATCAACTTTCAATAAATAAAATTTTAATTAAACATAATTTTAATTAAAATTTCTGATTTTTAAATGTGTTGGGTTGGGTTGTTCGTAGTCCTATGATTTCAAATGCCAAATATAGAATTTAAACATATGTTAACTTGTCGTTTGAGTTTTTTGACTCGATTTTCCCCAATCGTGTGCTCCAAAGCATCTAGAACTAGAAGTTGAAGCTGACCAGAACTAGTTAAGGGTTTGTTCTTGGTCTTCTCTAGGATTGACCATCTTTCTCTGACATTTAAGAAGGAAAAAAAAATTGAGAACTACTAGTACTCATAAAGTATTTTTAAAAAAGAACTTTTAAAAATTAAATTAATATGTTATTATTGCATAAATATTTTTTGAATTTATGTAAAAGTATACTCCCCCTCACTAAAAAATTCTAAAAGAATATATTTAGAAAATAAATATGTTAATTTATTATTTACATTGAACTATATACACTAAAATTTTGAAAAAATAAATCATAAATTAATTTCTAAAAAAAATTGTAACGTCTTTTTACAATTATTCTGTATGTGGTCCATATTTAATTTCTCGAAAAGAAGCTGCCGCAAGAAGATTATTGAGTACCAAAACAATCACTTACGTCTAAGAAATTGTTTAATGCACCAAGAGTCCTTCAACATGACTACATCGTACAAGTTAGTCCCATATCCTCATTTATTTTGACATAATCGCCATTTATATGATTATGAATTTTCACAAAAGTTGTGATAGAAATTGATAATAAGGAGAACAACATTGACAAATGCTGTATTTCATTCATCATTGACACGAAAACCGTCCAAGCTACTCCATTCCGTCTCATTCATATTGTTCATTTTCATTTACAAAATGTATAGAAAATGAGATAACATAAATGTGATGGATGAAGTATAGTTTAGAATTATTTTTTACACCGTTTGTGATATTCTCATAATTTTATTATAAAGAGTTTCAATTTTATGGAAAAGGGTGAAGTTTCTTCTAACCCGTCTAGCGTACATTCTGTGAGAGCAGTTGTTCGAAGTGCTTGTAACATTTTAGTAAATTTTTTAATAGTTGAATTTAAGCATTCACAACCAAACATTAAAAACTTATAACAGGTACAGAATTGTCATATAATTTGACATAAATAAATTTTAAAGTTGAAGGACTAGGATGTATGAATTAAATTAGTTGAGGGACCATCTTGTGCTTTATTAATCAAATTCATGGATTATGAGGCCAAGTTGTCAACCATACATATGCTTGTGGAGGAAGCGAAAGTATTGCATAATCATACAAAGTTGTTTAATGGACGGCGCGAAGAAAGCCGCCCACAAAAGCAAGACTTAGATAAGAATTCCATAAAAATTGCTAACATTTTTTTATTTTACAATATTTAATTTATAATATACATTTATGAATATCTAGACATATAAAATTAAATAATTTATATTTTTATTGTAATTTGAAATTTAAGATTCGTATTTTTTTATTACTAAATTAAATACTATAATTTAAAATTTCAAAGTCAAACATATTTTTCTGAACGGATGAAGTACTTGACTCATATTTTCCTTTATCTAATTGTATTTATTACTCAAAAAACTCTCAATCTTATAAATTTATTTATTCTCCTAGTTAAACTTAAATTATAAAATATTATAAAATATGTTTAAAAAACGAAAAGTAATATATTCTAGTTCTAAAGCTTAACATATCTATGTAATTTCCAAATAATTATATTTAATATTAAATTTGAAATAAAAAATAGATTAATGCTGAAACTTACACCTGTCATGGATGAGACGGTATGAATAAAAATAATGGGAATAAACATGTCTATATTAAGAATGTTTATTGTCCCTTCTGATAAAAATTATGGAGTATTTTTTTTTCTTTTTGTAAAATACAAGAAATGCATTTTCTTAAGGATAATCTGAAGGTGACGCGCTCACATCTCAGCACTACACCTACTTCTTGTAAGCAAGCTAAAGTCCAAAAGCCAAAGCAACGGTCTTCCTCACGGAGGAGCCTACCCTACCCTTGTTCACAGAAAAGGAATAAAAAAGCCATTTTTAATTTTTCGTTTTCTGGAAGAGAAGGTAGAAGCTCCCAGAAAGCAAAGAACAATAGCGGAATTTGTCCCCCCCCCTTTCTTCCTTTTCAGTTTTCCCTTTTGACAAATTCGGTGCCCTGGCTAAAAGGGAAACAAAAGACCCAATTGGTGTTCTTGTTGTTCTTCCTGTTGAAATCTTGTGCTTTGGCACTACAAAACTTAGGTCTGTTCTGTATCATTTCTCTGTCTCTATTTGTGTCTGAGAGAGAGAGAGAGAGAGAGAGAGAGAGATGGAGGTGATGTATTACCAGTTTGCCAAGTCTTCGTATCAGGATTTCATCAAAGTACTAGAGGCCGATGTTCAACATGCAAATACTTTGTGAGCTGAAGTTCTCTTCTTGATTTTATTCCCGTTTTGTTGAGACTTTGTGGTTTTCTCTATGATCTGGGTGTTTGTTTTCCTGCTGGATGAAGTTTTGACTTTGAGATTGATTATAAGGAACATCTAATTTCTCAAGTAGTTGTGAATAAAGCTCAGCTTAAAGATTGATTGGTTGGTTGATAACTTTGTTTGATGTGGTTTGGCTCCTGGTTCTCAGGAATTTAAGATTCAACTTTGGTCTGAGAAAATTTAGCTTCAAATCCTGAAATTTCACATTTTTATGTTAGTTTTGGTGATAAAGGTTTTAGCTTTCCTCTTGGGTTTATCAATCTGTTCATACCATTAAGCTTGATATTTATGAAGTCAATAGCACAATCAACTAACCTTTATCTGGTTTAGTTGGGTGTTAGCTACCCTAATCACATGTGGTTCCTATTTCTTAAAGAAGCAAGTTCCTTTTTCAAGTTCTAGTTTCAGCTTGACTGCTAAATTAAAGGTAACTTAGTTTGGAATCATAGAGTTCCCCATCCTACCTGCATTCTAGCATCTGCTTTCAAAAGTTTATTGTTTCGATTTTATAGAAAAATTGGGATGGAAACAAATAGCAATTTTGTACACAAAGTTGCCAGTACCTGGTTCATAGAGCTCCACATTCTAGCATTGTTGTGCTCTTTGTTTTCCAGCAAGGTCTGGTTTTGATTGAAGCTCTTCATTTTTTTTTTGTTTGAGAGATTCCAGGGCAGCTTTGTTACCAAGATCAAAAGCCGGTGCCCATTTTCAAATGAAACTGGTGACGAATCAGTTAGCTCCATTATTTCTTTTCCTGCTACAATGGATGGATTCCTCCTGCTTGTGTTTACTTCCAAGATATCTAGACCTCTTTCACATAGTCATCCACAAGGTTGGTGTAAGTTTATTTCATCGAACTTGCACTCTTTTAATGCGCTGTGGTGATTGTCATTCATATCGGTCTGCTTTATTTTCTGCATCAGGTCTATTCTGATGGTAGATCAAACATGTCTAAAACTGGACGAAAAGCAACAATCAGAGACTTCTATGGTATGCTATTCTTTTATGGACTATCTTCTAACAGCTTTTCGTAAGATTCCTCCGGTGAGTTTTTTCATTTATGAAATTAGAACGGTTGAACATTTTCAGGCGTAATATTACCTTCTCTTCAACGGCTCCAGGGTAACTTGGTGGAGTTGGAGAAATGCCAAGGAGTTGATCACGGTGCAGAGAGTTCAGGAACAAAAGGAGTTGATTCCGATGACATATACACAGACATTAATCTCGAAAGAGAAGATGAATGCGATATCTGCTTGGAGCCGTGCACTAAAATGGTGTTACCGAATTGCTGCCACGCGATGTGCATCAAATGCTACCGCAACTGGTAACTAAGAAACCCGATCTTCTCACTCTCATTCATCACCGATCATTCCCGTTGACCCCGTTCCATTTCCACCGTGGTTTTGGCAAATGCAGGAACTTCAAGTCAGAGTCATGCCCCTTCTGCCGCGGCAGCTTGAAGCGAGTGAACTCGGAGGATCTGTGGGTGCTGATGTGCAATGACGATGTGGTGGATGTGAAGACGGTTTGCAGGGATGAGCTGCTGCGGTTCTATCTCTATATCGGTAGCCTTCCGAAAGCTTACGCTGATGCACTCTTCTTAGTGTACTATGAATACTTGATCTAAGTCCAGGCTCCTGAGAGATGCATATGCATGTACAAGGTAAATATTGAAGAAGAGAGGACATGAGACATTGCCAGACCATCAAATGTATATAGAGTCTGGTTTTGGTTACTCTCTTCTGCTGGACTCTACAGAGAGCAAGGAATTCATACTTCTATGAATGGTTGGGTTTTGCAGAGTCCATGGTTCTTCAAACTAATGGGCCAATGAATAACTTTGGGCCATTCAACTGATATGTGTCCAAGATTCAGAAAAGGCTGTAAATGGACTGGATGGTCCAAACAAGGTTTAATTTGGCCTGCTTGTTGTGCAGGTTTAGATTGTAAGGTTATGACTAATTTCTACTTTAAATGGAAAATAAGTATTTAGAACTTGTTAAAGAAATCATACCCCACAAACAACACCTTAATTCCAACTATATTGGGACAACACCTTAATTTCAATTATACTGATCGTGTGTTTGAGAAATTGGTGAATAAAGGGTGTGTTCTTTCGGTATAGGTTTTTTGAAATTGGTGAATAAAGTGTGAAGTATTTGAAAATTGATTTGACATTTATGAGAGAAAAAATTAGAGGAAAAGAATTTAATGTTTTGTTTATGAAAAATATTGCTCTCCCCATCCAAAATAAATGATACTTTTGACTTTTGATGTTGTATTTTAGTCAAATCATTACTTAGGAATAATTTATTCTAAAAAAATAAAACAAACATTTAGAAACTAAAAATATTGAATTATTTTTGTATAAATTCCAACAACTTTTTATGTTATAAAGAAGAAAAAACTCATAAATTAAATGATAAAAACGAAATAAACATTTATTTTATGGATGAAGATAGTTTGTTAACACTATAAATTAATGCAAAATTTTAGTGATGAAATTTTACGCCGAATAAAAGGGCCATATAAATAATTCAGGGAACTTTTTCCTGAAATAAAGAAAGTTAAATACGAGCAAATATAATACCGGTAGTTAATTAATGGTTCAAGGACGAACGAGGACTGAATATGCAATATTGCATATAGTTTAGGACCAATAACGCAATTCACCCTATTTCTTACTGCAACTGACCAGAAAATATGGAGCCAAGCAGCCAAGCAGCGAAGTCCTCGATTCGCGTCGAAAACTTTTCCACTTGTTCGCTACACACTTGCTTTCTAGTCAAAAAACCATCACGTGAAAATGGACTCACCATCGACAAGCAAAACCCCAACATTTTTGACGACCAAAGCTTCTCGCTTTTACTTTTCTCATGTCACCAAATCCAGCAGCTCCCCAATCATTCCGCAATCGCTCCATGCTTTGATTAATTTACCCAGTGAGATCGTCGAATTTTACATTCCAGAATATGGCGACCTGCGCCGTCGAAGGAGGCTGTCCCACCGATTATATTGCTCTTGTCATCGCCACTCTCTCTTTCATCCTGTACGTCCCTTCTTTTTTCTTTTTTTTGCAGATCTCATAGTTGGAGAATTGATGGTGGTACTAATTCGCTGCTGGTATTCTGTTGTCTGTTACGTGTTCGACTATTTGCCGCTGGGGTGTTGTTTTTTTGTCAGTAACACTTTGGCCGCAGTGTTCACTAACCAGTAACCAACATCTCACCGTTACGGTTCGCAGTTGAACTCTTGATTTCAATTTGCTCTACAAATTGTTGCAAACTGAATCCTGGGAATTAGAGTTCATTCTAAATTCGACCTAGGTTCTCACTGTTCTGAAGAAAGTCGTAAACTTGTAACATTAACTTAGGAGAATTAACTTCTAAGAGCTTCCCACAGAATTTCAGGAATATTTCCGATTTTTTAAAAGTTTACTGTCATGCTTTTTGTATGTGTTACTTCATGTTGCTGACGGTTTACGTGTACCTTCTTCGCCCTCTGTAATTTCATATTCTCAATGTTAGCCTGGTAGATACAGGAAACACTTGGTTATCATATGTTTCTTTGTTTGTTTATTCCTTTTTCCCTATCTTCCTGCTTGTTTTCCTCGGATGTAAACTACTTTGCCTTGTTTGTTTGTATACAGCAAATTTGTTACTTTTACCTCTCTTAAGTTAGATTCTGACTACTACTCATATATAGGAGTATTAACTTCTTCCTTTTCGTATTTTGTTTACTCTCAGACTTCTCATACGATCAAGTTTGCCATTTCTAGTACAAAAGGCTCCTCATACTAAACGCAGTGGCTTCTGGCTTCCAGTAATTCAAGTTTTTGCCAGCTTCAATTTTCTCATATCAATTACGGTAGGCGATTGTATCTCTCACATGTTTGTTAATAAAGAAGTCATAGGCAAGATAGCCATTGGCCATCACCATTTTAAATCTTTATTGATTTGTCCAGCAATAGTTGTGATCTAGAACTCAGCAGTATTTTAGACAATGCCCACTTTGTTAATCTTGTGCCAATTCAACTGTTATGCAGTTGTCTGCCAATTTCCTAAAATTTCAAAGGAGACATTGGTTGCTGTCTTGCTATATTTGGGCAGGTAGTGTTTTCTTCACTTCCCTTCTTTTCTGGTTGTGGTGAGGAAGTTAATAAACTTAATAAGATGGTGTTTTGCGTCAGTTTGGTTTGAAGGTCCACTTGGATTTGGTTTGCTGATGAGCTGCCGCATAGCACAAGCTTTCCAACTATACTATATATTTGTAAAGTAAGTCAACATTCCATGTAACTTGGATAAGCTAGGAAACTGCATTTATTTTACCATGATTAAATTATTTTAGGCTACAAACATCCTTTTGATAGTCACTTAGTAGATGAAAATGCACACATATAAGGAGGCTTACACACACGAAGATCATGGGTGAGAAAAGATATAGATTGCTTATTGTTCATCAGAGCTAAAATTCAGTTTCAAATGAAATTGAACACAACATTTTCTGGACCAGTTGGATACTTCTGGTGAGCAAGTCTTCTTGTATTATTTACCTTCCGTACTTCCTGAAAATCAACTCAGCTGCCAATAAGTTGAACCATTGGCTAGCATTAGTTCTTGGTGGGACTTCTCTAAGGAGTTAAAATGCTTATCATCTGAAGCATTTTAGTGGGATTTATTAATCTTATCATTGTATGCTGGTCCTGCCATATCTCTAATCATATGTCACATTGCTCCTTACCTGTAGCAAAGCTGTTAATTGTCTTCTATATGCATGCTGTCAGTAATTTGTCCACTCACAGTTGGTCACTTGATATTTCAGGAGGCGACTACCACCACTGAAGTCCCATGTTTTTCTTCCACTTATTTTATTGCTGTGGATTGCAGTTGCAGCACGTAAGAGTATCCCTGTGATATCTTTGTTGTTCCTTTTTTCTGGGTTAAGATTAATTATATTTTACTTGTGAATTTGTGAAGAACTTTATGAAGACCATTAGGAAAACACAAACTAACAATTTTGTAAAGAAAAAAAAAATATACCTAATACCTCAGCAAGAATGATGTGTGAAAAAAAGACTGATGTGTGAGAAATGGTGGAAACTTTATATTCTTCCAACACTGAGAAGCGTTAAAGTGCAGGAAGTTCTTTTCTAGTGAATCAGCAATGAACTAGAAATAGTATTTCCTGAGATCTAATCCCTGATTTCCAGGGATCCCAAACCACATGCTATATCTATCCTACTCAGACTTTTACATATCCAAAAACTAAAATACTGATTTAACTAGTTACAGAAGTAACACTTATTTACATTCACATTCTCAAGTCTCAACCTCGATATTAGAGTCATCTGCTTCCATACAACTCAAAATAGGAGTTATAGCCACTTTGTTCAAGTACAAATAAGAAATTGCTAACTTTCCTGTCTTGTATGCTTTCTATAATTTGAGAGTTGATACAAAAAGAACGTTTCATAATGCTTTCATTTTTAAAATTGAGCTATCACGTCCATATTTCATTTTCCGTACTTCTAGCTATGGCCTGTTGTAATTGACAAAGCAGTCTCCACTGCGTATCGATACGTAGCGAATCTGGTAACTATGCTTTTGGTCTCAAATCACAGTTCACACCCTTCCTAAGGTTCTGAAATCTGTACGGCTGTACCACCCCTGTTTTTCTAACAATGTTAATCAAACTAATGATTGATAGTAGGAAAAGAACATTTTGCCCTTAATTAGAGAAAAGCTTACAATTAGAAAATTCAACTACCCTGTCTCTATATATCACAAGAGACTAGTATTTGCCTTGTCTAGTAACAGTGCAACTATCGACCACAGATGTGCCAACAGTTTTATGAAAGTTAATCCTTGAAGTAAAATTTGTAAGTTTTGCTTATTTAAGAAAAAATGAGTTTTTCTCTGCTGTTGGCTATGGTTTCTCAACAGTAATGCTCAGAGTTAGTGCTGCGGTATGCGTAAGCCTTGTTTCACATTATTTGTCTGTGGTTCTGGATGTCCAGTGTCATCAGTGATGAGGTCCCTTTCATTTGATACGGGTATCTGGTTTTCCTTGATATAGGACTGAAATGGTAACTTTCTAAAATGGATTTTGATGATGAATTTACTCAAATATGTTCTCTATCTTCCTACGAGTGACTAACTACAAGGATTATTGTGATGCAGTGATTCAAGTGCGAAAGCCTCTCAATTCCAGATGCCATATGGGAACGCAGTGGGTAATCCCAGTCATATGCTTGCATATGTTGTATGTTTCTGGCTTGGTGGCGTTTACTGCAGTTATTCGGCATGTAGAGTTTAAGTTTGATGAACTCAAAGAGCTGTTGCGGGGAATATTTGTTGCAGCCTCATCAATTGGTATGCTTCTATTTAGGGTTGGAATTGCGGGAATAATTTCTTTCTTAAATGTTCTTATTAGAACTGGACTGGATGTATGCACGCTGACAGACACATAAGTAAACATACTGCGCTGTTTGCAACATTTAATTTGTTTGTTTTTAATGTTCCTTCAGGAATGTGGATATTTGCTTACATTTTGAATGAAGTTCATGAGGAGATCTCTTGGCTTCAAGTTGCTTCTAGGTTTTCACTTTTGATGATAGTATGTTTCTTCAAATTTATGCTCTCTTGTTCATCTATTGTTGACTTATCCATATTATTGACTGTTCTATACAAGTCTAACTAATTGCCAACTAATCTCATGTATCTTGCAGGCAAGTGTTCTGGTACTAGTGTTTTTCTCTCTCTCAAGCTCACAGCCCCTGCTTTCCCAGATCAGCTTAAGGAGAAATGAACCTCTAAGATTTGAAACAATGGGTCAGGCTCTAGGCATACCAGATAGTGGACTGCTATTGCACAGAGAACCAGCAGTTGCCATAGACCCTAAAGAACCACTTGATAAGCTTCTCCTTAACAGAAAGTTCCGTCAGTCCTTTATGGCATTTGCTGATAGGTATTATCTCTATATTTGAATGCTTCGTAAGTTTTTAAATAAACCAGCTCCATTGGTGGGTTTCATTATGGAATGTTCATAAGCTTTAATGAATATCTTAAATCAGTATGAATCTGTATTCTGCTAGTTGAAAAACTAGAAACAAGGGGGGTGCATTGTTGGATAAGTTTGTTTTTCCACTTTGTCACAGTTGTTTAGCAGGGGAGAGTGTTCATTTCTTTGAGGAAGTGCATGAACTTGGAAAGATTCCTTCCGATGATCCTGTGAGAAGAATTTATATGGCCCGCCACATTATTGATAAATATGTTATCTCAGGTCTGTGATATTTCTTTCACATTTTTTTTCTGAATATGATTCCATTTCTGTTGGTAATGCATCTGCTTAGATCTTGTGCTTTGGAAAATACACTTCATGCTGTGGAATTTGCTAGTTGGTCAAACACCTATTCTTGCTTGTCACTTTGCTTCTCTGGAAGCTTATCATGCATGCTTTGAACTGTGAAACTCTGAAGTTCTATGTGCATGTTCTAGCCTCCTTCTCCAAAAGCTTTTATTGCTCAGTGCAGTTCAGACATAAAATTTCTCATCTTCGACAAAGGCTGCTGACTGCTAGGCAATTCTCTCCGATATACTCCTTATAATCAGTTGTTGGCAGTTGAGTTTTTTCCTCGAGTGTTCCATATCTACCTGTTTTGTAAATTATTTTGAGCATATATGTGAACATTTCAAGGCATACACATAACATAAACTTTTAATCTTTGGGGCAGAGTAGGTTTGTGATCTAATATAGAAAGATATTGAACTTACAATTCTTAATGTGATTCTAGTTTGATGCTCGGATCTATGTTCGTAGACTGCTGCCTGCTTTATTTGTACTATTATCTGATTTCTTGGTCAAATTCAAATAGGTGCTGCTATGGAAGTTAACATTTCTCACAAGACCCGCCAGGAGATCTTAACCACCAATGATCTGGCAGATTGTGGACTTTTTGACAAGGCACTAAATGAGTTGACACAACTCATGAAAATGGTGAGTACTCATTCAGTACCTTGTATATAGATTTTGGACTGTCCTTAATTTTGTTTACAACTCAAGAGCCTCTCTCACTGCAGAACATCAGTGTTGGAAACCTTGTGACTGATTTTTTCATTGACCCGAAAGGGCATTGGAGCGTTTTCTGATAGTCTTCCGTGTCATTGCAGAACTTGGCAAAAGATTACTGGTCATCCATTTACTTCATGAAGTTCAAAGAAGCGAGTGCGAGCTCCCATAACCATGGACTGGCAGACTGGGACTTGCCTTCAAGGTTGAGTGTCGTCCAAGCTACCGATGACCCCTTTAGCCAAGACCACTTTTCAAAGGGCTCCAGCAATGGCAGTCCAGGTATGAACCCGTGAGTCCTTCAAGTACAGAACCTGTGCTACCAACTTGCTGATGCATTTCACACTTGCGGCTCTCATGAGGTTTGGCTCATCTTCATGTTCAGATGTTTAAATTGTTGTGTTCATATAAAAGGGGGAGGAGGAAAGAAAGAGAAACAGAAAGAGAAAAATGTATGAAGTTGTCCAGTACAAATATACCAGCGACAGTTGTACATCGATAGATTTAGGCACAAGAAACAAACTTGCCACCATTTTTCCGGTACAAGGATGAAAAAACTAGATCCTTGTATCAGTGCAGAGGAAAGGACTGAGTTCCCTCTTGTAGGGCACCCTCAAGAGGATAGCAATATGGTTGGAACTAGAAGGGGACTTGGCTCATTGATTGACAAACTTTGGTCTTCTAGTTGATGATTCTTTGGCTCATTGTTTGACAAACTCATATTGGCTTTACATATTGGTTGGTTATAATTAGGTAAACGTGTTACCAACTATGTTGGGGTCGGTGGTATGAAATTTATATTGACAATTAATTGTCATTATAAATTCATGCAGAAGCATAGTGGTGAAGTTTTACGCTGGATGCCTTTCTTGTTGTAACCTTTTTTCGAAGGAATAAATCATCCTAGCAAACAGATTACTCAAAATAACTATACAGTATTTGTTTTTTTTTTGGAGAAATAAGCTTGTGTGAACCAACTACAGTCTAAATTCTTAAGAAACTATGCAGGCAAAGCTAAACAACTTTGGTATCCTTTAGAAGGCATTCTTCTTCCCTATGAGCCACAACCAATCCAAAGAAACACCTGAAAATATACCACCCAAGAGGAACAATACCAGAATATTTCCCAATGCATTCTGTTCAGGTCCCTGCAAAAAGAGTAACAACAAATCTTCAATGGTAAACCATCAACACACGAGAAACGGAAACAGAATTCCTGTTGGTGTGAGCAACTAACCTTGTAACCTTTAGGTGCCACTGTGAGAACACAGACAGTGAGATGGCCATTGGTGAGTCCAAGGAACGATACGAGGAATATCATCCATCCTTGATCTCCATACTTAGCAGTGAAGTAGAAGGCGGGGATGAGCAAGAAGCGGGACAGTATTGTGATCATCAGGCCTTTCCTTGACTCTATCTTGATAAATTTGATGAATGGAGTGTATCTTCCTACCAGATCGAACACATTATAACTCGCTATCAGAACAAGCGTGTACCTGCGTTTGTCACCATCATCATCATCATCACAGAAACCCGAATTCACTGAATTAGGTGATGAACTTTGCTTAGCACACACACAAATCCTTACCAAGAACCCAGATGGTGTTTGCCGGTATCCTCAGATATGAAGCCAGGGAATATCGACAATGTCAACACATAAATAAGGTAAAGATCCAGACAATAATCAATGTTTTGTAAGAACAGCTGTTTGGTGCTCAACCTTGAATGGCTTTTCTCTGCAATCTGCAGAAATCAAACTAATAATGCACCAACAACATGAAACTACCTGGAAAATGTTAAGAGAGAAAGAGGCATACTTGATTATGTTGTATGCCAGCAGCTGCAAGGTCCGCTGAGACAGTCGTTGCTCCCTCGGAGGCTGCTTTAGAACGATAGTGTTTCACTACCGGCAACTTTGGAAAGTAGAACGTGTACAATAACAAGGCGATGAGTTCGCAGAAAGTTGAAATGGCTAAGAATAGCACTGCAAAATGATCGTTGAAACATCAGAACAAACTGTTATCAACTCCAAATGCATCTGAGATGAATTTGGGACTACTAAGTTTAGCAGTTCATACTGGTTCCTTTACGGTCACCGTTATTGGAGTTCTGGAAAGCAGCCTTTGTCATAAGCCTGAGACCAGAAGTTACAGCCCCGGATGCAGCCATACCGGCGAAGAAAGACTAGAACAATACAAGCAAGGCATGTCAGAACTAACGGAACGGCATGGTTTGAAGGGAAAGATGGAGAGAAAAATGTCAGACCTGCATGAAAGTTGGGTTCATGAAAGCCAGATCTCCAACCATTCCACCTTGAACATGTGCATCTGCAACTCCAAAAGCAGCTACCAGCAAACATATTCCTACAAATGGACCAGGTCCTCCTTTCCCAGATGTGGCCAAATCCAACTGCCAGGTACAAACATGATTATTGTGAATTGATATTGCTCCAAAACCTCAGAAAGTTCAATTCAATGAAGTGTCATTAGATGAAACACTGATCACACAGATTCCAGTAATGTACAAACAGAAAATTGTGCTTACCATTATGAGCATACAAGTGCTGACAGTGAAGAGAACGTAACCGACTATGTTACGCATTCGAGTGTCGATCCTTGCTTCATTGTATGCTAGAATCGCCATGGTTCCCAGTGCGAATGGTTGGTAAACAAGTGTAAGTACCCTTGAAGGATGATATTTCTTCAGCAAAACAAAACCAGGAATCAGAATTCTCTTTCTAACTGTCATAAGTAACTGAATCATCACAATAACATTCATTCTCACATACTGGGAACAGCTCATAGTAATAATCCCCAATTGTGAGCATGCTATTCCAGGAAACCAGTGAACCAAATCCAAGAATCCAGCAAACCACTATGGCATTGAACTTGCCCTGAATTTACAAGCAACTGGGTAAGCACAAGAATCAAACTGATCTAGATAGAGTTAGCCCTTTGCATGTGCAAATACAGAAGTCAGAAGTGAAGGACAAACCTCCAGCCTTGTAGGAGACCCATTATCAGATAAACTACTAGTCATGATTATCACTCTTAACACAATGCTTCCTTGCTTCAACCTTCCAACTGAAACAATATCACCCAGAAGACTTATAAATCACAGAACAACAAGGCATCACCTTGTTCAACTCACTGCATCACAAAGAACGCATAAAAAATTGAACTTTTCACTGAAAACAATTAGAAAAAACAAACTTTTTAAAGTCTGGCTAATTGATTAGTAATGAATTTTGCAAGCACTGGGGGCTGTGTGTGTGAGAGAGCTTTAAAGATTCTTTCTTTCTTCAAAGGAAAAGGATTGATGGGTATGGCTGAAAAGTATCATAATTACCGGGTGGCTGGCCGGTGAAAGAAAACGGTTCGGCGTTGGTCGCCGGCGGCTGCTGGGACACCACTGCAGTGGACGGTGCAGTTGGCACAGTCTTATCTTTCTTTCTTGCTCTCTTTGAGTTCTGTTTTGTTTTTTTGTTCGTCTCTTGTTTGTGCTGAGCATTTATATAGGAATCCTACTATTAGATCAACTAGGAGTAGGATTCTTTTGACTAAAACCCAACGTAAACAAGCTCAAACAAGGCTAAAACATTGTAATCTAGGAACTGGACTCTACGACCAATCTGGTTAATCATCAGCTAGGTGATATTTCTCTCAATAGTCTAAATGGCTCAGTTATGAGATAATCTGGAAGCCTAAGTCCAATTAATTGAACAATTACATATTCACCTCTCATTTTTGGACTAACTCTCGGTCTCACTTTTGGACTAAACTACCCACATAACCTCCTATTGTTTATATTACAACACTCTTACCCCAAACTTTCAATCTTACCCATACTTTGCTAAAAACTCAGATTTGATTGAAGTTTCCTTTTTAATTATTAATGACACAAACTTCTAAAATTAGTTGCTAAGACTCATAAAACTTTTATTGTGCACCACTCCTAAAATCTAGACCATTTTGCTTCTTTCTTTATATATATATATATATATAATTCATTCTTTCCATTATTATTATTATTATTATTATTATTATTTTAATACAGTTTAATAGACACCCAAATGACTTAAAAGACTTTGATTAACCCTAAAGTTATCTAAAAGATCAAATTGATCCTTACATTAAAAAAAAGAAGATCAAATTGACCCAAAGGACCAAAATTTCGTCCTATTCTAAAAGAAGAAAAAGAAAGAAAAAAAAACTGATCATTGGACAAAACGTCCATCAATTGAGACGAAAACTTTTGGACCAAAGCCTGAGCTCCACAAGATGATACTCCGTAGCTTTACGAAAGCATGGAAGACTTTGCAAGCACCAAGTTTCAAAAGTCTATCCTGAAAATTTCTGGACAGTTATTTTTTTTTTGAAGGTAACTATTTATTTTGTTAATAAATGAAAATATTTAATGTTTTAAATCTCCATATTTTATTCAAGCTAAAACCATCTGAATCCGAGTTGAGCCACCCTTGCCAAACCCCGGAACCAAATCTGAGGAGCCCAGATTGGGAACCAAATCCGAGTTTGTTATGTGGTGACTGGGAGGGAAAGAATTTCTGGAAATCTTAAAATTCTTGTTATCTTCTATATAGAATTTTTTATTAATATGAATATTACACAACATCATATCTTATTAGTCCATTTTATTTGATTATATTGCTTAGAAGTAATATTAAATTTATAATTTATAGATGGGGTAGACCCCCTTTTCGAATGAGTGTAATTTTTTTGAATCTAGGTTAACTATGGTGTTTGCAAATTTTCGAAACTCATAAAAAATTCATAAAATTTAGTGAATAATATTACAGTTAATCATCTCAATCATTAACTCCGTTAATATTTCTGTTAAATTATCATGTTTCTTTTTAGGCCAGGTCTAACCCTTGGCATGCAATGAACAAAGCAAGTAGAGCAAAGCAAACATCTTGCTGAATTATAGGATCAATGTACTGAATTTTCTTATCATTTTCCATTATGGATATATACGGGAAGAACTTTAAATGCAATTCCACTATAATTCTGGAAATATTTAATTTTTTATTGAGAAAAGAAAAGAAAACAAATCATCAATCGCCCAAACGCACATATTTGAATACACCTTGGGAAGTGTATCACTAAAAAGTGATTTCTATATTTTTCTGAAGATAAGGTAAAATAAAATAGGCTCTATGTGCAAAAAAAAATGCAGTGAAAAAAAAACCTGTGAATTGGATCAAAAGGTGCAAATTTACCACAATTGTTTTGAAAGCCTAAAATTTACGGTTTAACTTAAACATTGACTACAATTTCATGATTACTCCGTTAATTATAACAATCATCCATTAATAAACTATACGTCATTCCTTACACTTTTCACATGATAAATTTAACACCAAATTTTTGTTAATAAATAAAAAATTGTGTGTTAATGTATCATGTGAAAAGTGTAAATGCGTAAAATGTAATTTATTAACGGAGGACGAAACAATCATGAAATTGCACTCAATATTTAAGTTAGGTGACAAATTTAGGTATTTTAAAAAAATGATGATAAATTTGCAATTTTTGACACAGTCGAGTGGATTTTTTGCACTGAAGCTTTTTTTTTTCTTATAGATGAAACTGTTCTAGCTGCATTGGTTTTACATCCTCGTTTTTAATCATTTTCACTAGAACTTAAAGGAGGAAATTAACAAAAAGAAAAATTAGGAATATTACTTATTGTATAATCCCATTTGTTCGTTTAGTGCTTGCAAAGATGCAAAGACGAGAAATGTGACAAGCTAGATTAGGGTGTGTCCGGTTGGAATTAAATGGAAAATAATCCAAGTATTTGAAGTTCGATTTAATATTTATGAGATGAAATATTGAAAAACTATGATGATTTGATCTTTTGTTGGTAAAATTATTAATGATATGTTGATGTATTTTTTCCAAAGCAAACACATCCATCAATATACAAATTATCCCACAATTTTTTTGTTCAATTGTTTCACAAATGAACATGTCCATCAATTTTGTAGTTTCTCTCCCCAACCACACTGTAACAACATAACTGTCAAAGTTAGATAAACCACCAACAATATTTGTAGAACTATGAGACATTGAAGTTGGGATTTGTGAAATTAAATGAAAATTGTCCAATATGACTAATTAATTAGGTGACCAAACAACCTAAATAGATGAACAAAATACAAGTGCAGCCTGCAACTTGATTACCAACCACATCAATCTGATCCTCATCCATGCTTATATAAACCCAAACCCCTCTTTTCAATTCTCAAGCATACCAAGCAAATTGACAAAGTGATCAAATTATCAAGTGTCACAATATGGAAGGCTCATTGAAGTTTAATAGCTTTGTGTTGACCTTCTTCATGGTGGTGTCGGTTGGCCTCGCGGCTCGTCAACTCCAGCAACTGCCTTCGTTGCCGAAAGTGAGCCTCCCACCAATACCGTCAATCCCAAATCTGCCAATGTTGCCAACAGTCCCACAACCGATCATATGCCAATGCCCCACAACCGACTATACCAACTGTAAGCCGCGGTTCCCCACGACTATACCGACTATACCAGCGGTCCCACAACCGATGATGCCAACAACTATCACACAATCCATTACCCAGTACCAGCAGCCTTGATCAGTGCCAATGACCAGCGTACCTCAGCCTGCAGCAAGCACACTTCCAAACTTACCTAAGTTGAGTCTGCCTCCTCTCCCTGCCATGCCCGCCATTCCTTCCATCCCAACCACCATTCCGACCTCCATTCCCTTCCTCGCTCCTCCTCCTTCAAACTGATTAATCACGACATCTTTGTGGTATGGATGGATTCATGATGAATTAGATATGTGTTTTCCCTCACACATTTCAATTTCCTTATTGGATGTATTACTCAATATATTTATCCATTTATGTAAAAAAAATGATGTTGACGCATACATCATGTGTCTTGTAATTAGAGAGATCTATTAGAGTTGTCACGATTTCTCTTCTATATATATTATCAGGTAAGTTGTTTTGGATATAATTGGACAATACTTCTTGATACAGATTTATGCCTGAATAAAAAAAAGTATTGTAAAAATACTTTTAAAATATGAACATTAAACGCATTCTATTAAAATATAATGTAAATGTTGCAATTGAATTTAATTTTAACTTTTGAAATGCGCCAAATCCCCCATAAAACTAGTTTTTCTTTAATAGAAATTTACAACTAGCTTTAATTTTAAATTAACCCTAAAGTTTTAAAATTATACAAATTAGCCCTCCAACTCCACCCCATTCTCACTACCTAACCCCGTCCTACGAGCACTACCTCATCTAACCACGAGTGTTCACAGACCGGTTTTAGGTGCTTAGTTTCTTCAGTTTTCGGATTTTTTGATTTCATGTTATACTATATTAAATACCGTACCATATTTTGATCCTTTCTATTCATCTGAGCCGTTAATTCTAATGATTTTACTATTTTACCCTTAAAAAATTAATCTACCCTACCAAAATAACTGAATATTTAATTGTGTCCATATTTTATTTAAGGTAAATTACAAAAAAAAATCTTGAAATCAGCCCTGTGCTGCACAATATAGTAAGAGCATTGTTGACACCCAATTTTGTCCGGACTAATGTTATCTAGTTCGTAATTGTGATTTTTCAGTATTTTTATTGTGTGATTTTTGTCTTTATTTTACGTGATTTTTACCACTCGTGTATTTTACGTGATTTTCGTCATTTTTATTATTTTTCGTAGTTTGTATCATTTTCGTGTACTTTTGTCACTTTCGTTATTTTCATGATTATTTTTTTATTTATTTCGTGTGTCTTTGTTAATTTCGTTAACTTTTGTCATTTTTATTATTTCATGTTATTTTATGTTTTTTTTTTGTCATTTTTGTTATTTCATGTTATTTTTATTTTCATTATTTCAAGTATTTTTTTGTCTTTTTTATTATTTATATGTTTTTTTGTCATAATCTAAGAGTTAAGGGGTGCTTTATTCAATTAAAATTTTTATAAAAGAAAACAAAAAAGAAAAAAAGCTAGAAAACGAAGTGGGCATGTGAAAGCCTTGCTGTTTCTACGCCAGCAAACATGGTGGAAAACTCATTGCTTACATGAATCACTCCCATGAATTACTCCTGATTCTCATGGACTGGACTAAAGGATGAAGCTTATGCTAAGGGAAGTCTCCAATTAACCTATAAATTGGATTGAAAGTTGGAACAAAGGAGAGGGAGAGAACAAGAACAGAGCTGGGGAGGCTCCTCGACAAAAAAAAAAACATTTTTTGGCTCCTCCTCCTCCACCTCTCATCACCAGTCTCTTGCCATCAACCACCACTTCCACCACCCCCGCTAGCCTTCTAGACACCAGTCAGTAGCCTCCTTTCAGCCGGAGGTCGACGGAGGTGGGAGTAAATTCCATCGACCCGCCGACCCTTTTCCCATACAACCCGCTCGAAGTCTGCTGTTAGGAGCCGTGAATCCTGCCACCACCGCCGTCGACGACCTCCTCTGCTCCTGCCGCACCGTCTTCCACCATCTCCACCGCCTCCACCGCGTACGGCGTCGTTTCGTCCACGGCCATACCGGAGATTCGCGACCCGTGAACAGACCCGCGGCCAACCCGGATAAAGCCACCAATCCGGGCCGCCGTTTGCACTCCGTCGTCCGCCAAACTCCTAGCTGCTCGCCGCCAGGAAGACCCCCGCCATTTTTCGCCGTCAAATCCGCCCAGAAATCGCAGCCGAGCTGCTCCATTTCTTCAGTTGCTCCTTCGTCAGTCGCGGCTGCAGGTAAGGACGTATTCTTTGTTTTTTTTTCTTTTTTTTTTCTTTCCTATTATTTCTTTTATTCCCTTCTTTCTTTTAATCCCCCACCTTTTCCCCTTTACTCACTTAGATCCCTAAGCCTTTTTAAGATTTCGGTCAAGTCCCTAACAGTCTCATGTTTGCCGGAAAGCCATCAACAAGTTTCAAAACTAACAGTTTGGGCACTAGGCCTAAACCTTTTTGTGTTTTAGTTAATATTTTTGTTATTATGTCAATTTAAATTATTTTAATTTTATTTTCAAGATATTTTGAATTTTTATTAGTTATGTGAATTACTAAAAATCCTTTTCTTCTATTTTTAGTTTTTGTTATTTGTCTTTTTATTTATTTCTTAAAATCAAACAAAAATCTAAAAAGAACCCGTGGTACCAATATTGGGCATACAAAAATTAACCATTTTTGTACGTAACTGACAAACGATTCCAGATCTCTCGTAGACCATTTTCAGGTTTCCAATCGACCTAGGAAAAAGATTGGTGGCGACTCTTGTCAAAAACCACGTCGCTACAAGCATACAAACAAGTCAAACTACACAAATAATGAGTCAATATCAATCAATCTTCTACCCTGTACAAACCCTAACTATTTGCTCACCTACTTGCTCCCAAGCCTTGCACACCCGAGAATGAATCCTGGCGTTCCTCTCCATCCACAAGTGATGTTACCCCACGACGGAAGCACAAAGTGATTAGGATGTTCATCAGATACCGTAATCAAACTCACTTGAAATAACAGTACACACACAAACTCTTCCATTAGGTGAGCCACTTAAATCCCCACGCCATTTTAACTTTTCGTTCACAAACATGTTCATACATGACTATCACCTTAATTTCTCACACATAATCACTTACTTGCACGCAATTGAACACAAGGGTCACAAAGTGCACAAGGCAGTGTACGCTTGCATAGTTTCACAGAACCTGCACAAACTCTTTCCCAACACACTTACATGCTCACAACTGATATTGGACACTCTCTGATATCACAAACACATATACACATCTGATTTCCAGCAGAAAACCCTAACATGATACTATTACATGTATGCATGTCATTTACAATATACAGAGCCGAAAGACCACCACTGGAATACATACAAAACGTGCGAGGTGGTGACACTACAATGTCCAACCAAAGTCCTCGACATGGCAGGTACTGCTACTGCTACACACATATAGAAAGTTTAACCGTGATAAAACCATTGTACTCAGAACTGAATACACACACCAGAAATCTAGATCACACATGATCACACACAACGGAGGTTACCCCTTAAACCACACACACTGAATCATAACTGATCAGAACATACACGTGTACCTGAAAGATCACAAAAACAAAACCAACCCTTGAACTTTATTCAGTGGGCTGCTTGTCAGATACTCCTGAAATGATAATATAAGGGGTAAGTCCTCGTTGAGAACTTAGTAAGGGTTGAGGTATAAGGCATGGTTTTCTTGATGCACAAGAAACCCGCAACCAAAAATAAAAGCAGATATACAAGAATATATACATTCATACACATGCTCAACTAATGCAGATTCAATCAAATGTAATGCAACTCAAACAACGGATCATAATAAAATTTAACGGAACACAGTGACAGTCTTCCCAGCCAAAGCTGAGGCACACACATATAATCACACACAAGAGCATGGCTAGCTCGAGGTCATAATCCACACCGTCATATAACAAAAACCCTAAAGGTGTATCACAATACAACACCATTTAGGTGTAACACATCCTGAATGCTGATCTTGAAACCTACACATCAATGCTTATACCATTTGACTAAGTTTGGCATCACCGGAGCCACCCCTCAAACCAAACCTAGCCTCAATATCCTTTGATATGCACCTTATAAAATACTCCAAAATACAATATCGAGAGAAACAATGAACCCTTACCTTTTGCACAACTGAACTTTCGTTTCTATGCAAAAAACCAGAAACCGATTTCGGCAGAGATTCGACCAAGTTTCTGCCCACTACCTGCTCACAACTAGGGGTGTTCAAAAAACCCGCAAAACTGAGAAACCGAACCGAATCGCATGATCCGAAACCGAAAAACCCCGTGAACGGAAGAAACCGATAACCCGCGGGTTTTAATTCTAGAAATCTGCGGATACCCGAACCGATCCGCATATGCTTATTTACAAATAAATTATCTAAAATTGCTTACTTCATTTCAATTTTCCTTTAAGTTTTTGTATATTATGTGTGAAAACTCATTTCATACAACAATAATATATGATTTGTAATATTATATTATTGTTCTGTTTATGCAAACTACTTCTCTTCATTTTGATGCTCTAGATATGTACATTTACGATGAAAATTTTTAGAATATCTCCAAGTAAATTGAAAAAATTTATAGAATAATTATACTTAGGAATATTCGCGGATACCCGCGATCCGAACCGCAAAAAATCGTGAAAATCGGGTACCCGCATTTAGGGTACCCGCACTCGATGGGGCGGATACTATTTTTCTCACTATCCGCCCCGCCCCGCCCCGTGCACACCCCTACTCACAACTGATCAATATAACACAACATACATACTCAGGAACCATAAAAACAATCCCTCTTGTGGCTCCAACGTCGTATAAAAATCCAGAAATTTACGGCTTTCAAACAAAGCCCTACTTGTAAAAACTGATCAGTAGAAAGTGTGTAGTTCTTCGCCATGATCATTTATATACAATTACCTCCAAGCTTTCTTCAAGAAATCACCAAGAACCATGGAGGTGCCTACTTGGTTGCTTCTTCAAGCATATGGCCAGCCATGAGAGGAAGAAGATGAAATGAAATGAAATGAAAATGGTCTTCTTTTCTTTTTCTTTCCTTTTATATTCCGTCTTTCTTCTTTACACCTCCTTCTTGCTTGCATGCTTCACCACTTCACTTTTTCTCCTTATATTGCTACCTCTTTTACCTTCTTCAAAGGGTAAACTATTCAAAAAAATTCTTCTTTTACACTTTGCCCCAAAACTTTGCAAAGTTGCAATTTAGTCCAACCATAACTTGCATAACTTTCAAACCGCTCCACCAAACGAAGTATCATCTGAACACCATCCCCATGACTCCATAATACACACAAAATATGATTAACATGTTTTAAAAAAATCAAGCCCCGATCTTCACAAAAATATGCAAATCCCGGTTTTTGCACAAAATTACCCGAGCACACACACACACGTCTGGAATAGGTAACATTTTCGTTCTTCACAAAAATCCGCAAATCCCGATTTTGACACAAAATTACCCGAGCACACACACACGTCGGGAATTGGTAACAAGTGACACACCATTGCAGCAAAAATCGCTCTCCTCATCCTAGCTTTCAGCGACTTACCTCCAGAAACCTTAAGAAGCTAACCACAAAGCTTATGCCACTCAAATGGCCAGTCTTACAGATGACACTTATAAAAAATGAACAACAGAACTCTTCTCGAATAAGAGCACTCAAAGAAGAGATGCCCCCTCCATTCCGACCATTACTACAAAGGACACAAGCCAAATCCACACTAGGGTCCCAACAGCTGAATTTGGCCTTAGTAGCCATTCTGTCTGTCAGAGTTAACCAAATATTGAAAGATGCTTTAGGCGCATGATAATTGCCCCAAGCAAGCTTACACCAAGGCACCCCATCCACATTCTCAATACAGTGCATATAAGCCTTCTTCGTACGAAACTTCACACCACATACACTAGACAGAAAATCCTTAAAGATATCCCTGGTTTTCAACATATGCTTCCAGACCACAGACCCACAAGAGTTCTTAGGAAGGCTCCAAAAATCCACTTGAGCCAAATAAACCGAGTGCACCCATCTTATCCAGAGGTTGTATTTATCATTAAAAAACCTCCAAATTTTCTTAGCCATGGTTGCAAGATTCCAATGCACCAGAAAGTAAATACCCAAACCTCACTGCGACTTTGGCAAACAGACATGGTGCCAAGCCTCGGGGACAAATCGGCCATCTATCGAACCAGTCCACAAAAGGCTCTGCAATGCTTTTCAATATCCAACAACACAGACTTTGGGATAGGAAAGATTAGAGTCCAATAATTCTGAATTCTAAAAACAACAGATTTAAGTAACTACAGCCTACCAGCATATGAAAGATACTTGACCGTTCAGGAGCTCATGCGCTGCAAAATCTTGTCTACTAAAGGTTGGCAATGAGCAGCCATATTACGAGTGCCCACCAACAGAACCCCAAGGTATTTGATGGAAAAACCTCCTGCCTCCGTGGACAATGAACTTCTAATATAATCTTCCAGCTGAAGATCAATCCCAACAAAGAAAAGTTGACTCTTAAGCAGATTACAATGGAGACCAGTTGTAATAGCAAAAGTATCTAGCCCAAATAAAAGATATTCCACTGCCTCTTACTTGGTTTAGTAAAGATCATCACATCATTAGCGAACATAAGATGTGAGATCTTTAACTTGGCACATTTTGGATGAAATTGCAAGAACTTCTTATCAAAAAGATACACTAAAATCTGTAACAAGTACTCCATGACGAGCAAACAGCAGAGGGGATAATGGGTGCCCCTACCTCAACCCTACATTACTCTTAAAAAACCCCTCCTATGTCCCATTGATATTCACAGAATACCACGGTCTATCCATGAACATCATAATCCAGCCAACAAAGTCAACTGAGAACCCCAACTCCAGCATCCAATGTTTTAAAGAGAAACCAAGAGACTAAATCAAAGGTTTTCCTCACAGCCTTAATAAGCATCCTCGGAGAAGCATTCCCCAAATTATAACCTCTCACCAACTCGTGACACAACAACACGTTATCCATAATATTCCTCCCTGAAATAAATCCTCATTGAGCTGGATTAATCAGATCAGGAAGCAGTGGCGGATCCAGGGTTCAAATCTTAGGTGAGCGGAAAATGGGAAAAAACTCAATAACAGATTAAATTCTTGATATGCCAAAGTACAATTTTACATAGTATTCATCAAGAATTCGATCCAAATAGATATGACGTTTGTGAAACAAAATACCATTTGATGCACTATCTGAATTGCGCTTTACGATCTACAATAGACTCAAAATGATCAATCACTGCCTCCGAATCAATATCATCCACATATTCCTTTTCAATGTGAAGCATCATACAACCTGAAAGGTATCTATCTTCCATCTTATTTCTAAGTCGGGTTTTTATAATCTTCATAGCTGAAAATGCACGTTCAGTAGTTGCAGTGGAAACAGGAAGTGTCAAGACCAAACGAATCAATCTATCAATCAAGGGAAAAAGCTTCGATAGGCCCGTTTCAGCTAATCGCCTACATAATTGTGCAAGAGAAGGCAATTTCTGAAAATCCTTATCGGAAACTACCTGACACTTGTAATGCTCTAATTGTAACCTTAAAGCTCTTACCTCCAATGTATCAAAGTCTTCAGGATAGAACTTTTACGCAAGTTTGCAAATCTTGTCCATATCAAACTTCTTGAATTGATTTATGGGATCTAATGCAGAGCTCAAAACAAGTAGTTCTATACTTTGCTCTGTGAACCTGTCGTTTAGCTCAATCATCTGAACATCTATAACCACATTAAACACGTCAAAATGATAGTAATGTCCATTTGTAACAACATCATGTTGTTGGCAACCACGACCAGTGCCAATTGAGTAAGCTACATCCATATTAGGCATTTCAAGACCATGAGCTTCCCCAAATTGTTGGACACTTTGTAAAAAACTATCCCAACCATCTTCCCTCAATGCTTGAAGAAGTGTCTTTGTACTTGAAACTAAATTCATAGCATTTACAATGTCTTGTGATTGCTTCTGCAAGGCTTGAGAGAGTTAAGAGTAAATCAGTAATTCTCATAACTTTGTTAGCAAGCAGAAACAAAACACAAACGGAAATGCCCTCAATGCCTTAAGGAAACCTTTTGCATCACCTCTTATGCTTCAGTGAGCTCTTTGTCGATCATCATGTTTTGAAGAAGCTCGGTGACCTCTTTAAACACATGAACCAACGTATTAACCGAAGCAAAGTGAGAACCCCATCGAGTTGTACCTGCTCTTTGCAAACTACGAACCTGGTTAAGTCCTTTACCGGTTTCAAGATCTCCAGTTGCTAAACTCTCTGCAATTTGTGCTTCTTGAATGTCTTTTAACATATTTGTACGCTTCGATGAAGACCCAACAAAAGTAACAATGGAGCTTAGCATTTGAAAAAATAACTGCATATCAGGAACATCTCTAGCACATGCATTCAACGCTAATTGTAATCGATGTGCAAAGCAATGAACATAATAAGCATAAGGACAGTCATGAAGGAATAATGTCTTTAATCCATGAAATTGACTGCGCATATTGCTAGCTCCATCGTATCCCTGACCGCGCATATTTTGCACTTGCAATTTGTTTGAAGAAAGCACAAGACATATATATGTTTCTTGAGATTAGTTGAAGTAGTGTCTTCAACACTAACAATTTCAAAGTACCTTTCTTGAACAAACCCATCTTTATCAACAAATCTGAGAAGAGTCAAAATATACTTATCAATATACTTATCAATAAAATTTTAGGTTAGTGCAAAAAAATAACAATTTACAAACCTGAGAATGATTGTCATTTGCTCCTTATGAGAAACATCAAGTGATTCATCAACTAGGATACAAAACTTGGCACCTTCAATTTCTTGACGAATTTTGTTCGAATCTTGCTAGCAATGATCCCTAGTATCTCCTTACGAATTGATGGTGCAATGTACATGGCATGTTTGGGAGCATTTTCAAGAACAACTTTAGCAATATCATCATTCATATCCGCATAACTCTTTATCATCTCAATGAAATGGCCTCTACTACTAGAGTTAGAAGATTCATCATGGCCTCTAAAAGGCAAACCTTCTTTCCCAAGATACTTTATAACCGATGTTGTTGTCTTTAAACGCAACTTGTTCTGCCTCACAATTTCCGGTGGAAGTTTCTCAATCACTCTATCAATATGTTGAGAAGTTCTCAATAAATTCACCCAACTTTGGATATTCTTTTGATGAGCAGAATTTAATTTCCCAACATGTTGTTCACAAATTCCTTTCTTTCCGGCCAACATTTTACTCCAATTGCAACATCCTTCAACAGTGAACAAAGGGTATCTCGGTGGATTTTTTTCAAAAAGGAAGCATGGAAAGCAGAAAACTCTGTCTCTAGCTTCTGAATACTCCAACCAAGGATATAGTGTAAACCATCTAAATTGGAAACGGCGATTGTCACGAATTCCATCAAAAGTTGGTGGATAATTTTGTAACTTAGGTTGACAAGGTCCCATAATGAGATACTCCCTTCGAATACGATCTTGCTCGTTCACCGGAAATGCACAAATCAATTGGCGTAATCCGAGGATCGGCTTGAACAATTGGAGAGTTATCCACCTTCGTTTTAGGTGGAAGTTCCATTTCATTTAGAAGCAAACAATTGGGCATTTTAGATGTATGTGCTTGATCATCAACATCTTTCTCATAGAAAGAAAAGAGTGTCTTCATTCGTTTCTTGGAATGATGATCAACCATCCTAATCATATTGATTTATCAACCACAAATGAGTAAACAGAAAAGTACATGATTAAACAACATATTTTGATTAAACAACATATTCTATTCAAACAGAAAAGTACATGATTAAACAACATTTAGAAGCAAACATACATCCAATTACCTAGCACATGATTAAACAACATTCCATTCTAAGTATCGATGCGCACTACTTAACTGTTTTTTACTAATGAAGCTTTAGATAAATGCTAGCAATGACCGTCATTTACACATTCTCTCATTAACAATTACCTATATACATAGTATACATATATGCATTTTTTAATGAGATAATATACAAATGAGTATTCAAAAGTGTTTGTCAGCATTCGTTTTACTTAATGTGATCAATACTCGGTTTATATTGATAAATTGATCATCTGAAGTATCAATGTTCCTTACTATGATGTAAATCAGCCTAGGATATGAAGTACAAAAAATCAATAGCCAACAATCATCAGATCCTTATCACTCATCCTTACCGCCGCCGCTGACGTCGCCGCCGCCGGTTGGATCAATTCTAGCACATAACATAAGAATAAAAATTGGCAGAACATAACAGTGGAGAGGTGAAATGAAAGGATGGAGAGGTGAAATGAAAGAAGTAGATATAATAGAGATTAACCTGGTCGCCGCCGCCGCCGCCGAAGAGGTAAGGAGCTGGTGAGGGAGAGGCTGAGACGAGGCGAGGAGAGGTTCAGGGATTCGAGAAGAGCGAGAAGGCTGCGCTGGTGGAGAGATCTGTTGATTGATATCTGCTGCTGGGTTGAAGAGATTGGACTGGGCTAGTGGGCTGGGGGCTAGTGGGGTGGGTTGGGTTAAGGGGTGGGTTGGGTTACGTATAGGTATAGATTTTGGGCCACAATTCTTGCCCAGCGCGAGCTGGGTCCGCTACCCTGCTGGTCCGCCTCTGTCAGGAAGCAAGGGCTTTAAACGCGCAACCAACACTTTTGGAAGAAATTTATAGATGATGTTGCAACATGAGATGGGCCTGAAATCTCCAACTGAAGTGGCATGAGAGGACTTAGGAATCAGATGGATGATTTTTGCTGCCAATGACTTCGGCATCTTTCCAGACTTAAGACAACAAGAAAGGGCATCAAAAATATCCAACTTAATCTCCTCCCAGTGCAGCTGATAAAAGCCCACAATAAACCCATCAGGGCCTGAGGCTTTAGAAAGGAGACATGTCAAACAGGGCACATTTTAATTCATCCAAAGATAACAGTTGAACTAGGGCCCTAGCCTTCTCCTGACACAGAGTAGGCCCCTTCAAAACAACAGAAACTATCAGCTTCACCTCCAAAGGAACCTCCTTAACTAATAAATTTTTTAACACAACAAGGAATTCCTCCTTAATCTCCACACCTGAACACAACTTCCTACCATCCCTCCCAATAAGGCAGAACACCTTAGAAAAACTCCTACGTTCCCTCATTTTAGCATGGAAAAAATTCATATTCCCATCCCCCAGATGCAGCCAATCAGAGCTAGCTTTATGGGACAAGAAAGACTCCTCACTGTAAAGCAAATTCTCAAGGACAAACTTCTTCTGGGCAAGTTTATTGTTGTTTCAATAATGTATACTTTCTTTGTTCCTAAAATTAAGCTACAATTTTTTTAAGGATTTCATCTATGATTTTTCTTCTTCAATGTTTTAATATATAAAGTTTAATAGTTTATATGCAAATGATAAATGAACATATCTAATTTTAAATAGGGAGAAGGTCCCATTTTACCACCCACGTTTGGGTTTTGGACCCTAAATACCGCCCATTTGAAAAAAAGACCCAAATTGCCCTTACCGTTACAAATGTTGGTCCCATATTGTCCTCGCTTATAGTTGTTGTCACTGTTGTCTGACGTGGCGTCTGTGTTGGCTTAAATTTGATGAATTGTCATCTGAGTGGGTTGTATATGTGTATAAGGCATTTCAAAATGAAGTCTTCAACATGCAGGGGCTTCAAAACGAAGTCTTGAAGTCTTCTCTGCACGTTTCGTCTTCTCTTCACAATTACTGAAGGTCTTCAATTTTGGCATCGATTCTTGCTCCTCTCAACCGGTTTGCGTCAGTCCTTCCCAATCATGCCACCAAAGCTGAATATAAGACAAAACCCAGTTCGCAGGTTAGTTTTCGTTCGTCATCTGGCAGGGGTTCTTTTTTTTCTCTTCATAGAACTCTATAATTTGTGTTCAACCTGGAGAAATTCTTCTGTGTTTAAGATTACTGATAGTTATTGGCAACTATCGTATGCTTTTGGTTAATAGTGTGGCATTAGGGTTTGTAGTGAAGTGTTACTTGTGGTTACTCGTGGTATAATTTTTTTTGGTTAATGGTAGTTTTCAGAGACTATTGTATTTTTTTGGTTTCGTTCTGTCCCCTGCCAAAGTTTTCTGTTGTGGGTTTAGGGGTGGAAGTGCGAAATTTGAGTGGGTGTAAGTTTAGGTGTTCATTTTATTTTTGGAGTGTATATGTACTGTTAGCTTCCCTCACTCTATTTGTTATATTCTATTTCTTGTGTGTTCAGGTTGCGGGGTTCAGATTTCACTTACACCATATATTTTGGGGGCAGGTTTCTTGATAGTCCATATAGATATGAATGTGGTAGTAGTATTGTTCATGTAGGGAAGGAGTATTTTAGCGATTGGGCCACTTTTGTTAACTTCATCAGGGGTATGAGCATTCCTAACATCTCATGGATTCAATATAAGACAGGGACATGGAGTAACTTAATCAGTCCTAGTGATGTTAGGTTAATATGGGATGAGTCAAGTGCACATGGTGCAATGCTCTGTTTATTTGAAAGAAAATGTATTTCTTTATTTTGTGAGGCTAGAGAGGGTGCCTCTATCTATAATTTAGTGGCAGATGAAGTTAAAAAAAGATAAGGGGAAAGTTGTCGAAGATGAACTGAGAGAGATAGTTAGTGATGAGGAGTCTAGTGAAGATGATATGAGTCAATTTAGAAGGGGGATAAATTGGCAGTCAGATAATGAAGGTGATGGTGCTGATGACTATGCCGATGATTACTATGAATATGCTGAGAACTTCGGGCATGGTGAGGATAAGGTAGAAGATAATGATTATGTGGATGATGGCACTGATGAGGAACATATGGAGACCCCAGAGTTATCTGATGAGGAAGGGGTGCTAGCTAATCCTCAACAGATTGGCGAGGAAGATGTGATCAGATCAGACGAGGAGGTTGATCCAATTGAGGTTTGTTGTGAAACTGATAAGGGAGTGGAGAGTTCCATCAGATTCAGGAGTAAATGGCCCATGTTTGACAGTGAGAAGTGTTCTGAGTTGTGTGGGAACTGCAAGAAACCTGGGCACAATAAGAGAAGATGTAAAAACCCAGTATGTTATAACATACTCTTTTTATTCTTGAATATTAATCACATAATGTCTTATTAATGTTTTAGCTTAGCTAATCATAGTGTATACTACATGCCGCAAGTGGCTCAGCTCAGTGCATCAACACATGAGAGCTGTGTCATTCTTGTGAAGTTTGGGTTTCATATAACCCTACTCTAACTATGATCACTTTGGAGGAAATAGTTCGTACAAAGAGAAAGAACAAACAGGCTACAGCTCAGGAAGTTGGTGATTCTAGTTCAGGGCCATCAAAGAAAAAAGGGAAGAAGACATAGTTTAATCTAATGCAGGTGGGATAGGACTATACAGGGGAGGGGGCATATTTTGAATGGTTTCCATTGTCATCAATCTTTTTTTTTTGGATGGCAATATATATGACCATTTAGTAATGTAAACTGCAGAAATGAGACCAGTTTCATAGAGACATGTGTTTCAAAGACCTGCAGGGTTTTACATTGATCAAACAAAAGCTACTGCCTACATTGATCAAACAAAAGCATATCACCCTAATACATCATAGAGAGCATATCACCATAGCATCCTAATACATAACAGATACATCACTAAGCATGACACTTGAAGTGCCATAACATGAGAGCAAAGACCATCACAATGGTAGCCACTCCAGTCATCAGTTGGTGCCACTTGAGATGCTTCTTCAGTGCCATGTTCTGAGCTGCAGCAATCCTCAACTGAATCTCCTGCTTCACATTAGAATCTGACAGATAATCACAAACACCTTTGGTCTCAGCAAGCTCAGCCCTCAATCGCTCACGTTCAGTCTTCAAAGCCGTGAGCTGAGTTTGAGCGTTGATTGCCCAATCCCACACCGGATCAGAGTGCTGCAACAAACAACCAAACTTGAGCTACACAAAAAACTCTAAACCAAAAACTCATAGCCAACCTCACAGTTCCTCATCAGATAATGTTTGGGTTTAAAGTTACTAAACACCGTACCTTTCGCAGCGGTGACGGCTTCCTATAGATCTCTTGGTAGTACTCATCTTCACGTTCCCTGCGATCGGACTCATCGGAGCCACTGCTCAGTAAACTGACCATTTCGAACTTGAAAATGTTCAATCGATGCTGAGCCTAAGGCCTTAACCTAACCTTCAGTTGCCAGAATTGCAAGAATGTGGACTGCAGATCTGCAATTCTAAACTCGAACCCTAGACCCAAATGAAGAAGCGTCTGATTTAAGTGCCAAAATTGTATCCCCATCTCCATTTTAACCCGGGTGTCCACTCACTCACCTGACGAAGACACCACGTCGACATTGACAAGGGACGTGGCAACACATTAATGGCGAAGAGTGACCGTCAGCTGGGGTGAGGGTATTTAGGGACTAACAAACAATTTTCGTGACAAATAGGGACCAACAAACATTGAATGGTGGTTGTTTGGGTCCTTTTTTCAAAGGGGTGGTATTTAGGGTCCAAAACCCAAACGTGGGTGATAAAATTGGACCTTCTCCCTTCTAAATATATTTTCAAAGTTTTTTTAAACGAAATCTTCCTAATGAAGAATTCAGTTAAACACAAGTATGAAAGTTAACATGTGTATCTTTTTAGGGACGGAGAGAGTATGAGTGTGTCTGGCAATAGCTTTTATAGAAGCTTTTGCGTTTTGAAATGATTATCTACGAGGTAGTTTTTAGTGTTTAGCAATAGCTCTTGGCCATTAAAAAGTTATAAAAAATTGCTATAGCTATTTGAAACAACTATTTTGAAAGATGACCTAAATGTTTTTTGGCAACATTTTTCACACCAATTTCATCTTACTGCCATAACTTTCTCTTCATATTAAAAAAAGTTACTTTTAATTTTTCTTTATTATGTTCCATCCCATACTAGTCAATTTCTATATCCAATTTGATGGACCAAAGTACTTGGCAACTACTTCATGCATTCGTAAAAAATGTTCCATTTAACTTTACTTAATTTTATTGTTTCTTCGAATTATACCCTAGGCGGCGCCACCTTATTCTCTTCAATGGAGTTCCGCATTTGCCTTTTTTCCGCATTTGTGTGTTACTTCCTCGTCTTTTCGGGTCAGGTGGTTGACTGGGTTTCCCTTGCACTATCGACATGGATTAGGGATGGTTCACGTCGGCCTCGTCGATTCGGTTTGTGGCTGGTTCGTGGGGGGTCGTTAGAGGCAGGCTAAAACAAGTTGTTGTTTCTGCTTAGGGATATGGTGGTACCCTAAAAACAGTATGAGAACGGAAGGGAGGAGCAACTGCTCTCCCTACTTGCAGCAGTGAGGTGTTTGGTCCAGAGTGGTTGGGGTTTTAAGTCCGCCTCAATCACTCATACTTCACAACGGACTTGGATTCGGCAGTGGATAGTGTTGACACTTAGTTGGTTTTGGATGAAATCAAAGCATGTGTGGTTTGCTGTTTGCATGTGATTTCCAGGTTTCCTTGCAGGGAATGAGCTCTTTTTTTGCCCGCCTCATGTGGTTTTGGTGGATGAGGACAATAGCCTCAATCTCTCTTGCAGATGTTACGAATGAATTCCTGCTTCGAGCCAATTGGCATTTTGAAAAGAGTTGCGAACAATAGCTTTACCCGATGATGTTTATCCTCTATTGGTTTTGTACTCCTGTCATTGTAATGTTCCTGGTATCTTTTATATAGAAAATATTGTTCATGTAGATATAAACAATTGGCTTAAATGCAGAATAATACTTTTAAGTATGACAGAGTGGGCAAATAAGGGTCCGAACAAAAAACAATGCAAATAAGGGCCCGAACTATTGAAGTGGAGCAATTAAGGGCCCGAACTATTGAAGTGGAGCAATTAAGGGCCCTGACTCAGCTGACTCGGCACGTGAAGTCACATGATAGGACGGAAGTTTGTGTTTTAGACAGAAATTGAGTGGTGTGTTTGTTAAGTGATGTAATTGTAAAGTTTTAAAGTCCATGGGTTAGTTTTTGTTAATATTTTTGTTATAACGTCAATCTAAATTATTTTAATCTTTTTTTGCAAGATATTTTGAACTTTATTAGGAGAATACTTTTCTTTTTATTTTTTTAGTGCTGTTATTTATCTTAATCTTTATGTCTTAAGATCAAACAAATTTATAAAAACACATGTGGTACCAAATTTTGGGAGCTCGGAATTTCTTATTTTTTAGCGTAACTGACAAATGAACTCAGATTTCTCGTAGACCATTTTTGGGTTTCCAATCGACCCAACTAAAAAGATTGGTGGCAACTCCTGTAAAAAATCACGTCGCTACAAATTCAGATTCGTTGTAATTAATGATGAGAATGGACGGAAATGACTAAACTAGAACACAAAACCCTTAAATTGAATAAGACTATAGCATGATAAATTTTAAAAATAATACCAAAATAGGACAATAATTGTTTTTATATAACTATAAAAGGATACATTTACAAACTTGATTTGACACCATGAATGTTATTTGAGATTTTGCTCGAATACAATCTATCTTATAATAAGCTTAGGTAAGTCTTCTCTATTTCCTTTTTTTCTTATTTTTCTTCTTCTTATTTCTTATCTATCTATCTATTTATTTATTTATTATTATATACATACATACATTAGTATAATTATATATTTTTGTCTTTATTTTGTTTGTTACTTATAGCCTAAGTATTTTATATTTATTTTCTTTATTTTTTATTTTTATTTCTATTTGTTAATTATAAATTTTAGTCTAGAGTTCAATACTATCTATATAAATACATCATATATTATATATTTTAGTTTTCTATTTTGGTCTTTAATTATATATATATATATATCGATATTTTTTATTTACTATCTATATAAATACATTATATATTATATAGTTTAGTTTTCTTTTTTGGTCTTTAATTATATATATAGATATTTTTTATATACATTATATATTATATATACTTATATTATATTATATTATATTATATTATATTATACATATATACAATTATGAACATGTGAGTAATATTGAACTCTAGACCTTGATTGTGAATTTTGGGCCATTAGATCATTGATTATCTATTTAACTATTGATTTATTTGACTTTCATTTTATAACTTCTAATTGTATTATGTGTGTTATTATTCTTTTTGTCCCTTTATCTTTTGTCTATTGAAGTTTATTCATCTTCTTTGTTTTTACTTCTTTCAACTTTAGTTCTGTATACCGTATCTCATTTCTCTTTACTTCATTCAACTTTCACTTCTTTAATTACAGCATTTCTTTTTGAAGTAGAAACTTGCATTTTATTCATTATATTTGTAGTTTTGTTTGTAGATGTCTTAATATTTTGAAATATTTAATGGATTTTGTTCTTTTCCAAAATTTTATGAAAATACTTGATTTTCTTTTGAATAAAATGGAAATTAAATTAATGAGAGGAAAAAATTAATTTGACAAATTCCATTTGCCTCTTTTTGGTTAAACAATTAGCAAAATACTTGAAAATTTTGCTAAATGGAGGTGAAATTATGAGAGGGAAATATTTTTTCACACATTTGTTTTGTGAAATAACAAAACCTTTAACCCATAACAAAGAGCAAATGATGCACCCTACATATGAGAAATTGTTTTGTTTTTAACTTTGAATATTGATGGGAATATTAATGTTGTCATTTTTCGATTATTTTCTTTTGATATTTTTCATAGATAAGAGAGAATGTTACGTAAATTTCGATTAATTTCGAACATTATTTTCTTCTTATATTTCCCATGGACTTCTACCTTATTATTAATGTTAATAGGATAGTTTATTTTTTACCTCTTATTTTCATTCTTTTACATATCACTTCTAAATATTTTTAATTTTCTAATTTTAATCACTCAAAATTAATCAATCTTTTTTTCATTTTTTTATAAATGTTAGTAACTTTTTTTATTCTCCCTTTAATACAAACTACTCCCTCCGTTCCTGAAAAATTGAACACATTTCTTTTTTGCATTGTCCCATAAAAATTGATTACTTTCCTTAAAAGGAAACTTCTCACTCTCAAAGTTACTAAATTATTCCTACTTTATCTTTACTTTTTCTACCTCGTTTTTTGTGCACTTTCAATCAAGGGGCAATTAAGTAAACTTATTAAAAATCTTACATTCACCTTAATCTCCTCCGCGCCCAACCAAATCCTTCAATCTTTTGGGGATGGAGGGAGTATTTAATTTGAATAAAAATATTTTTTATTCATAGTTAATTACAAGTAATAATTATGCGGGGCTACTAACACCTCGTTTTATAACAAATAGTTACTTTCATATCTGTGTTTTTTTTTTGATGAATTCATATCTGTGTTTATTTGGGAAAATATTTTCAATTTTATAAATTGATCGTAAAATTTGTGGGAGGTGAAAAAAAAATTAAATTGGTAAATGTACATTTATGATATCTCTCTTTTATTGGTAAAAGAACATATTAAAGAAAAAAAATCATCAATTGCGAGGTTGGAAGTAGTACGGGACAGGGTCTCGAAATTAATCAGAGGAACAAGCAGCACTATTCGAGTCTTGGCTCCAACGATCCAATCCCACCTCCGAAAAGAAGAGAAAGAGAGACCCCGTTGTGTTGTTTGATTTCCAAGGAAAGCATCGAATCGCAGGAGAGAAAGGCACGCGAAAGCGATCGATACATACAAGTAATGGCGACGAGGCCGATGGAAACGTGTTCTGTTGTTGCGACGAGTGCTGTGGGAGCCCGCAGTTGAAATGGGTGCCATCACCGCCAACAGCAACGACAACGACGCTTCGTTGGGGCTGCCTTGCAAGCTCGGTTACGTCTCGGAATCCGCGCTCTTGTCGGGGCGAACATGATCCGTCTCTTTGGTTTCGCCATTGGATCTCGGTCGCAGATCCACCGATATACCAGTTTTGTTGCGGTGCTTTCTGTTTCTCCTCATGGACCCGAATTCTCGACCCGCCGTTGTCATCGACAACGGAACTGGGTACGTGGTCCGACGTTTTTTTTGTTTGCGTGTCTAGGCATTTTAGAGCAATAGGTGAATTCAATCACCTGTTTGATGAAATGCTGCAATGATGTTTTGCGGATGAGATTTTGATGCTTAACGTTGGGCAGTTGTGATATTTTGCAGGTATACTAAAATGGGGTTTTCTGGAAATGTAGAGCCCTGTTTCATCCTTCCTACTGTAGTAGCTGTTAATGAGTCTTTTGTAAACCAGTCTCGTACTGCTTCGAAATCAAATTGGCTAGCACAGTATAGCGCTGGGGTTATGGCAGATCTTGATTTTTTTATTGGAGATGAGGCAGTTACGAAATCAAAGTCTAGTAATGCGTACAATCTTAGCTATCCCATTAAGAATGGTCAAGTAGACAATTGGGATGCAATGGAGCGGTATTGGCAGCAGTGCATATTCAATTACTTGAGGTGTGATCCAGAGGATCATTATTTCCTGTTGACAGAGAGCCCACTTACGGCCCCTGAGACTAGGGAGTATACTGGTGAAATCATGTTTGAGACCTTCAATGTCCCTGGGCTTTACATTGCTGTCAATTCAGTACTTGCTCTTGCAGCTGGGTACACAACTACCAAGGTCAGTTTTGATTCTTAGCATTACAGTATTGTCCTGATATACCTAATGGATTCAGTTCACTCGTTAGGCCTTCCTAGGTTGCTTAGAGCTGTTCTGTTACTTTAGAATTGAAAGCCTATTGAAGCTTTCGAAGAGATAGAGATGCTGCTGGTGGCAATATTAGGTTACATACATATGTGCTATTTAGTGTGACAGTGGGAAGAGATGCTCAATTCCTTTTGGTGCCAATTCTCATTTTAGCAGCATGTGAGTTAGGGCTATCCGCTTCTGTGTATTGCTTTGCTGACAACGCCTCAAATTTGATTGCATGGGGAATATTGCCTCACATTTCATGTTAACTAGAGTCGATGACAATCATAGTGTGAACCTTGTTTCATGGGGCTGGTCCTTCTTCACCTTAAGCTTAAATAGTGGAGGGTTTTGATGCACAGTTGGGACATAAAATCTCTCATGGAGGACAATATACACGAGGATACAAATATTTGGTTGTTATCAAGTATATGCACCTTTTAGCTTCTCCTACATTTTCTTTGTAATTTAAGATCGTAAAGTCCTCCAAGTTGCCATTTTAGATCAATGTTTTCAAATTATTTTGACCATAATGGACTTGATGCCTTTCATCTACTATGTGCTACCTACTTTAAATATTCCCTATTTTAGGGTATATCATCAACTAATCTTTGATGCATCCATCTTATCATCATGTAGAACCCAAGTCCCTTCTTTTAGCCAGTTTTCAGTCAAGTATATATATATATATATATATATATATATATATATATATATATATATATATATATATATGGAACTGCTACCTTATTCAAGCTATCATTCCCTTTTCCTCAAACACCATTTTAGATGCTAATTTGTGAAGGAACTCCAGAATAAAGAGGCAAATGTTCAGAAATAGGGATTAGTTTGCATGAAATATATCTTAGTAGATACAGTTTGGGGTCACTGATTTTGGGTTGGTCTGGTGGGTAGTTAATGTTCTAGTTTATTGTAAGGCTGTATTGATAATAAGGTAAAAATGTTTTCCTCTGTGATCAGCCTACAAGACCTGCTTTTTAACTGACACAATGTTCTATAGTGTGAGATGACAGGTGTGGTAGTTGATGTTGGAGATGGGGCTACTCACATAGTCCCTGTTGCAGATGGTTATGTAATTGGGAGCAGTATAAAGTCAGTTCCTATAGCTGGGAAAGATGTAACTGATTTTATCCAGCAACTGATGCGGGTATTTCATATCTCTGATTCTACTGGCTTATTACTCCTTTGATAATAGCTACGAAGATCTCTAATGTTTTTTATCTTTATTTTATAAATTTAATGTACTTGCAAGTTGCTATGTGGACAACTATAGTTTTTCAGTAGTCGGCAAAGATGTGTGACAAGTTTCTAAAGCTAACTAAACACTGAAAAGTTTCAAGGCATGTCAAGGCACAAGGCTTCTGTTTTCTCTTGTCATGCTGGCTTGCAGCCTTCAACAAAGAATTTCCACAGTGATAAACCGATGATTGCTTGATTTAATTTTCATCGACGTTTATGTCTGCCTGTTGTTGTTGGTTTCAAAGAAGAGGGACACGTTAACTCTAACCCCACCTTGTTTCCTGGGCATTGTTGATATGGACTTTTTGCAGAGTGATTGCTGGTTGGGGTCTTGGCCTTGTTTTGGTCATTTTTGGATTCCTAGAATGTGACGTTGTTGTGTTTTGGCTTCACATGCCATGTAACTTCCCTTGCAGACATTTGTGTTGCTATTAAGAGTGACTATCAAGCATGATCATGTGGTACTAATCTTGTATTAAACAAAAAGCATGCAGGCATCAGCTATATTTTAGTAAACTCTTTTTCTTTTTGCTTAATTTTTGCCATAGATATCCATTATAGTATGTTGTTTTCATATGAAGTAGTAAATGCATGATGACATGCTTCAAGTTGTGTAGTTAATTGACAGGTTATACTTCTTTGTAAGCAGTGCATGTAAATTTGTTTAAATACTATACAATTCAGTATGCTTGGTTCTATATTTCTGACGTTATTTTCTTTAGGAAAGAGGAGAGAAAATACCTGCAGAAGATTCAGTTGAAGTTGCTCGGAAAGTGAAGGAAATGTACTGCTATACCTGTTCTGATATAGTCAAGGTTGGTTTTGCTTTCATTAAATTTCCTTATTGATATGGTTTTGGAAGATTGTTTATGCTGTGAGATGAAATGCTTGACTTCTGAAACGAACTCGCTAACTTTGTATTTATTGATATTTCTCTCATAATTAGGAGTTCAACAAGCATGACAAAGAACCAAGCAAGTACATCAAGCAATATCGAGGAATCAAGCCAAAGACTGGGGCACCATTTACTTGTGATGTTGGTTATGAACGATTTTTAGGCCCTGAGGTTTGTCCTGTCTTGCTTTTAAAATCATTCTGTCCTGTGTGAAGGTCGCACTTACTGCCATTTGAAATTATTGCAGCTATGTCTCTTGATAAGTTTCTGACTTATCCAAGTACAAGTTTGTGCATATGGATATCATTTATTGTACTTGTCAGTGTCACTGCCTATCATGACTCTAGGGGCTAATTATTTGGTAAAAGAACTCAAAGAAATGGTTATTCTTTCGTGCTTGACATGGTGGCATCTTCTAATCCCTACATATGTCTAGCATGTAATTATAGTTTGTATGTGAACCATAAATGTCACCTAGCTTGTGTTCACAACCACCGTTCTTGCCATAAACCTATTTGAGAAACTAAGTCAGGGATACACCTGGTTTTGTGATAACCATCAATATGAGGCAACTGTTAAGTTCTCAATCCCTCATGTTTAAATGAAGGGGCTTATTGCTTTATTAGTGGTCTGTAATCTGGAGAGTTCTCACCACGTATTACCAAACTAAGTTGAATGCTTTGACATTATACCAAATGACTAGTTGTTGCTGTCCTTTTTATCAGTCGTCGCCACTGTTTTCCAATTCATGTGGTTAGGCCTGTTCTTAATTGTACCACCCTGCAGTCAAGGGATCACCTTATTTGGTTTACATGTTTAAAATTCAAAACTTCCCTCCAGTTTTCTCTCTCTACTTATTTCACAAATTTCTGCTCCATTTTTAAAAAACTAAATTATTCTCTCAAAATTCTTTCAGAAAGAACACAGGTTACATTAAAGAGTTCCAATTAGTCCCACATGATTCAAAGTGTGTGGTGCCAGCATAGCAAGAGATCATGACATTGTATAAAATATTAGATAGACAATGCTTTTTTGGTAAGAACAATTTTCTTCCATTTTCTTCTCTTCTTTTGCCCATTCAGCTTTTCTAAATCAAGAACTACTTCAAAAAATTGTTCTCAGAAGAACAAGGCTTAGCCCTGTTTGTGTAGTCCATGTGACAGATCGTTATTGAATACTCATGTCAGAGGCTTCTAAGCAGTATAGTCCTACACAGTTTAGGATTTGTTGGTGTAATGTCTTGTTGAGGGTTCACCACCTTACCACTTAGTATTGGACTGAATGTTTTAAGCATGTAGGTTGGTCAATTACAAGAATAGCATTTCGTTTTGTTGATAGTTATATTTAATTTTCTCTTGATGAACCAAATGTTGATATCCTACTTGCGGGCTGACATCATGAACATTAGCTAATGTTAAAAGTTTCTTCCTAGTTTCAGTTTACTTTTTCAGCTGTGGGATTAGGAGGGAAGCTAATCCCAAGTAGACCAATTTTTCAGTTTCAGTAATCAAAATGTAGTTGATGAACTGGTAACCCCTGGTTTTTTCCTCAGATTTTTTTCAATCCTGAAATTTATGGAAGTGATTTCACCAGTCCCTTACCGGAGGTAATAGACAGATGTATTCAATCGGCACCAATTGACACAAGGAGAGCTTTGTATAAGGTGTGTATGCACTGGCTTGCAATCTTAAGTTTATTGACAAATAAGAACTAAATGGACATCAAGCATAGGTTGGTCATGATTCAATGCTCCAGTACTTACAATATTTTGCAATGAGTTATGTATTTGTAATACAACCATCAATTTAAATGGTCTTTAAATTATGATCTTACTTTGCTTGATGGCTTCCAAGGATTGGCATTACTCTCTATAAACCTCCGTTATTATGTGTTGTCATATTTGTTGTTTTCTTTTTATTGAAAATGAGGGCGCTGGGCGGAGGGCTATCAGTTAAGAATTTGAGATCCATCCTGATGAAATTTAGCACAGTTTATTAGTACTTGTTTTATGAATTGAAAACTTATGGCAGTATACTCTGCTTTTGTATGTTATCTTCCAAGGGGAGAGAGCTAGAATTATCAAAAAATTTATTGAGTATGCATCTATTGTATGTGCTTTGGATTTTTCAAGGTTTGAAGTGTCAAGTTATGTCTCTTTATTGTTTTTGTTGTCCTCTTATTTTTCCTGTCCTGAATTTATAAAAAAAAAATGTCCATGAAATCATGATAGTATGTTTTTTTATGTTTTGAATTTTTGAACTGGATGTGCTTTCAGTGAGGTTTGTTCTTGTTCAAAATTCTTGCACCTAACTATCCTAAAGAGCATTGTTTTAGAGACCTCTATTTTATATGCTTTAGCAATTAAATTTGCTTTAGCGCAATATTTAGTCGGATTCAAGATCAACGGTTTATTTTATCACTAGCTGATCAGGGAATTGATTAGACACTTAACTGGTGAATATATGTGGGATCATTGTTAGTCTTTTCTTTGTCTTGCCTTTGTTTCTATATCTTGGAACTCTTTTTATTTGTATAATTTCCAAATTTTGTAATTTTTAGTTTAAATTTTCTCAGAATATAGTTTTGTCTGGTGGATCAACAATGTTCAAAGATTTCCACAAAAGATTGCAACGGGATCTGAAGAAAATTGTGGATGCTAGGGTTGTTGCTAATAGTGCTCGCCTCAATGGTGACGTAACAGTAAGCATCTAGCTTGTTTTACGCTGTGCTTTGGCGTTCTTTTCTATTAGCATGGCTAATTGATTGTTCCTTGCCCCTTCTATTTCTGTGTTCACTGTGGGCATCTCCAGCCACAGCCTGTAGAAGTTAATGTTGTCAGTCATCCAATCCAGAGATTTGCAGTTTGGTTTGGTGGATCTGTACTTGCCTCAACACCTGAATTTTATGCGGTACAACCTCTTTTCTGGTTTCATCTTCTTGATCTGCATTTGTTACCAAGCATTTGTCTTTGCATGATGAGATCTAGCCTCAGAATATGATTAATAGCTGAATGACGGTAATGAGATTGTTACCATAATGGAGCATATTTGTTGTTTCGGTGCCTCTTCATTCTGTTAGTCATCTCTACTCTTGCTAACTACTAAGGGATCTCTTGGGTTTTGGCTGAAATTTCTTTCTGTTTTTAGGCTTGCCACACTAAAGAAGAATATGAAGAATATGGCGCAAGCATATGCCGAACAAATCCTGTATTCAAGGGTATGTATTGAGGCAAAACTTCCTACAGATGCCTGTGAAAATCCAGAAAACTGATTCTGTAGATGCTCTTCTACTTCTTCCACTTCGTCCCGCACTTCTGCTCTGGTAATCTAGGGTTGGTATATTCATTCTTGGGTGTCACGGTAACCAAGGTTGACTTGGCTCCAATTTTGAGGCCATAATTTGATTGAGCTGAATTGAAGCATTGGTAATGCCTTGGTGGACAAGATAGGTCAGTTTTCTGCATTTTGGTTTTGGGAAGAAGAGCAGCAATAGAGGAGTGCGGAGGAGATATGGGGTTTTGGTTTGATGAGAAGTACATTCAGTTAGGAACTTAGCTTACCAATTGGTTTACAGATTTTGTTTCTCTGCTATTTGTAATTGTTTGAATATTATGTGTAATAATGACAGTAAGAAAATTTCAAGACGGATTTCGATTTTAACGTCTTTTGATGAATTTTATAGGATTAATAAGTATAAGCAGTCTATAGCTACTTTTTACTTTTAAACATTTTTGTATATTTTTTTAATAATTATTTTAGTTGTTCATTTGGGTTTAGAAGTGCCAAACCTCATTTTCTGAATTTTGAAAAACAAATTTGTTGAGGTGGAAAACGTGAGATTCTTTAGTCTCCATTTAGTTATGGAAATTTTTCAAATTTTCAACTCCAAATTTCCTTTGTTAATATTGGATCATATAACTAGCTTTCAGTGATGGAAAATCTTGTTTCCCAAACTTTTGAAAACTAGTATATTAAATTAAGGAATCTTGTTTGAAAGGTTTCCATGGTAATACTAGAGTTTTTCAAAATTTAGAAAACAAAGTTTTCCATCACTTGAAAGCTAGTTGTGTGATCAAATATTTACAAAGGAAATTTGGAGATGAAAAAATTTCAACAACTAAACGGATCCTTAATTAGTCTCACATTAATTGAATATTTCAGGTTAATAAACTCATATTCGGAGAATTAATATATATAATATAATATATATATATATATATAAACACACACACTCCCGCACTCCGTAAAACATTCAGTCATTTGTTTTGACAGTTTCATAGTATTAAATCTATAGTTTTTTCATGAATGTTTAGATACTGAAAATTAAATATTTCATGTGTATCATAATTTGAAATCAAATTTTCTAAATACATTTTTTTTGAATTTTTTAAAATTATTTATCTTTGTTGAAATTTGAATCAAATATTGAACATTGAAACACAAAAGTTAAATAGTTAAATCTTTTGCAGACAGGGGAAGTGTGTGTGTGTATGGTGGGGCCTTATATCTCATCCGAGGCCAAGAGACTATCCTTATCCAAGAACGGGACTACCCTCATCCGAGACCGAGAGACTATCTTTCTCATACAAGACCGAGAGATTATCCTCATTCGAGGCCGAGAGAATATCCTCATCTGAGACCGAGAGACTATCCTTCTCATATGAGTGAATAGATAAACAAGGAACCGGTCGGTCCCCACGCGTGACAATATAGCAACCCTGTTAATCATCACTTAGGTGATATTTCACCCACTAGTTTAAATGACTTAACTACAAAGTAATCTGGAAATCCAAACCCAATTACCCGAACAATTACATATCTACTTCCCATTCTCCAAGTGCTCTAAGTGGATGAAAATTCACCCGGGTGATAAATAACATTGGCGCAATATAGGGTCCTTGACCTGCTTTGGGGGAGATTTCCACACATCTCCATCCGCTGGCGACTCTCCCCACCAACATACCACATGTCATCATCCTAACAACCAAACACCATTCAGTACACCTCTCCCAAGCCTATAAATACCCCAAATGACTCTCATTACATACATTTAAACTTTGCTTTAACATATATATAGGGGTGAAAATTGTACGAGCAACTCGAGATCGGCTCGATTTAAAACTCGTTCGAAAGGTATATGAGCCGATCCTGAACAAATTATAAAGCTCGACAACTTGAACAAGCCGAACTTGAACAGTTGCATGTTCGGCTCGATAAGCTCGTGAATAGGGGCAGTTTGGTAGATTTAATATTATTGATGACCTAACTACTAGTATACTAGTCAGAGCAAGTTGAACGACAGATCCACAAAAGAGAACCCATATTCAAAACTCTTGGAGTGTCGATCTTTGAGTGCCGATCTTTGAGTGAAGAAGTCTTTAAAGGCCAGTCTAATTTATTTTTTTAGTGTTCTAGTAATATATAGATTTTGAGTAGTATTATTCTGTATTTGATTTGATTTACATACTTTGGTTTAGCAGGATATTGAAACTGACCAACAAGAGTGTTTGGAGTGAAAAGAATCTCGTCCGGCGAGAGATTGGTATAATGTCTAGCTAACTTGTACATAAACCACTTACTTATCTATAAAGACACTGATGTTTATTTTCTTATAAATGTTTAACAGAATTCCTATGTTGCACACGTTGGGAAAAGACAAGAAGATATCGTTGTCATTTTTACATTAGTGACTTTCTTAATCTTATGAAAATTTGCTAGAATAATTTCTAAGTTAATGGATGATGTGAACTATTTCTAATTGGATATTATTTTGTATGGAATTTTCCATGGTTGTTATTTACAATGTAATTTGGAAGCAACCTTTTACTTTATATGCAAGAATTGCACGTGCGTACTTCTCCATGATACAGAATCGAGTTCTGTATCAAACAACATTTTAGATGAATGAGCCAAGCTCGGGCAGGAAAGTTGAAATGGCCACCGAGGTCAAGCCCAGTGTGAACAAAAATAACTTTAGTCGAGCCAAGCTTGATTTGTTCCAAACTCGGTTCGACTCGGCTCGTTTTCAGCCCTAGATATATAAAGACAAACATTTATTTGAGATGGAATGATAATTGGGAGTGATATGCAGTATATAGTAAGGTAAACATTTTCTTAAAATAAAATACTATTAATTCTTTTGGGATGAAGAGAAGAGAATAACAAGAGAGAATGTGGAAAATGTGCACAATAATAATAAGTTTAAAAAGTGTAAATTTATTCATCACGCATAATGTCTTCTACTTTATGACTAGGATTCTTCTCCCGCACTTTGTTGCGGGTTGGTGAAAAAGTAAAATATACTCTCACGTCAATAATTGAACAATTTGTTTTCATTATTTTAGAGTATTTAATTCATGATTTTGTTCATGACTCTTTAAACACTTTAAGTTAAATAAATTATATGCATTTCATAATTTGAAACATTCTTTTCTAAATGAGTAAATTCCGTTGACAGTTCCTTAAAAATAATTATTTTCATGTTTTGGTCATGTTTTAAAAACTTGTCATATTTAGGTCATATCTTATGGTATTGTGTCCTATTTTGGTCCTTTCCGTCTAGTCAAGACGTTAGTTCTAACGAATTTGTGTAAATTTACATTTTTTACCATTGTGAAAATTTTTACTTCGATCTTTAAACTTATATTTCCCCAAAAATTAACCCCAAAGTTTAACTCACCTCTAAAAAGACCCCCTTTGCCTCTATCGCCCTCTTCCCAAAAAACGTGACAACCCATCCGGAGGAGCTGCTCCAGGCATGGCAGCGCATCCATTTGGAATTCGAGTAAATAGTCTCAGACCTGAATTAGGAATCTGCCCAGGTGCAACCTGATACTGGATCGCCGATGAAGGCACTGAACTAGGAATCATCATCGGAGTTGAGTTGACACCGGGAGGCGAAACGCTAGGGTTCTGAAATTCGTAAAAGGGGAAAATTACAGTGGCGGCCGGAAAGCCGGCGGGACACTAGAAAATGGCGGCAAATCAAGTTTTTTTCTTTATTCGAGAGAAGCCATCATTTTTGTTAGACAGAGTAGAACTCTTCAAACAAATCCCCAATTGATTTACAAACCATACAAAGAATTACATATCCTAATTCTTACCAGAATCATGACCCACTCGTTGGATATCCGTCATCCAGATCGGAGGTCCAGCTTTGAGGGGAGGCAAGCAGTTCGGCTCTTCAGACTGGAGGGGAGTAGAGGGAGGTTGCAAAATCTCTTCCTCTTGATGTGCTTGGGCGCTTTGAGGGGACTGCTTGTGCTTGGGCGCTTCTTGCAACCGAATTTGGGGTCAGAGCATCGGTCGACGACAAGTTTGCGATGATTGAAGTTGGTCATAGTTGAATTTTGGAATTGAAGTGTGCAATGGAGAGTTTGTAGGCAAAAATTGAAATTTAGGGGTGAAACTTTGGGAAACTAATAGCTATAGGACTAAAGTAAATTTTAATATCAATTGGAAGGGTAAAAAGGTAAGAATCCATCGAACTTAACGGCCAACTGGATGAAAATCACTAAAATAGGACACAATACCATAAGATAAGGTTTAAATATGACAAGTTTTTAAAATAGGGCAAAAACATGACAATAATTATTTTTACGGGACTGCCAACAGAATTTACTCTTTTTTAAATATGTTTTTTTTTTGTATTTTTTTCAATATTTATCTTTGTTAAAATTTGAGTTAAACATTGAATAATATTGAAACATGAAAATCAAATAGTTTAATTATTAACGAAAGAATGGAGTATATAGGAAAATTGAGGTCATCGAATAAGAAAAAAAATGAAATGAATTATTTAAGGAAAAATTCAAAGAACGGAAATTAAATTTAGGGAAAATGGATAACGTAAATTTTGAAACAAGGTATTTATATGTCACAATCATAAAACAAATGGTATAATGTGCAAGTTAAAAGAAAGATGAGATGTTTAAGAGACAATTTTAAATTTTGTTGCAATAAGGTAGAACATAAAAATGACATTGAAGAATACAAATTTAATCAATTGAATTAGTGTAGCTCTAAATGCTTATTTTAGTCACTCGAAAATGGGAGGGATTGACTTGTAAATGGTTAGAAATTAAAAAGAATTTTATTGCAAAAAAGTCAAACAAAGTCAAAATTGACACTATTTATAGCGTCACATCATTATTTCCCATAAAATAGTAGTCCTATTGTTTCATTTTTTTTTCCTCATGTACCTGTTTATGATTTTTGTTTCTTTTTTTAATGACCCATCTATGATGTTTCTAGGTTTAATTCTTTACAAAAAAATAACAACAATTCAAATACTACAAATCCTTAAACCTTTTACATTCACAAAACTCGCTCTAAATTCCAAATATATGTCGTTTTTAGCAAAATTGTGCTCCACCTTTTACACTCACAAAACTCTCCAGATCTAGTTTTCTCTCATTTGTCTTTTTAGTTCCTATTTCATAATTCTCTGGTGATGGTGATGAAGACTGGGGAGTTGTTGCGGTCAACGGTCGTTGTGGTTCCATTGGTGACTCAGTTGCTCCGTCGGCGGCTAGGATTCATGGGGACGTGTTACTCTGAGCGGTGGCTCGATTGATGTGGTGCTTCACTGCCGGTGGGGGGCCTCAATGGTGGTTGGCGGTGCTGAGAGGTTTTAGAGAAGGAAAAGAGTAGAAGGATCGAACGACAATTAGAGAAATCAGAGAATGGCGTCGAAGGCGACCTGGGAGATGTCGAGATGTTTCGAGGCACTGAGTGTCATGACGGAGATCTGAGGGTCGGAGCTTGTAGTCGGCGCCAACAAGGAAGCCGTTATGTCCGGCACCGACAACAGTGAAGGTTTGGTTGGGGAAGATGAACCGGTGCTGCTAATCTGCTACTCGTTTAATTGAGAATTGTATAAGGGTGGGGCTGGCCAGATTTCTCATTGGGAAGATGAGAGATTTGTTGGAATGGTCAATGCATAAGTCTCTTTTACCTATGAAGATATTTTATAATATCTACTTAATTATTTAGGGATTTAAGAATTGGTCTTTTTGGAAAAATTAATTTATGGGCTTTGATTTGGGCTCGTATTAATAAGGATCCAAATGGGCAACTTCGACCCAGCATTCCGATTCTACTTCTAGACCCTCCTGCAGGAACAATAATTACGATCTAGCCACTGATTTAGGGCTTTGAAAACACTGAAGCGAGCGAAATCAAAAAACCATTGCCAAAAAGGCTTCTACAATCTTCTCGACGACCACATCTCCGCCTGTTTCCGTAGCTTGAACGGCCGTCTCGGGCTGCCGCATCGAGCAGAGCAGCGGAAATGTCGTTAGCGTTTGACGAGTTTGGGCGTCCCTTCATAATACTGAAGGAGCAGGAGCAGAAGCAGCGGCTGCGAGGCCTCGAGGCTCAGAAATCCAACATTTCTTCCGGCAAGGCAGTGGCTCGGATCCTTCGGACTTCGCTCGGACCCAAGGGCATGGACAAGATGCTCCAGAGCCCCGACGGCGACGTCACGATCAGTAAGCTCCATTTCCTTCTTGCGTTTATGTTTACTCGTCGAGAGCTTAACTTGATGTGACGGTGGCGTATTTTTGTCCCTTGATCTGTATGGAATAAACTACGTTTGAGTGTTTTGGATGCCTCCAGTTGCCACCGGACTTTGTATTGTACAGTGCGTAAATTTGGTCTTTCAAAAAAATCATAGACCTGGCAGGTTTTGTAGTGTGCTATGTTTTTATTTTTGCCCCGTACTTTGTGGCATGCTAATGTTATGTTCAGTTGTAAGCAGCAGAGTGTTTGTTGGTGCTTTTAAAGCGCTTTCTCCTTTTCCATTTTCATTTTCATGTTGTGATTTGCTAACAATCTAACGTAACTTAACAGCGAATGATGGTGCAACAATCTTGGAGCAGATGGACGTAGACAATCAAATTGCCAAGCTTATGGTTGAACTTTCTCGGAGTCAGGATTATGAGATCGGTGATGGCACAACTGGAGTTGTTGTGATGGCAGGAGCTCTTCTGGAGCAAGCTGAGAAGCTGTTGGAACGTGGGATTCATCCCATTAGGGTTGCAGAAGGGTATGAGATGGCTTCTAGAGTAGCTGTTAAACATTTGGAGAACATATCTGAGAAGTATGAGTTTGATGGAGCAAACATAGAGCCACTTGTTCGGACTTGCATGACTACTTTGTCATCTAAAATGTAAGTCCCTTGGTTTAGTACCTGTTCTTTCACAAATGGTAATGTATTGCCCATATTCATATGCTTGTTACTATAGTTTTTGCCCCTTTTATAAAAACTAATATCTTGGTAATGTTGTTTTTTTTATAAGAAATTATTACTCATTTTCTTTAGATTGTTGCTGAATTCTTTTTATCGTAATTAACCACCATATATCTGTCTTCATATTGCTGTTCGCTCTTTCTTGGATTCATATATCTGTAAAGAAGAGCAAAAGCTTGAGGTTTGGATTATAAAGTTCGATGATTGCATGTAAAATACTGTAATGAAGTTCTCTACAAGTGTGTCACAAACTTTTTTAGGATTATGGTGAATTTAGATAGTTAATTTGGAAGCTTTCAGTATTCTTTCTAAATGCTTTGTGATGCTTTTTCAACAATATTGGTCATGGCTTGTGCTCTGATCGAATTGGGTTTCTACATTGCTTTTTTTTTAAAAAAAATCCAATTTGCAAGACACCATTTGTTCAAGTAGGCGCTAAAACTACTTGATTTCTAGCTGTTTCTGAAGTCACAACAGGTGTTCAGACAGGCTACTTGTGGTTCTACTTGAAACAGAAATCAAATTTTGCAATATCATTTTTATGCTGAATCTGGTTGAGTTTTTTAATTTATTTGGCCTATCTGAGATGTCATATCTCACTGTGTTGCGATACTGTCTCAAAGTTGCTTTTCTTTTCTATGCTGTTGTGCAGTGTGAATCGTTGCAAGCAAAGTTTGGCTGAGATTGCTGTCAAAGCAGTTCTTTCTGTTGCAGATTTAGACAGGAAGGATGTGAATCTTGACTTGATAAAAGTGGAGGGGAAAGTTGGGGGGAAGTTGGAAGACACTGAGCTGATTTACGGAATAACTGTTGATAAAGATATGAGTCATCCGCAGATGCCAAAGGAAATTACAGATGCAAACATTGCTATACTAACTTGTCCTTTTGAGCCTCCTAAGCCCAAGACTAAGCATAAGGTGGACATTGATACAGTGGAGAAATTCCAAGCTTTACGTGAACAAGAACGACAGTATTTTGATGACATGGTCCAGAGATGCAAGGTGAGTTTTATTGGGGAATTTAAATTAATTGGGCAACTATTGGCATTCTCTGTGCCATGTTGTAATCATCTCCGAGCATAAATTCCCCGTTTGGACCTATCCTGACTACTTCATGCAACTAAACACCATTGTTTTCTTATTTATTCAGTTTGTGAATGTATGCGAATGAGAACACTTTATGAAGCAAAGTATTGACATGTATGTCTTGGTCAAGGCTGTCTGGACACGTGAAATATTAACTGAACCGACTGTTTGCAGGATGTTGGTGCTACCTTAGTTATCTGTCAGTGGGGATTTGATGATGAAGCAAATCATCTACTAATGAACAGGGGTCTGCCTGCTGTCAGATGGGTTGGTGGTGTGGAACTGGAGCTGATAGCAATAGCAACAGGTTTGTAATCCAGCTTAACTGTTTCCAGACACACATGAATATTCTTAGCATAAAGTTGCTTCAGTTGCTATCTGATTCTACTCTTCCATTCTGATCGCCTGTATAGGTGGCAGAATTGTGCCGAGATTCCAAGAGTTGACTCCAGAAAAACTGGGAAAGGTATGTTGCACATGTTTTCTTAGTTCCTTTAAGGGTATACTACGTACTAGGAAATGTGTGTGCTTGCTAGAGCTGCCTAGGATCTTTGTAGCTTGATGGATGATTTAACCTGGTGTTGAAATTTTGGTTTCTATGATAATATTGGTGGTTGATGGTTTTTTTATAAATATTTTTTATTTTCCAAGCTAGTTTTGTTAATTATCATGATTGTGGCACAGTAATATCTTTTTTATTTTCTTTCTTTGTCTTGGTAGGCTGGCCTTGTTCGGGAGAAGTCATTTGGCACAACAAAAGACAAGATGCTTTACATTGAGCACTGTGCAAACTCAAGGGCTGTGACTATATTTATTCGTGGAGGTACACCTCACCTTTCCTGTTCTCTTCTTCACTTGGAGTTCTTTGCTGTTTATTTGAGATTATTGTCTTTCTTGTTATGTTAATCTCTTATTTTCTGGTCTCAAACAAGTTTGTGCCATGAATGATTAGTGCTATTGAGTTTTGGCATTTTGCAAAATGCAATCTGATAGGCGATAGAACTGATGGTTTTGTGATTTATGTTTTGGACCATGTGAGGTGTCTTTACTTGAGTTACCATTTTTCAGTTATGTTTTGCTTGTTAAGTTGAGTGGACATGTTGCAAGTATGAGTCACAATTGTTACTATGTTGTGCTCTGTTTGTCCCATGCACAGCTTCTGATATCTAATCTATCTTCTGAGTACATCTTTTTTTTTACACATTCAACTAATATAATCCCTTCATCCTTGGAAGATTGATAACAATTCCATTTTTTGTTATCCCAGAAAAAATATTTGGTTTTTCTTTGAGGGAAAGTTTTCTCTAGCTCATTTAGCATAGTAGCCTTCGGTTTGCATCAATTCTGCATAACTTTCATTGAAGTTTCGTTTATCTTTCCACCAATCCTAAACAAATTTTAGTAAATTTTAATTTTATAATTATTTTATTAGTGGAGAAATGTAAAAAATAAACAAGTCTTCTACCTCAACTTAATATTTGTGCCAGTTTAACCTATCTATCTTCTGGGGACAGAGGACTAAGAGGTTTCAGGGATATCCTTATCCTTGCTCAAGTAACATGGTTAATAGGAAGGTTTAGGGGTAGATCTTCAATCTGTCGCAACTTTATCATCTTAGTACTGACTTATTGTATTTATAAAGAATATTCTAACCCTTGAGAAACTTTCCTATTCAAGTTAGCCTTTAGGTTTATAGTTACTGATACCCCCAGGTTTTGCAAAGTTATCGCTGAAATATACTTTCCTAACCCGACTGCATCTGAAAAGAGCTCAAGCATTTCGTAACATGGTATAATGATGCACTCACAAATTCTGAAACTCTTAAATGCTTCTGGAACAGTTATTCATAATCAGAGTTGGTCTAGAACGTTTTTCCATGGTTAAATTTTTTTGCCTTGGATCTATTATTCCAGGTTTTGATTATTCTTGTGTTTGTTAATGGTATTAAGTCTTTTTTTCGGCCACGTGTTAATGAAAGCTGAGGTTGGAAAAAACAACCAGAGAGAGCCCTTTTAGAGCCCTTTTAGTGTAAGAGGATTTAAGTTCCAGATCTCTACCTTCCATAAATTATCTGGATCTCTGTTGTTAATATGAAACATGGTCATCTAACACAAACTGGTCTGGTATTATACTCCTCTGTTGAAATAGGATAAGTTTCAGGAATGCGGGACTTCTAAAATAATGACTAATTAGGGGTGTTTCTTGGATTTGAATAAAAATTGTAGCTTTTAGGTTTCGAACAGAATTTAGAACAGTATTAGTCTCTCTCTCTCTCTCTGATTTATAGTTCTAGGATAGCTAAACACAAATGTCTCTTTTCTTTTTATATTTGTAAGGAATGTTCGCTTTGAGTAGATTCGGATTTCCGACAGTAGTTTAATGGTCCTTTTCATGTTGCTTCAGGTAACAAAATGATGATAGAGGAGACTAAGCGCAGTATCCATGATGCATTATGTGTTGCCAGGAATCTAATTCGCAACAATTCAATTGTTTATGGTGGTGGATCTGCTGAAATTTCCTGTTCAGTTGCTGTTGAGGCGGCTGCTGATGAACATGCAGGGGTCGAACAAGTATGAACTAACACAACAGACAAATCTGCTGGTTCATTTTCCCTCCTAGCGTCTCCATAATGAATTAAATGTGACATCTTTTTGTTTTATCTGCAGTATGCAATCAGAGCATTTGCAGACGCTTTGGACTCAGTACCAATGGCACTGGCTGAGAATAGTGGACTCCAACCAATCGAAACACTATCTGCTGTTAAATCCCAGCAGATTAATGTAAGTCTCTTTCCAGTTTGCACAATTGCGCTTTATTTTTCTGCCTTGTTTCGTTGGACTTAGTTCAACTTTGTTAATTATTCTTCTGTAATTCACCCTAAAACTTGATAAATGGAGTACTACTCCATTTTTTAAAAAACAATAAATTTACTTGAGAACACATTTAAATTTCTGATTACATAAACAGCTTAATCCGTTGGATCAGACCTGAAATGGCTTAAGCAGAATAATCCATTGAATGAAGTCATTTATTGGGTTTAAACATTTATGTCATTTTCGATTTAAGAAAATATTAGTATCTCTTTTAGTCATTTTTTTCAATCCAGTTTCAAGGTAAATTGCAAAGAAAATATTACTCCCTCCATCCCAAATGGGTTGTTACTTTTAGTTTTTTTGCATAGATTAAGATCGTCTTTGGTCATGAACTCATTATACATAATCTTTCATCATTACCCCTTTCAAACCCATTATCACCCTTCCAACCCACTCCCTAGACTCTTTGAGTGAGTGCATTTGCATAGGTAAAAGTGGACTAAAATAAAACAAAAATGAAAAAAAAAGATCATTTCATTTGTGACAAAAACATTTTGATGTTGTGACAACACAATTAGGGCGGAGGGAGTATTATACGACATTCGTTGCGGTTTGTTGATTTGATCTTGAGCTGCTTAACCATGCGTGCATGATTTGTTCTTGTGAACAGGAGAACAATCCGTACTGTGGCATAGATTGCAATGATGTTGGGACAAATGATATGCGTGAGCAAAACGTGTTTGAGACACTGATAGGGAAACAGCAGCAGATCTTACTTGCCACTCAAGTTGTCAAGATGATCCTCAAAATCGATGATGTCATCTCACCTTCTGAGTACTAATATTCTTTGTTTTGCTTTTAGGTTTCTGTTTTGTGCTTCTGAACTGCTGGAATTTTTGGGATGTAATCTTAGCATGTTGTGTTTGTGATTTTTGCACTGCAAGGGTATTAAAAGGACTGCTTGTGAGATCTATCACATCATGTATCGTGTGCGTTTTTTTAAATGATGGGATTTGCCTCCTATTATTTAATATTGATTTAATAGTTCAAGGACACTTAGGAGAGGTATTTGAGGTTTTACAAGAAAAAAGATAATCCATATATAAAAAAGCAAGTAGTAAAAGCACAAAAAATCAATTAGAAAAACTCAGATAAATGGTTTACAAAACCAACAATACAAAATATGTTTTCTTATTTTTTCATGTAAGTCTTTTCTCTTTTCTAATCCTCCATCTGTTTTACAAAATTGAGTGGAAATGCACAAAAATCAATTAGAAAAACTCGGATAAAATGATACTCCCTTCATTCCTTGTTTATTGAAATAAATTGAGTTCGAATTAGAAGGTAAGGGCTGTAAATGAGTCGAGTTCTTATTAAACTTGCACGAACTCGGTTCGTGTGTTATTGAGCACTGCCTTATCGAGTTTCAAGTTCGAATTATAGTCGAGTTTAGGGTTGGATAATTTTATCGAGCCGAGTTCGAGCGCACCTGAGTTCGAATCGATAGCTTATCGAGCTATTGGGTTATTGATATTTGATCATGTGATAAAATGCTATTGGGTGGGTACTATTTATCCATAGTATCACTCCCATAAATAGATAGAAGAGTAATGCCCCAATTTATAAGATATATTAATGCTCCGGTGGACTTGGGCTGGATTCCAATCAGTGGCGGAGCTACTAGTAGCTAGAGGGGGCCATGGCCCCCTGTGAATTTGCCCAAAATAGTACTCCTATATTTATAGGTTAAAATTAATTTATATAATAATTTAAATGTAGTTAAACTATTCTTTCGGTGGTTGTAATGAGTTGATTTTGTTAACGATAAAAGTGTCCCATAGCACCCGTTGCTAATTCAACTTAGTTAGTTTTCTGAATAATATTATTGGGTATCAAGTTTTAGTGTTTAACAAAAGGGTAAAGTTCATTAGTAGTCTATAACTTTAATTTTTATTTCATCGGGACCTTGTTTTAAATTTTTGTCTCAATAAAGTCTTGTTTTTCAACTTTTTATTTTTTTTAAAAAATTCATGGTTCTTTTCCATCCGGTCTCCGTTAAGTTTAACGAACTTTGGAGAAAATGATAATTTTAGCAACACAACTTTTCAAAAACAAATCTGTTTACACCTTAAGTTTTAAAACTAATCATTTAGGCACACCACCCAACAATTATAAAGTTGACACTTTTACCCAAAAGTGTTCTCACATTCCTTCCACCATCCTACCACCGTCCAATCACCGGAGCCGCCGCCGATACGCCGGAACGCGCCATACGCAGTCCGGGGCCATAGATTTGGGCCTAGGGCTGTCGAATTCTGAGGCCTCCGGATCGAGGCTAAGGCCAGCGAATCGCCGCCCTGGGTCGCCGATTTGCGGCCTGCACTCACGAAACACCGGCCTGGGGGCCGCGTTTCGCCAGCCCTAGGCCGAGATCAGGCGAGCCCAAGCCCCAATTTACAATCCGGTGTATTATTTTCTCCAATCCGGATTTTACGGCGGTGGGCCGGTGGTGGTCCGACGGGTGTTGTGAGTTTAGGTGAAGTTTGAAAACTTTTGGGTAAAAATGTTAAGTTTATAATTGTTGGGGGTGTGCCTAAATGGTTAGGTTTAAAACTTAGGGTGTAAAAGATTTTTTTCAAAAAAGTTGAATTGTTAAAATTATCATTTTTCCTTAAAGTCTGTTAAACTTAACGGAGATCGGATGGAAAAGAACCACGAATTTTAAAAAAGTTGCAAAACAAGACTTCATTGGGATAAAAAATTAAAATAGGATTCCAGTGGAACAAGAATTAAAGTTACAGGACTATGAGTGCTCTTTACCCTTAACAAAAGTATTGAATATGTATTTTGAGCCAAAAAAATGCAAAAAACTATATTAAGAAATAATATAGAATATGAGGTTGGTACTGATAACCTAATTCTTTATGCTCCCTTAGTTTCATAGTGGTGTGAGGTTAATTTATTCTTCAAATTTAATCTTGTTTTTTTATTATCATTTTTACTATAGCCTTAAATTTCTTCTTTACAAATGATAATTTGATTTTTACACTTTATAAGCAGTTTTTCTTAATTTTTTCTACTAAAAAATAATGTTATAAGTTAAAGTTAAATTGACATTGAAAGTCGACTATCACCACTTATGGGATAAATGTAGTATCCAAAATCACTTAATAATATAAATGGTTTGTTGATATAAAATAGTGGTGTGTAACTTAATTATCGTAAATAAATTTTATGGTCATTTATATTGAAAATCTTTAGTTATATACTTATATTTCTATGAATGTTTTCTATTAACTTTTTACTATTCTATTTTAAAAAGATATTGGCCCTTCTTTACTCAAATTTCTCCAATTTCTAATTTGGGCCAGGAGGCTGTTATGTGTATTTACACATATGTATACAACATAAGAATTCTCTTGTGCAACACTTGTAAAATTTATGTAAGAGCATCTACAACAATGCTAGTTAATTTTAAGTCAAATTGTAGCTAAAATGAAAAAAAACTATATTGGCTAGTGAGTTTAACATTGTTATTATATCAATGCTAGCTATTATAGCTTTTGACATTTATTATCGATTTGAAATCAACTATAGTTATCATATAGCTAACAATAAAATCTCTCTCCTCACTTCCAAATTTGGAGAGCCAAATAGCTCAAGCTATTATGACTAGTGTGATAGTTAATATTGTTGGATGATCACAAATTTATCTACTTTTCTTATTTTTGCTAGTTATATTTGACTTAGGAGTGTGATAACTATCATTGTTGTAGATGCTCTAACTTGCGTGGTCAACTTGATCAATAACTAAACCACATCAAACAGATGCAATTTAGGAGTGCTGCTTAAAGTTTTCCTTAGAAGGTTGTGAAAAACATTAAATGAAAAGAAAGTGAGCTTTTTTATTTCATGTTTTGACGAAATGATTTTTTTAAATAATTTTAACATTTTCTATTTTTCAAAAAAATTAGATTTACAAAAATAATAGGAGTATGACATCAAAGGGGTAAAGTGCACGGTTAGTCCCTTAAGTTTGCTTATTGTCCTATTCCGGTCCCGTTTTAAGAATTTGTCATATTAAAGTCACCTATTTTCATATTTTTTTCATATTCAAGTCCTTTACCATTAACTTGATGTTAAATTTAACGGATTTAATGGAAAATGATTTTTTAGACACATGTCCTTTTTCTTTTAAATTATTTACACTCTAAACTTAGATATATGAGTTTCTAATAATCACCACCACTTCCGGCGCTGTCGACAACCACCGGCCACCACCAAGGCCCACAGGTGCCGGCATTCCTGCCTCCAACCTTCCTATCCTCAGCCTAGCCTCCCCAGCTCAACCTAGCCCGACCACCGTCCGCCCCAGCCTGACCACCGTCCTCCCTAGCTCGACCCAGCCCAGTAAGTTCGATTCAACGTTTCTCTGGCAGCCATAGGCACCGCAGTTGAACGACCAGATGCCTTAGACCAACTGCCTTAGAGGCCGGCGACACCAATGGGAAGCCACCAAGCCGCCGGTGAGCTCCGGAACGACCAAATCACGAAAAAGCGAAATGTTGGCCGCCGCGATTCCAGCCCGATTCCCACCGATTCCTTGGTTGATGATGGGGAATCTTGAACGGGTTTTCATCCTAGAAACTCTAGCAACAAGTGTCAGGCATCAATATACAACATTATCTCTGAATTTGATTAATCAAATTTCTGGGGTTTCAAGAACCCTAGAAATTCAGAATGCAATTCTGCTCAAATTAGGAAACATTTGATACTAAAACAAGAAGGGTTTTATTCTTTAAGAATAGCACTTTGATTCTGATTAATTTTTATGCCACAATCGCGAAAAAAAGGTGAACCGAAAGGTGACTGATCATTGATTTGCGGGATAGTGAAGGTCCGGGTAAGCTTAGGCGGAAACATAAAGAGGTATCGGATGGGCGGTGAGGTGACTAATAGCCTGTGGATAGGGTAGAGATGGTTGGCCGTCACTGGGTGGGGGGTCGGAGTAGTATCGTGTTGTCGGAGTTTTGAGTAGGTGGTTAAAATGTTAATTTTTAAAATGTTATGGTGCAAACACAATAATAGGAAACCTTTAGATACTAAAAAAATCATTTTTTCCGTAAATCCGTTAACTTTAAGACCGAGTTAATAGTAAAGGACCTGAATAGGGTAAAAATATGAAGATAAGTGACTTTAATAGGACAAATTCTTAAAGCGGAATCGGAATAAGACAACAAGCAAAGTTAAGGGACTAACTGTACACTTTACCCAATATCAAAATATCTAATCATTTGTGCACTCGTATGAATGTATGATACATTATAAATTGGCATAGAATCACAAAAAAATGAATAACTATACATAATTTTAAAAAATAAGTTGCGAATCTTTAGAGATTACAAAGAAAATTTTAAGAAAAATTTACAAAAAATGAATAAAGTTTACTTTTAGTCCATTAGCTTTCCGATTTGTCCTACTCGGGTCACATTTTAAAAATTTGTATCATCCAAGTCTCGTAGCTTTGGTTGTTGTATCATTTGTGGTCATTCCGTTAGTTTGATCGGTAAGTTGACCGTTAATTTATAGGAAATGACAAAAATACCCTTAATTCATTTACAACATTGACTATAATTTTATTATAATTTGCATTTTTATCCCAAAAACCTCACCTCCTTGTCCTCTCTCTCGAGCTCAACGTCGTCGACCATAATCAGCACCGATTAGCGTCGAAATTGACCGAGCAAGGAACGACAGTGGCGGAGGAGGATGTTGTCGGCAGCTCCGGTGCAGCCGATTAAGGTGGATTTTGGTGGTCGGGCAGCAGCGGCTCCTCCTAGCGGGTCTACTTTATCACATTGTTGTTGCCGGCAGATCTTCCTTCGAATTTCTGCTTTGTCGTTGTCGTCACCTCCTCCATCGTATCTGTTTTGTCGCCATCGTCACCACCTCTATCAAGCACAGCAACTTAAAGTCGTTTGAATCTCCAACGTCGATTGATGAAACAACCGCTACCTCCCTTCGCATCACCGTCGTTCGTCGGTCACGCCATGTCACCCCACGGCGGAAGCACACAGACGATTACGATGTTCATCAACACCGTAACCATACTCAATTGGAGTAACAGATTACACACACAACACATCTGTCAGGTGAGCCCCGTGGGACCCACAGGCCGTTTTAGAATTTTTTGTTCATATACACATGATCACGTATTTGTACATAATTGCACCAAATTTCACAAATTGCACAAGTAATGCACAGTTGCACATCTTCACACACCCTGCACAATATACTTCACAAACACATCCACATGCTCACAACTGAAATTCAGCACATGTCTGATACCACAACCACATAACACATATGGTTTCCAACAGAAATCCTGAATGTGATACTACTATATATATGCATGTCATCTACAATATACAGAGCCAAAAGACATCCAATGGAATACATACAAAACGTGCGAAGTGGTGACACTCCAAGGTCCAACCAAAGTCCTCGACCTGACAGATACTACTGCTGCTACACACATAAGAAAGTTTAACCGTAAGAAAACCATAATGCTCAATTATAACTGAAGCTTAGAACTGAATACCACACACAACAAAATTCTCTGTCACATTTGATCACACACAACGGATGTTACCCCTTAATTCACACATACATAATCATAACTGATCAGAACACACACAAATGTACCTGAAATATCAAAACATAGAAGCCAACCTCCGAACTCTATTCAGCGGACTGCTTGTCAGGTACTCCTGAAAATGATAATATAAGGGGTAAGTCCTCGATGAGAACTTAGTAAGGACTGAGGTATAAGCAAGGGTTTTCTTGATGCACAAGAAACCTGCAACCAAATATAAAAGCATATATACAATAACATATATACATACACATGCTCAACCAATGCAGATTCAGCCAAATGCAATGCAAATCAATTAACCGATTATAATAGAGTTAGCCGGAACACAATGACGGTCTTCCCGGTCGTAGCCGAGGCACACACATAATCACACACAAGAGCATGGCCACTCGGGGTCATGATCCCCACCATCATATCACAAACACCTTATAGGTGTATCACAACACAACACCATTTAGGTGTGGTAACACACCCTGAATGTTGATCCAAAAACCTGCACACCAATACTTATACTATTCGACTAAGTTTGACATGACCGGGGCTAGAGAAAGCTAAGGACAGAAAGGCAAATTTTGGAAAAGTGCTAGGAAGAGTGAAGAAACCCCCAGGCGAAGGCCCCCAGGAGAAGGTGAAGCCCCCCAAGCGAAGGCGAAGCCGCCCATGCGAAGCCTCCATGCGAGGCCCCCATGCGAAGCCGCCCATGCGAGGACCCCATGCGAAGCCGCCAGGCGAAGCCCTCATGCGAATCCTCCAGGCGATGCCCCCAGGCAAAGGTGAAGGTGAGGCGAACCCCCCCATGCACACTCCTCAAGCCAAACTTAACCTCAATATACTCCGATATGCATTTTATAAAATACTCCAAAATGTTCTATCAAGAGACACACTGAACCCTACCTTATACAAAATTCTGAATTTGACCTCCCGTTCAAATTTCCAAAACCCGATTTCGGCAGAGCTTCGGCTGAGTTTTTATCCTACCCCATGTTCACTACTAATCAATAGAACACATAATACATACTCAGGAACCATAAAATCACAGATCCATGTGGCACCTCCACAAAAAAAAAATACATCAACGATTTTTCACACAGAATCTCATTTACGAAATCTGATCCGTAGGATGTTTCTAACTTCTCCCGAAAATCAGTTTAATATAATTACCTTCAAGCTTTCTTCAAAAAACCACCAAGAAATGGAGAGGTGGCTACTTGCTTGCTTCTTCAAGTATATGGTCCGCCATGAGAGGAAGAAGAAGAAAAGAAATGAAATGAAAATGGTTTTTTTCCTTTTCTTTCCTATTAAATTCCTTCTTTCTTTCTTCCACCTCATGTAAGCTTGTGTGCTTCACCACTTCTCCTTTCCTCTTTATTTTGTCGCCTCACTTACCTTCTTCAAAGCGAATTTTTTTCATTTTTTTTTCTAAATTTGCAATTTTACCCTCTAACTTTGCAAAATTGCAATTTAGTCCAACCGCAACTTGCATAACTTTCAAACCGCTCCACCAACTGAAATGAAATCTGAACACCATCACCGAGACCTCAACACACACACATAATATGTTTAACATGTTTTAAATGAAGTCCCGGTCTTCACAAAATTCACTAATCCCGGTATTAACGCTTAATCTCACAAATTAACTACGCACTTACCGGGCGTTGGTAACACGCCAAGCCCAACTCGATTCCAACTCTTCTTCCTTTCCGTTCGTATTGAGTCTCGACGGAAGAGGAAGAGCAATGGGCGGAACTAATGGAGATGGTGAAAGTGAATTTTAATTTGTAGGGCATTTTTGAATGTTTTTGTGACAAATGAGGTGATAAGTTGAAATTTGATTAAGGATATTTTTGTCATTTTCATCAATTAACATTCAACTTAGTGGTCAAACTAACAGAAAGACCACAAATGATACAATAACCAAAGCTACGAGACTTGGATGAAACAGATTCTTAAAATGGGCCCCGAGTGGGACAAATCAGAAAGCAAATGGACTAAAAGTAGACTTTACCCAAAAATATTTTGATGAAAAAATAAATTTTAAAATTTTCCTCAATGATTTTTCTTTCTATTGTAAAGTGGTGAACTATGCTAGGTTAGGGTAGATTATCTCTAATTTATCTAACCTAGAAAATTAAAAAAAAATAGTTGCCTTTCATTTTTTTTATAAAAAAATACATTCAAGTGCACCTTACTGCCAAGATATTTAATGAATCGGGAAATTAACAAAAACCCCCTTGAGGTTTATCATATTCCCCACTTCCCCCCGTATTTTTGGAATTTTGGAAAAAAACCCCTGAGGTTTGTGAAATTATAATTTCCCCCTAGACCTAACTTCTGTTATATTTTAGGTTTAATTACAAAATTTGGATGCTAAAATTCTAACTCTAACAATTTTACCCCAATATTTTAAAACTTTCACATTTTTATCCTCAAATATCATCGCAGTCGGCCTCCATTTTCCTTCACTATCACCAATCACCCGCTGTCTCCCTAGCACCGCCGCGCCACGTCGACACCAGCCGGCCATCCCACGTTGCCGGACAACCTTTGACGGAGGAGAAATCAATAACAGCTCGCCGATCCGTTTTCACCACCCATTTGCTCGAATTCACCGGAAATCAACCACCGAAGGTCACCTATGCCACCACCAGCTGCTGGAGCCTTTCTCCCGACGTCCTTGCCATCACACACAGTCGTCGAAGACGCAGAAATTGAAGAGAAATCACTAGCGAACTGACGGCCCGCTTCGCGACCAAGTCGCCGCTTTTTGTCCCCTCCGGCCCCGCAGACTGCCTTACCATCCACCGGCGCACCTCCGGCCATCGAATCTGCCGCCGAAAACGTTTATTCTGTTTCCGGTCACCGTTCACCCGAGGAAATGGGGAGGAGGGAGAGAGGGAGAGAGAGAAAGTGAGATGATGAAGAACAACAAAGGGGGAGGGGAGTGGCAAGGGGAGGTTGATGGTAGAGGATATTTGGGGATAACAATGTGAAAGTTTTAAAATATTGGGGAATTGTTAGAGTTCGAATTTTAGCATACAAATTTTGTAATTAAACATAAAATTTAACATAAAATTTTAACAGAAGTTAGCTCCGTGGGTTTTTTGTATAATTTCACAAACCTCAGAGGATGTTTCGAGAATTCAAAAATCACGAGGAAGTGGAGATTATGTCTCATGGTGATTTTTGTTAATTTCCTTATTCAATTCAATCCAAGTGCCAATTCTTGCTTTCTTTATCCTACCTAATTTGTTTTTTAATGAAAGCCGAAAATAGGAAAATAACAGAAAAGAAAAGAAAAATTTCGTGTGTCGTCCCTTCTGTGTTGTTGAGTCCTCTGCATCTTCCACAATTCCTGCAATCACTCAAAGCTCATGAGACCAGCTTCCACTTCAGAATCCTAGGGTTTCTCCAATTCTTCTCCGACCAATGGCCACCTCCATCTCTTTCAGACCTTGCTCTGTTCCACTTCTCTCCGCCTTCCCTTATCGGACCGGACCCCAGAACCACACCCGAAACCTCCATTTCCACGGTCTTCGAACCTCCGGCTGCGTTGCTAGGTTCGGGTTGAGACCCGACTTTGGAGACGGGTCCGAGTCCGGGTTCATTGAGCTGTTCCGTCGAGCTGAGGGCCTGTTCTATACGATTGCGGATGCTGCGGTTTCGTCGTCGGAGAATGTTACTTCCGGCGCCAAACAGAGCAGTGATTGGCTCTCTGGTATCACCAATTACATGGAGACTGTACTCAAGGTGCTTGTTTTATCCCTCTGCTAGTTTGTGTTAGGTGATTTTGTTCTCGGTTTTGCTACTTGGACTGCGGAAGCATTTTTCTTTTCTTTCTTTTTAATCTGGGTTTGGATTGTTTCGTATAGGTTTTGGAGGGAGGGCTGTCCACTATACATGTTCCGTACGCTTATGGATTCGCTATAATACTTTTGACAGTTCTTGTGAAAGGTGCAACGTTTCCATTGACAAAGAAACAGGTTTGTGTTTTATTTTTCCTTCCCATTTATTGATGTGCTTATAGGCTATTCGATTCTTATAAGTGAGGGACTTCAGGGGTTTGAAATTGGCGTTTTCCTCTATTGATTTATAAGTTGAGCGTTTGAGTAATATTGGATTAAATGCTAGTATAACTTGTTCAAAATAGATTCTAATGGATGTGTTTTCATGGTGAGCACAAATACACTGACATGATCCTTATTTATCTAGTGGCGAAAACCTATCAATGCTAAAGATAAACCCAAATCTCTTTCGAGAACTACATTCCGAATTACCAGAACACTAGCAGGATCTGATTTCTTCACGATGCATACTTTATTGCATTATGGAGTAACTCACTTCTATTGAGTTATGTTTCTGAAGGCCTGGATTCTCATTTCAGAATGAACACTGAAATATGTCACATTGATTTTATTCTAAAATCTTCGTTGGTCTTAGGTAGAATCTGCAATGGCGATGCGAGCCCTACAGCCACAGATAAAGGCAATTCAGCAGCGTTATGAAGGCGACCAGGTCAGTTTCTTTGCATATCTGCTTCATGCCTTGCTCTATTCTGATTGCTTAGCTTAATGGTTTTTGTTTATATGGACTGTACGTCAGAGTGTAATCATAGCTTGAAATTCCCATTTTATGGTGAATACAGATGTCTTCTAAGCACTTCTCTACTTAAGGGTCCACTTGGCGTGCGTTAATGTGCATTAATTCAGAGGATTAGTCCAGTAGATTATTCACGTACACGAAGAGCTGATTGCAATTCACCCTGAGGTCATAAGTTTACCTAACTTTAGGGAAAATTGCAAGTGGTTATTTTTATGTCTGTGAATAATCCACTGAATTAATTGCATTAATGGGCGCCAAATGACGCTTTCTTTATGTATGCAAATAAATTCAGATTGTTTTGCCTCTTTCACTAAGGGTGGTGCTTCTTTGTATAATTTCAGGAGAGAATCCAACTTGAAACTGCTCGTTTATATAAGTTAGCTGGCATAAACCCTCTTGCAGGTATGTTTCAATTGCACTTCAGTAAGCTTTGTACTCTATGTTTGCTCAATTTATGATGTATCATTTGTACTAAAAGGGTTCTAAGTCATATCAGACAATATGCACGGGTCAGTTGTCAGCATGAAATTAAGTTCAATGTCTGCTCTAACTTGAAATGGAAATATGTTACTATTATCCTTTCCTGTTTATTTGAAAATGATCATTAATATCCGGTTGATTTCGTTTAGTGTTTCTCTTTGTTTTCTATCCCTCTGTTTCATGTTTTATAGTAGTATTTATTATTCTTCGTTGTTTCATAGGATGCCTACCAACCCTTGCTACAATACCAGTTTGGGTTGGTCTTTATAGAGCACTTTCAAATGTGGCAGATGAGGTACTCTCTCTTTTTGTGTTGATCATCAGTTGCAAAGTCTCTCTCTCTCTCTCTCTCAATTACTATGACTTGTATTTTATAGTTGTAATTGATCTCATTGTATATGATTAATTGTTAGGGACTGCTGACAGAAGGTTTCTTTTGGATACCATCCCTGGCGGGGCCAACTACTGTTGCAGCTCGACAAAATGGGAGTGGCATTTCATGGCTTTTTCCTTTTGTGGTAAGTATCGAACTTATTGATATTAGCAGAGTGTCTTTCCCTTTATCGGGTCTTATTTTTTTGCTGCACTCCCTTTGTTTGCATATTAGGATGGACATCCACCTCTTGGATGGTCGGATACCTTGAAGTATCTCGTGCTACCTCTGTTGCTGGTTGCTTCACAGTACCTTTCGGTCCAAATCATGCAATCCTCACAGCCACAGGTTATAATTTTATGTAAATGTTTGTTTGCTTACTTGGGGGATAGAATACATATTTTCTTTAAGAAAGCTGTCTTGGTAAGCTATTTGGCTATGGTTATGCAAATAGTCAAATCATTGGAAGTTTTTATTTTGGGCAGAGTTTTTCTAATGTGTACAATCTTTATGATTTTTGGTTCTAATATGGCTGTTGGTCATGTGAAGTCATCTCAGTTGCCTCAAAACTCAAAAGCTTCTGTTTTTGTGGAGCAATTTATTTTTGATAAGTCATAATTTAATGATAAAATTAAAGGGCGGGAAATCTTTATTTTCCATACTCAGCATTTTCTGGGTGGTTTTCTTTCAGAGTGATGATCCAAATATGAAGAATTCTCAAGCAATAACAAAGTTTCTCCCATTGATGATTGGTTACTTTGCTCTTTCAGTTCCTTCCGGTCTCAGTCTATATTGGTGAGTGAAAATACACTTCATCTTGGAAGGATAGCATAAAATGGCTTTTTGTTTCTGTGAGATGGTATTATTGGACCGTTTCCTTGTGTAACTATGTACATATGAATTTTTCAGGCTTACAAATAACATATTAAGTACAGCACAACAGGTTTGGCTTCAAAAGATAGGGGGTGCAAAAAATCCAGTGAGGCCACTTAATAATGATATATTGAAGGAAGAACAGTCTCGCCTTCAGAAATCCTTAAAAGAGTTAAATCCCTCACGGGTCGAGGCCAAGCAGGAGGAAAAACAGACTCAAGAAGGCCCACGTCCCGGTGATAGGTGAACATCTGATTGCTCTCTCTCTCTCTTGCATTTTTTGTTCTGGTGAGACCTTATGCATGGACTGTTTTTTTCGATGTAACCAGGTTTAGGCAATTAAAGGAGCAAGAAGCTAAGAGAAAAAGGGAAAAGGAAGAAGAAAGGAGAAAGACAGAGCTTGTGGCTGCGGAAGCAAATAAGATAACAGGTTCAGATCATGTAACTAGCACTGCAGATGAAGAAAACGGTGCTGCGAGTGGCAATGAAAATGAAGAAAATTATAAATATGTTTCTAGTCAAGAATCTTCTAATGGAGTTGTTGTAAATGGTAACTTCTCAAGTCAAAAGCCACAGGAAGATGAGAAGGCAACATCATCAGTCAGCCAGGAAAAGAATGACTAGATGGATAAGGTATTGTCATGAGTATGTGTACCTGAATCTCTTTGGTATCCGCTAATTACTGTATTTTATTTCATCTAGCAACTTCACCTGGTTAACAGGTTTTTGAGAGACTTGGCTGAGCTAAAATATGCATGCACAATTAGCATATTGAGGTATCATAAAGTAATACACTAAGGGACAGTTGTTGACCTTCAGCTTAATGTTAGGAGAACAGTTAATGATTGATTTCATGCTATCACATCTTGCATCAAGTTTGAACTAATGAATGTCCTGTTACTTTAATTGCCTGGAGCTAATCATGATCAAGTATAGTTTCAAACTCAAAGGTTTTCAATAGAAATTCAGCATGATGAAGTTGAGGATATCCAGGGTAAACCCAGTTTCCTCCCCGTATCATCCTCTGGATTCTGGAAGGTTGTATTTTGGTCATGGGTGTTTCTGTTCATAATTCTGGAGTCTAAGAGTTTAGTTGGCAACTTGTGCATTCTAATGTACAGGAAACTAGTTGGTTACCTGTCATAGACTGTTATTCAAAACTAAATGTTTGAGTCATCCATAGTACTGGACTGCTTATTCTGAACCAATTTGTTTTATCGATAATGTGCAGGAAGCAGCTAGCTACACGGTGAGACACCATTACAAACCGCTCAGTGAGGAATTAATAGCCTCTAACCAGCAGACAGATTCTAATCTACCATGGCTGAATCATGAATGATCCGGGAGCTTGCAGACTCGCCGACTGGTCATGAGTGCTCGTGACTCGAACCATTAGTCATCATATCATCCCGGGTTTAATGTGAATATGTATGTCAAAGCTCTGCAGATTTCGAGTATGTAACCCCATTGTTACAATTTTTCATACCTCAGGTACATAACTGGAGCATCAAACTGCTTACCATGGGGGGTTATGATTTTTGTTTTTCTGTTTTCTTGGGCACCAAGCTTAAGCATCTGTTTTTATACTGTAAAGACAGTGAATCAGAAAGGGAAAGGGTATGCGTGTCCTGTGTCCTATTTTCGTCCTGTTTTAGTAATTCGTCTTAGATTTGTCCTTTAGTTTCAATTTTTGTCCCAAATTAGTCATTTCTTTACATTTTTCGTTAAATTTTCCATTATCTTCTTAAATTTACTTAAATGTCCCCAATCTACCATTAAATTATCACTTAATCTTTAACAAATTTTACAATTTAACCCCATAATTTAGAAATCCCTATGCCCCTCTTCTGTAGGACCGTAGCCCTTCACCTTCACCACTCGTCCATCAGATTCTCCTCTTCAACACGATTTTCTTGACCAACCCAGAATTCAACGCAAAATTTAACAAAAATATCTGAAAAAGTTAGGAAGCTTGCATTTGCTTCACCGTTGCTTGAACCTATTGTTGCCGCATGAATTGGAAGCCTCCTTTGTTCTACTTCATCATCAACTTCCTCACCTAGATCTGGTTTACCACTGACTTCTTTGTATCTGCTTCAGCCGACCATTCCCAAATGAACTGATTGCTACCATCGCTGCTCGCGTCGACTAGCTTGCCACTGTCGTCGTCGCTTTTTTCTCCTAGTGTTTGAGTTGTTGGGTGTGCGCAATGAGTGAGTGGAGCGTCGGACTCAGACAATTAGGCAATTCACGTTGTTGATCGATTTAGTTGGAGAGGGAGGGTTGTGCCGGGCTGGGGCCATTTCAGCGCCTTCATCCATGATCATCATCTTCTCCGTTTGCAGCGAAATAGAGAGAAAAAGAGGAAATGGCGGACGCATAATCATGGATCGCCAAGAAAGAATTGATTTGCCACCGTTTCTTGATCTAATGTAAGTAATTTCGTGATCGGAAGTCGGCAATCTCCTTTAATCTACAACACAAATGCAAGTTATAGCTAGATGCAATGTACAGCAAATGAAGGATCAAATTCAATAAATAAAGTCTCATAGGGGTTGGTTAATGTTGACATTATTAGGTGAGTTGATGAATGTGCTTAGTAAGAATTCAAAGAGTTGGATAAAATTCAAGTCTTAATAACTACACTAGGACTATTCTCATAATGTTGAACCAAGAAAAGTCTCCTCACTTGCATTTAACATTATGACTTTATGTTAAGGCAATAAAGTCTCCTAATACCTTAGACTAACTTTCTGAAGTTAATCCTAAAGTATCTAGGGTAATTCCTTAGGTTAAGTTTAATAAAATCTCTCTCGGGCATTTCATCGAATACTTGGTAGATGTAAAAAAGTAGAGAGCTCTTCTACTCCTTCTACACCTTCTTGAACTAAAGAATTCCCTATAAATTCAAACATATACACATTCAAGCAACCATGAACCACCCAATAATACTAGAACAATTAACCAACAAATATGAGAGGAGGAACTACTCTTCAATCACAATATGACTCAAAAGCTTAAATAAAATCAAAAGCAAGAACAATTGATGGAAAATGAGTAAAAGGAACTCTTGATTGATGCAAAAAAATCTTCAAATAATTTAAGAAGGTCTTAAATTCGTAGCTACATGATGGAGAGAGAGTGAGAGAGGAGTAAAAACCCTAAAACCTAGGAGAGCAAAATATGGAGCTAGAACTAGAGAGGTGATGAATTGTTTTATAAAAATCCTCCAAAAAAGTAGCTTACATACCAAAAAATGAGTAAAAATAATGAGTGGAAGAGTACTTTGGATGTTCCAACAAGCAATGAGCCATGCTTAAGTCTGAAATGAGAGAAAATCCGAAAATTTCAACACCAACTCCTTTCCCGAAGCCAAAATGAAGCAGCAAATGTCATTTAAAGGGCAGTGAGAGATCGCTTTCTAAGGGTGAGAGATCACTTACAAAGGCACCGTGAGCGATCGATCACTACATTTTTTGCCGTGCATCGGCCGCTCACCACCCTGCAACTACGAGTGAAAACACTTGTCACGGTGAGCGACCGCCCACCGCCTTCCTCGATCGCACACTGGCCGCTCACTTGGTCTGATGCCTTCCCAACTCCCTTAACTTCTCCAAAAAGTGCAGCTTGGTCCTTGCCTTCACTTTTCTTTGAAAATCAACTCGTTTTGGACTCGTTTCCTCTATTTCCTCTTTGAACATCCGAAACCTATAAAAAACTCTTACGATAATACTAAGAACTAGCAATAATTATCATGAAAACCACTATTTAGAGGTGAAATATAAATCAATAAAGCGCACTCATCACTCATCAATATACTTTTTTTTAGAGAATGACTTTCATTCAACTAGCACGGCTGACGCCGAGAAACGAAACAAACGGGAATTAAATCCCTAGAACACACTAAACTAATAACTCTTAGCAGAAACGAGCAAAAACCTTGCCAGGCTAACAAGTTCTGATATGACGGATAAAATGAAACTAAACAGAACATTAAGATAAAGAAATAAACTAGGGATAAAAGATGGATAGTCTCTGGTCCTCGATGAATGTCATGGGTAATGCAGAACTCCAACCTCGAAACTGAAACTAGTCTAGATCTTTCAGGGCTCAACTTGAATAGCTGGAAAGGTAGATACCAGTGCGCAATATCCTCAAGATAAATAAAGGCAACCAACCTCCACCTTATAAGCTCTCTTTGAGCTAAAAATTGTATGGTCCCTGCATAAGCATATACCTGAAGAAAAACTAGTATGGAACAACAACTCAATTAGAACAAAACATAAAACCAGTAAACAAAAATGAAGACACATAAGTCCACCATCCGAGTCAATTGTTGCCAAAACCGGGTAAAGTGGAAAGACTCCATACCCGAAGAACGAGTACTCATTGGTTCTGGCAGGGTGAGCTCTCGTCCCCCGCCTGGCTAGATTCCTCCTCGTCCCTTGCATGGATTACACGGGCACGCTTCTTTGCGTGTCCACCTCCCACTCTCACTGGTTTGCTCTATCTTCGTTTCCCAACTCCTCTTACCTGCAACTGCTTAGACGGACGCCCTGCTACCAAAGATGTGCTTCCAAAAGTAAACTTCAAAGGCACTTCCGTTAATGTCAATCATGTCATAACCTGTTGTAGGTCAGTCGGGATAATAGCTCTTTCTTGTACCTGCACTAGTTCCACTTCCACCCGTGGAACCGCCATAATGACATTTTCTTGTCCTCCCGGAATTGGCTGGTTCCCTGTATGTCCACTCTCATGAACTGTAGGGGTCGAGACCTCTTTAGTTCTTGTCTATGATATTTTTGGTTGCACCGGTACGACCTTAGGAGATTTGATTACCATATCCTTCCCAACAATCCGATGACGTAACCAAGGGCCTAATTGATAGTCTGTATCCTTTTGATCCTTAGACTTCATACATTCTCGTTCCACATGAGATAGCATACCACAACGATAGCAAAAATTAGATAATTTTTCATATTTCAAATGGAAAAGAGTTTTACCTTTCGTTGTCCTTCCCGAAACCCCCGACATAAGGGTTGTGAGATATCAACTGAAACCCTCACCCGAAGGGTTGTTCCATCCACATCCACCACAGCCGTTGGACCGATAGGAGTTCCCAGAGCACGCCCCATGTCCTTTGTTACCCACCCGAAAGGAAGGTCCATGATGTGCACCCAAAAATCCACTCGATTGAACAACAAATCCATAATTCACTCCCCTGGTTTAATGCGGTTGAAAACAGTCAACCGATTATCAAAATCCCATGGCCCCGAAGTCAGAACCGATTCCAGATGTTCAAGTTTATCGAATTCGAACAAAAATAGATTTTCTTGGAAGGACTTGGATCCGTGAGGCAAACGAAACCGGAAACGACTGCACTTCCAAGCACCTGTCATGGTGGCCATCAAGTGTTCCGCCCTAACCTTTCTTGCAGCCAACACTTTTTCGGCGAGACAATACACCACCGCCGTCATCGGTTGCACTTGCAGATCGCCCAAGTCCACCTTTGTGTCCTCCTCGGCATACAAGATCTTTGACATTCTGGTGTCAATCGATTTCCATGGCCATGTTGAAAATAGAGAGGAGTGGATGTGGAAAGAAGATATATCGGTGAACAAAAAAAACCGGTGGTATCGGTAGAGGATTGAGTGGCTTGCCGGTGAGATACAAGCCTTTGAGAGGGAGAGGATAGCCAAACCCTAGCACACCCGTGTGACGGCAAAAAAAAAAAAAACGTATATAACTACCCTCATCAACAGACTTAATTATTCCTTATTCTCAATTACTCTCTTCTTCTTCTTCTTCTTCTTCTTCTTCTCAACAGAGAATTAAAATTTGAATTGAAACAATTGATTTAGACAAAAGCGGACAAAGATTGAAAAGATGAAATCTTTTTCGTGCTGGCCTCGAAATTAGCTCTTGATTTGATTCGTAGTCCCCGTGAATGGAGGTCAGAGGTGGTGGAAGAAGCAATGGCAGAGAGGGAGAACGTTGGACGCGAGTTCTGGGGGAGGACAGAGGGACGAGAATTGTTTCAATATTTTTGAGATGATGGTGAGAGAAGTTAGTGAATAGATGATGGTGAGATGAAACAGAGAAGAAAAGAACTATTGGGGACTTATCTGTACATTTTCTAAAAGTTTAATGACTATAATTTTATTAAATATGTAATCAGACTATCATTATAGGGGTGTTTGTGTAAAATTAACAAATAAAATGGAAGGCTTAACAATTAAATTAACAGTAGAACTTGATTGAGACAAAAATTAAAGGTTTTGAGACTAAACTAGGATGAATTCTTAAAATTTGACCAAAATAGAACATACATCAAAGCTAAGAGATTAAAAATGTACTTTACCCATTAAAAAACAAAAAACCCAAGCACCAACACAAGATTTCAAACCAAAATATAGATAAATATGATAACTCATGTGTAATATTGCACTGGGTTCAAGTTTTACTGCAGTCCGGATCTGTCCTCTTTTCTCATATCCCTTTCTTATCCCCTGTTATAATTTATTAATATCATTAACTAATTTTTTATTTTTTTAACAGAACATATAAGAATGTCGATAAATTAATATAGTATTCCCTCCGTTCTTTTATTTTCGCAATAGTTTGACTTAAGATATTCATTTGATTTCAATTTATCTATATTAATGATGACCGCTAGGCCCAATCATCCAAACATGCGCCTGTTTGGATGATTGAGCCTAGCGACCATCAATTAATTCAAGGTAAATTTCTTTTTAAAAAAAATATGTTTAGAAACTAGACGCACTAAAGTATCATATTTTGATAAAATATATAAATTTTTATTTGAAAGTGTTAGAGAAATAAAATTATAAATTAAAAGCTGAAAAACTAAATGTTATAATAATAAATGGACGGAGGAAGTATGAGACATGAAGAGAACATGAGAAAATAGGACAACAAATCCTCTCCCATATAACTGGACCAACTCGCCTAATCATATTAGAAGAATAAATGAAATTATTATTTTCATGACATGATGACCGTAGCTTTCATTGTGTTATTTACTATTTCTCTATCATGTAGTATACGAATTAGCATTGTAGTATTCATTTTTTTCCTTTTAAAGCACTATTTCATTATTTCTCATCATTATGCTACTTGGTTTAAGGCCGCTAGTGTAGATATCCATGAAAAATTGTCTTACTTATCGGTTCGATTTCATATATCGATTTTAGGTATTCATTCAATTGAGTGTGGATACCATTAATAGGGGGCTCAAACATGAGGGGTGCAAAAACAAATTCGGTGATTTTTCCCGAAAATCTCCGTGAAAAACCGTAAAATCTCCTCCCCCATTCTCCTTCCCCATTCTCCTCCTAGTAAATCAACATCCCCCCCAATCCCCCGTAAAATGTGCCGGAAAGCAAGCACCCAGCCAGGAGGGCTGCCGGAAGCATTGCTGCCTCGCCGGAAAGCAGCTGCCCAGGCAGGAGGGCTGCCGGAAAGCAAGCACCCAGCCAGGAGGGCCACCGGAAGAATTGCTGCCTCGCCGGAAAGCAGCTGCCCAGGCAGGAGGGCTGCCGGAAAGCAAGCACCCAGCCAGGAGGGCCGCCTCGCCGGAAAGCAGCTGCCCAGGCAGGAGGGCTGCCGGAAAGCAAGCACCCAGCCAGGAGGGCCGCCGGAAGCATTGCTGCCTCGCCGGAAAGCAGCTGCCAGGGAGGAGGGGAGGGGGGCTAGGACCTGTTGCCTGGTTCGTGGGAGCTGTTGCGCTGGACCTGTTGCCGGAATTCACCTCCGAAAATCACGTTGAAGTGATTCACGTGAGGTCCGCATGGTGAATTTTTGGCAAATTCATGGTGAAAATGGGGGAAGTGATAATTTTTTAATTCACCCAAAATACTCCAACTTTGAACCCCCCTAATTATTCTAATATTTGTCTTAATCCACCACATAAACACTCATAATCACTAACACGTCAATTGTTATTACAAGTTAATCCGTCAATGTTATTTGTCACCCGGGTCAATTTTCACCCACTTAGAGCATTTGGAGAATGAGAGGTGAATATGTAATTGTCCGGATAATTGGGCTTGGACTTCCAGATTACCTTGTAGCTGAGCCATTTAAACTAGTGAGTGAAATATCATATAGGTGATGATTAACAGCGTTGAGTTAATCCCTCATCTCATTTTGATTGAAACGTTTGACTTTTGATATCCATTTGACTTCAATTTACCTGCATTATACTTTTGTAGAATTTGAACAAAATATGCTCATAAATTAGACATGAAAATAACATTTGTATAAAAAAGGTTTAAATTTATAATTAATAATGATAATAGATGAAATGCTGAAAACTAAGAGTTTCAATTATTTAGGATCACATGAAGTTAGGGGTGTAAATTCGGGTCAACCCGAACCCGAAATTCTCAATACAGATTATATCACCCGAACCCAGCCCATAATAAATTTCTGGTCGGGTCAGCCCGAACCCGAAATTTTCGGGTTAGGGTCGGGTTGACCCAAAAAACCAGAATTATTATGTTTTTCATCTTTTGGGCGGGTTGCGGGCTGCTGGGCGGGCTGCTGCTGCTGGGCTGTTGGGTTGGGTTGGGCTTAAGTTAGAGGGCTGGGCTGGGTAGTTTTAGGTTGGGCTCAGGCTGGGCTGGGTAGTTTTAGGGTTGGGTTGGGCTTAAGTTGTGTTTTAATATCGGGTTTGGGTTTCTGATCGGGTTCTCGAGTTGGCCCAACCCGAACCCGAAAAACACTCAAAATATCGGGTTTGGGCCACCCAGGGCAGTATTCTCCCTCGAACCGACCCTAACCCGACATTTTCGGGTCGGGTTCGGGTTCCGTATCATCCTTACACCCCTACATGAAGTATAATATAAATAAGATACTTGTGTAACTAAAAGTGCAAAATTTCAAATAACAAATTTATTTATTTCAAAAAAATCTAAGTTCTTTTTATATGGTATTGGATAGGGGTGTGCATTGACTCGGTCAGAACCGAATAAACCGAACCGATTCAGTTTTTCGTTTCGGTTTATTCGGTTACACGGTTCGGTTTCAGTTAAAAACCGAATGACATTTCGGTTTGGTTCGGTTTTGGTTGTAGCATTCGGCCGATTTACTACCCAACTCAATTACCCAGCCAGGCCCAAACCCAAGCCCAACTACCCATTTCCATGTAGCCAACCCAAGCTTTATTGCCCAAGGTCAAGTACTATCCAACTCGTTCGGTTTATTCTGTTAAAAACCGAACCAAACTGAAACCGTTCAGTTTTGGTTTTTCGGTTCTGTGACTGAGTTCGGTTTATTCGATTCTTTACTATCCAAAACCGAAAACCGACTTAACCAGTCAATAAGGTTCGGTTAAAACCGAACCGATCGAATACCCAACCCTAGTATTGGATATTAGATACTTGGATAGAAAAAGGTTAAAAGTAGAAGGAAAAATTGAAGATTTCAACAATTTTACTTGTTTATTTAGTTCACCCTAGAATAAAAGTAGAGAATGATTCAATTCTCCAGCTACAATAATAAAACTTTAAAAAACTACTACTATAAAAGATTGGAACTAAATACCCATATTGGGTAAAATGTGTAACACACACAATTACCTACAATAAAGAGCAAACACCTCTAAAAATAACTCAGCATACACTTTTGAAATAATTCCAATACAGAACACTACCAAAAAGCTTAGATAGTGTATCGCAACTCTTCCATATCATCCTCAAAGGTATTTAATTCCATAAGATATACTTAATTACCACAGCTTGGTAGACCACCACATAGAGCACAGTTGTTTTAGAAAGTGCCTCTCTCCCAGACAAACAAAAAACTTTTACAAATTAATGAAAATGCTATGTATGTGTTGGAATTTCTTGTGGCATGAAGAGCTTTTGAGTTAGTACTCCGGCTCAGAGGAGCTGGGAGTATCTTAACGGAGAAGAAACAATTAGAGCAAAATTTATCAAAGTGGTGGTATTTTGGTAAATATGCACTAATGAGCTTAAATGAGCTCAAATATGTAAAATGGAAATGATTGGAACTACTTTGTGTAATTTCAAACTCATTTGTTAAAGATAACAATCTTTCGCGCCATTTATCAATATAAGGGTATTTTGGTAATTTTGATACAAGGTGTATGAATCTTGCACCATGGAATAACTCGATCATTGCTAATTTATGAGGTTGACAATGTAGGTGCCCTAATGACAAGTGGGTGGGTGGTGGTTAAGAAGTAGGTGGATGGTAGACACCATTTAATGAAGAGTTTTTGTAACTCTCAGCACCTCATTCATTATCCACAATTCCATTATTTCTTCTCCTTCTTCTTCTTCTTCTTCTTCTTCTCTTTTATAATCTCTCTCAACTAAGTGTGGAACGTACAATTTGTGCCCCTCAACACAACAACTTCAAGGTGCTACTCACCTCATCCACACTCTCTTCTTCCTTCTTGCTGTAAGGCCGCTATCATCGTCGTCATCATTATCATCCCATTAGAGCAACTGCCATTGAAGGAAGCTTCAAGCACAAAGGAAGGAGCATTCGTAAGGAATGAGCAAGGATTGAAAATCCTTAAGCGGTTTTCCATTGGTGCAAGATAAACATATTAATTCTCCTCTTAGTATCATGTTTAGGTCTTCATCTTCATGTTCTATTGTTGCTGAATTTGATGGTTTCATGTCATGATTTGAAGAAAAAATACCATGCTTGTAAAGAAGAATCCGTCAATGTATGTTATGTAAAGTGGAGCATTATATATATGTGTATGAGAGAAGACCTCTAAAATAAAAAGTATGTACAGTATATCCCATCCATACGAATATACTCTCTCCGTCCCTGATTAATAGATACATTTGACTTTGCTGTTTCAAAGTTCAACGTTTGATTCAAATAATTACTAAGCAAAATGGTGAAAAAAAATTCAAAAAAATTTATTAAGAAAATTTATACTTCAGATTATGATATGGATAAGAATTATTAAACTTAAAATGACCAAACACTCATGAAAAAAAAATGATAGATTAAATACTGTGAAACAGTGAAAACAAATGTATCTATGATTAATCGGGGACGGAGGGAGTATTAATTATTGGCTCACATAAAAAATGAAATCCCAACTCTTCAAGTAAATATTAGGACTTGCTTCTCCAACAGTAAAACGTACTGTATGTATGAGCAACCGTCTATAATATGCCCTTGTCCTATTTTATGCTTCCATTGTCAAAACAAATCACCTAGCGATATTTGTGGAATCAAAATACAGCAATTTCTATTTTCAAGTACCCTCTGTTCTGAAGTACTTGAAGTACACCACTGTATTTTGTGAAGTTGGACATTTTAGTACCTAAAGTTTTTTTTTTGTCAGTTTTGTTGTGTATTTCTCCTATGTTGAGGCTAAAAATGGGTGTATTCATGCAAAGGAGCAATGTTTCCCATTTTTATAGCCTATTAAAGAATCTGTATAGAAAGAAATCATGGTTGATGGATTTTTTTTGATTTTCGTCGATGGGCAACCGTAAGGCGTAATTTTAATGTTGTTGCGGGCTTGACGAAACCCCGTTTGTTAAATGGCCAAAGCCGTTTGCCTAGTGTTGTAACCTGTTCATTTAATCAGAGAAATATTGGTCAGCGGCGCTAACGAGACACCTAAAGTTAGTCATTCTAGAACCAACCAAATATTCCTCAGCGTCCTTGACGAGACACCTAAAGTTAGTCATTCTGGAACATTCTAGATGAAAGTGTAGTATAAGAGTTACCTAATAGCGTTGGAGTCGTTAAAATTAGCGTTGGAGTTTTGTGAAATAACGTTCTTGAACGCGATTGTATAATTTTAGAACTTTTTGTATTTTGTATTTGATATTTAAGTATAATGTATGTTTTAGATGTTAGTACTGAACAGAATATAGTGTATTTAAGTGTTTTGTATGGGAAATGATTTTTATGATTCCTCTTAGGTTAACTCTTGTTGAAGTATGTGTTTGAGACAATACCTAAAGTCATCACCCTTAATCTAGATTTCGTGGTTGTTTTATTTAAAATGTTTAGTTCTTCTTAAATAGTAGTTTTGTCTATTCTATAAGCCCATGTGTTGTTATTATTGATTAAAAACAGTAATTAATCTCATTATAAAGTTTGCATCATTTTAGGGTAGATAGTGACGCTATTAATGATTGCAATAACGTCGTTTAGTAGAAATGCAACGCTGTTTAATGGGCTTTAGTGAGTCATAGGGTAATTCCAGGTGCATGAAGCGGCTTCAGTGGGCACTTTTAGGGTGCCTTTGTTGCAACATTAGTTTCCCGAGAAAACGCTGGCGCTGCTAAAAAAGAGTTCAGACTCCACTGTTGATCAACAAACCTCATTAATGCTACTTACTACCAGACACACGGTTTGAGATGAATTTACCTTGGGTTGTGGTTGTATGTCTGTAATGAAATGTAAGTATGGCGCAGTGGAAGAACTGGTAACATTCCTCTGTTTCATTCTGCCGTTCGTCCCCTTTGGTGGTGGTTGTTGATGCTGTGTAGGAGGTGCGTATTTATGGTTCATTGATTTATTTATGCATACGTGAAGAAAACTTGGACTACAACGTGGTTGTCGGCGCACGTAATACATTTGACGTATTTGGTTGACAGATGGATGAAAACAGAGGCTCTCTTCGCGATTTCATGGCGTCATCGTGGGGTGATAACAATTTTGATTGTGGTGCAAAGAAGCTGGGTCAGCTCTAGTAATGCAAGCTGGTATCCTCCGACACATTCAAATTGGAAAGGTAACGATGCTGAATTCTTTGAAAATATGGATGCGGCGAGAGGACAACACGGGCTGGAAAAGAGTGACGAGGAGTTGTGTAATGACGATGTTTTTGACGATCGGTGGAGTGCAATAGTTTCTGATTGAGTAAGCCGGTGCGAAGTGGGAACTTGTGGATCTGAAGGATATCTTTTTTGATGACACTGAGTGTGCAGAGAGGTTCTATAAATGCTATGCTAAATTTATGGGTTTTGGGACGAGGAGGGTTGAGAAAAAATTGTACATGAGCCCAAGTTCGCTCCCCATGAAAGGCAAAGGAAACCCATGAGAGTTGGAAGCTGTGGATGTTCTGCTTCATTCCGGGTCAATTGTGTTAAGGAAACCGGTAAGTATGAAGTGAGGGAGTTCAAGACAGGTCATAATCACCCTATGGTCGAGAGAACTGAAATGCACCTTGTTGCATCGCACAAAAATGTAAGCTTTATGGCGAAGGAGCAAACAAAGCAGATGAAGAGTGTAGGCATCAAGACCAGTGTTATAATGGACTACATGGTCTTGGTCGCAGGTGGTTTCAACAGAGTTGGGTTCAGCATTAAAGATCTTTACAATTTTGTCGTTTTTGCAAGAAGGGTTTCACCGGTTAGTCAGCAGCCTAATGGTCATGATTGCGGGGTGTTTGTTTGTTATTGGATGGGGAAACCTCATAAATATGACAAACATACTAGATCTGAGGTGATTATTATATGTAATACTAGTTGTGTTTAGCTTATTAATAGTTATGTCACTGATACGTTGTTCCATTCAAATTTCAGTGGCGCTCACATGAAAACGGTGTAAATTGGCTCTCCGACTACTTGCAAGTGAGACAAATGCATTATTCACCTATGTTAAGGAGCATGTCATCCTATGGCACCGTCTGAAGTTGGAAGAGCTTGATAGGCCTACAAGAGGGAGGGCTAACAGACAGCAAGTGACATTCATGGACTTTTCAGGAACTACCCCTGCTATAGAGTGTGGTCCGGCTGCTGATGTTGTGCAAGACTTGACTCCAGAATTTAGTACCGAGGTCGAAGGTACGCCGAGGAAGAAAGGAAGAAAAAGAGTCTACAGACCAAAGGTGGTGAAAGATAGTGTGTAGTATGGTATTAACAGTAGGACTGACAGCTTAGTAGGTGGAGTTGGTGGGGAAAACTGGCTCTGGACAAGCACTTTCGTGTAACAGGGTTGAAAGTTCATGTGAATATTCTGGATGTTATGTTGACATAATAGGGTTTAAGGTACATGGAATTAGCGTTAGGCGTGAAATATAGCGTTCTGCCTTGGTCTAAAAGGGCTACGTTAAATTTAAAGAAGAGTCGTTTGTTGTAGTCAGCAAGGGAATCGAGACCCCAAATATGTTACATCGTATACTTTAGAGGTCCTTAAGTGATACCCTGACGTTCGTTATGGTCCTAATGTGACACATTGAACCTGTGGAGGCACCTAAACGTTGCCACGAACCCTTAAGTAGGGACCGAAAAGGCTACGGTGACGATTCAAAGGAACTGTGATCCTTTTAGGATCCCTAAAGTGTGTCGGGTAAAATAACCGAATAGGCCATCAATGAGTCATTTGACTCTCATCAGAAGTCAACTAGCCCAGGGGACCTCAAGAGGTCTCCACAAATGAGCCATGTATCATATGAGGGGTCTAAGGCGCCCCAATGAGACAGTTATGGATCCTAAACGTTGACAGTGTACATCTTTAGGCACCTAAGGATCGGCCACTGACATTCCGTCACACTTAACGCTGGTACACGTAAAAAATAGTTCGTCCTCCTCCTCAGCCCTGAAGTACGAGTTCCAGCACTTGCGAAGGCCATGGATGCGATCTTCTGGAGAACACGAGCGTAGATCGGTGGCCGACGACGGAAGACAACGACATCGGACTCCCGACTCGGCCGTCGACTTGAGGACCCGGGTTTGTTGCCCGATTCTTCTCAGCAGTTTGGCTCGTGCGAAGGCCATGGATGCGATCTTACGGAGAACACGGCGTAGATCGGTGGCGGCGGCGGTAGACAACGGCATCGGACTCCCGACTCCGGCCGTCGACTTCGAGGGACCCAGGTTTGTTGCCCAGTTCTTCTCAACAGTTTGGCTCGCACTGAGGTTGCGATTTCTTGTTTCCTCTTTCTTGGTTCCGTACCTGGGCTCGTGGTCCGATCGTGGAGAAGAACGTGGAAACGGCGACCGTGAAGTAACGGTCGCCTCCAAAATGACGTCGTTTTGGTATCTCAGGTGAGAAAAAAAATGGGTACTTCAAGTACTTCAAACTTCAAGTACTTCGAAATAGAAAGGCCTTCAAAATACTCTGTCAAATGAATACCGATGAAGCTCCAGATGTAAGGTCACATACACGTGGTGCTTAATGATAACCAAAACCGAATCTTTGTACTTCTCATCACGATGAGAAGAAGCTGGATGCAATCATGATATAAAGGCATAACGAAACATAAAAATCATCAGATTTCAAAACGAGATTAAAATGGAGAAAAACTAAAGAGAAGTGTGTGTATATATATATATATATATATATATATATATATATATATATATATATTCTTGTTGTGGCGGTGATGGCGACGTCGGAGGGAGCAGTTTTGTACGGATCGGTAGACAGCCACCGATTGCCATTTTGCTAGTTAAATACTCTTCGGCGACGATACCTGGTGGAATAGGCAACGCTCCGGCACCAGCAGGCTGGTGGACGTTCATATTCACCAATCCAACATCGAATTGATGAAGAGGAGGGAAAAAATCTGCTATCGAGATCAGTGAGTTGGTGAAGGAAGGAGAGAGAGGTCGAGAAACGAGAGAAAGTGCTCTGAACGAAAAATTGAAAAGTGGTTTTGGCGCTCATAATTAACCGTCAAACGAACGCCCTATAGGACTCTGATTCTCTCCAATCAATCAAGGGAGCAATGGGGGTGGGCATGGGGGGGTCGTCTGACTGTTAATTCTGAGCGCAAAAACCACTCTCTCCTTCCTTCCTTCAACAACTCACTGATCTCGATGGCAGATTCTTCCCCTCCTCCTCCTCATCAATTCGATGCTGAATTGGTGGAAATGAATGTCCACCAGCGTGTTGGTGCCAAAGTGTTGCCTATTCCATCAGGTATCGTCGTTCAAGAGTATTTAGCCCATAAAATGACAGTCAACGGCCGTCTATCGATCCGTACAAAACTGCTCCCTCTGCCGCCGCCATCACCACTACAACAAGAACCGTGATATATATATATATATATATATATATTTCTCTTTAGTTTTTTTTCCAAATGCGAACTGTGCTTCTCTCCAATTAATCAAGCGAGAAATGGAGGTGATGTGTCAATCATACACCCCATTGCTCCATCCATTGAATGGAGGCAAGCTGAATTAATGCATGAATGATGTACTTTTATATTTTTTTTATTTGCATTGAGTTCAAAGTAACTAGCCGGTACCTCTCATTTGGAACGAGTTTAAAGTTGAATGATGCGACCATGATAATTACTTTATTAAATATGCGAATAGAATATTTTTAATAACTTTCAAACCACAATTGGTTAAGTTATCTATTATTATTCGTCATACTACTCTAATCGACTCATATGAGTACATTTTATGGATCTACAATTTATGGAATTTCACATAGAATTTCATACTCATACCTCCAAAGATTCAATAATTGCATGTTTAGCTTCAAACTCTATAACAGTAACGGTTCTATTTGATTATGAGTGCCCAGAGTAATATATTTTTAATAATTTCCAAGCCACATTATTCTGGAAAGAAACTTAGCAATTAAAAGCAATGGCGATATTACTACTATTTTATACCATCGTATGAAATATAAGCGTGCATAGATCAATAAAGTACTAAACGACTTTAGTGAAACTATAATAATTACATAAAGCCCTTGAGATTTACTAAAATCTTATGTTTATCCTCTATATTTAAAAAAAAACTCCAGCCACTTAGACCATTTGTGGTGTTGACTATTAACTATTTTAGGGATGATTACATTAATTGTACTCCGAAATAGTCAAGGGGTACTCTGGGCTCACCTACATCATGGTAGCAAGGGCCACCTGCGTCGCTGCGGCCTGAGTTCGTCCATGTCTTGACGACTGTCAAATGATAGCCTTTGACGGCTTTCGATGATCAGGCTGGCCTTCTGGAAGATCGGACGCTCATACTGGCTTTTCAGTAGTTGAGATCGGATGATCGAACACTCGTCTGGATTTCGGATCGGTGTCCGATCTTGAATTTTTGCAGAGGTGAGGTGGCCGTAGGTCTCTTATTTGTGGTGAGTTTGATCTCTGGTGATGGTCGGAAACCTGAATTGGCGATAAACTAGAATGGTGCGGTGGATGTGATCCGAGAATGAGAGGAGTTGTGAGTGATTGCAAAGTCTGAGAGTGAGAGGAGTTAAGAGAAATATTTATAACATGGGTAAGTTGGTTTTTTTAATGGTATGTGGTGTACCACGTATGTGGTGTATAGATACGGTATGAGTTTCATGATCCTTATAATTTATGATCTCTGTAGTGAAATATTATGATACCTCAATATAAATTTTATGATACCAGTATAAATTCAGATGAACAGTAAAAAAACATATTGATACCTAAACGGACTCTGAAAGAAGCATCAAAATATACTCCTATCACATATGGGTCTTTTTTCTTCATCTTTTTTTTTTATTTCTTTTCATTGGATTAATTGTTTGTAGTTTTTTGCTATGGAATAAAAAGATATTCATTTTGTAGAAAAATGGGAAAATAAAAGTGGTACGGATGTAAATAAGTTGAAAACTAAAACGCAACGTAAGCGCTAAATTTGATAGCGCGTCACAACCTCTGCCTTACTAGTAGGGATGGCAGTGGGGCGGGTAGAATTCGCGAACCGCGGATAACCGCCCGTCAGTGACGGTTTTAACCGCGGTTTTTATCCACGGGTTTGCGGTTATGGTTTTTTTTGCACCCGTCACGTTCGCGGTTACGGATTGCGGATACGTTGTATCCGCACTGCGCCATCATCCGCGGTTTGCGGATATCCGCTATCCGCAAGTCAAGCCCATTAGTGAGGCCCATTAAGTGGTGTGAAGCCCGAAAGCATGAAGTGAAGTGAAGCCCGAAAGCGTGATATGTGGTGTGTGTAGGGTTAGCAGCAAAGACTTAACAACATTCACTCACACACATTCAATCCTTCATCGCAAGTTCGCAACAAATTTTCTAGCTTAGGTTTTCTTCCTTCGTCTTCAATTCAATCCTTCATCTTTGATCGGCTTCAACCAAAAGCCCGAAGTAGGCGGCGGCGACGATTAAGAGCGCAGCTGCACTCTTCATCTTCGTCTCGGATTAAGAGCACAACAGGAACAACGGTTGTTGCGGCGAAGAAGAAGATCGAGTAGGTGATGCGGCGGGCGGCGAGCCCTTCGTCTCGAGTTGAGTAGACCATCCTCGCCGCTCTCTCTCACCCCCTTGTTGTCGAGCTCGCCACCACCGCGCTAGCTAGGAGATCCGGTTGCAACTTCTAGGAAGTAAGTTCGATTGCTTCTTTCCCCACTCCTTGTTCAATCATTTCCCCACTCCTTCTTTCGTCTGCTAGATTTGGTTCATATTCGATTGGAGATGAATTGTGAGAAGATGAGTCCATGTTGCTTCTTGGTATATTTAGTACATTTCTTGTTTTAGTTAATACATTAAACTTAGATGGATTCTTTTCAAGATTATATATTAACAGCGTATTAAGTGGAGAGTTTTATCTCATCCTATCATTTCACCCTTTGCTCTCAAGAATCGGATATAACTCATCCATTTTCGTTTTAATCACGTATAAGTGGGACTATCTCAAGATTATATATAGTTGTTTACTGTTTTAGTTAATACATTAAACTTAGATGGATTCTTTTCAAGATTATATATTAACAGCGTATTAAGTGGAGACTTCTGTTGTTCTAGGTTCTTAATCACTTGTTAATACGTGAGAGCTTTCCACACATGCTAATTGATAGCCACCAAACCATTCTTTTCCAGAGGCGGATCTGCCTTGTGGCAGACCCAGCCCCGCTGGGCTAGAATTAAAGCCCAAAACCTATACCTACCCATAGCCCAACCGTAACCCAGCCCAATTCTCAATTCCTACCTCATCTGCCCAACAGTCTCAAGCTCTCTCCTCTGCATCACATATTCACATTCAACAGAGTACAGATACGACATCAAGAACTGAAGTGGCTCCTCTTCTCCGGCAAAAACACCGCCTGAGGCCTGCCCCGTCTCCATCACCAAGGTACTCCTTTCGTGTTTGCCGTTTTGCGGGTGATTTACAGAGCAATTCTCAACGCTGATTTGGTATCGCCGTTGTGGATTCAGAGAATTAGGTCAGCGTCGTCGTCGAGACTAGAGCGGCGGCCGGCGTTTCCAAGCTCCTCGGGTCGCTGCCGGTGGCTCCACGTCAATCCACTGCCTCCGTCAACTTAAGTCCATCAGCGTATGTTCAATTCTTAAACCTTTCTTCCTTGTGCTAATGTGCTTGTTATGAAATTTGGCTATTTGTTGTCTGTTTGATACTTTAATTGTTGAATTATGTGATTTTGGACTCAAGTGGGTTGTGAATTATGGAATTTGAGAATGTTTGGAACAAAAAACAACAAGGAATGTGAGAATTTATGTGTACTGTTATCATGTGTGATGTTGCTCATTCCTATTTCTTTCATTGTTCTGTTATCCAAATGTGATTTTGAGTGGTGAAAAACCATGGAAGTAAGATAATATTTTAGGACAAATATTTTATTTGCTTGAATAAGTTGTCCTGCAATGTTTTATATTGCTATTGTTGTTTGTTTCATATTTTAGGATAAATGTTGCTTGAATTGTTGTCTGTTTTATTTTGGTGCATTTATACTTGTTTTTTTTTATAGCAGATGAATGTGTTGTTTAAGCACTAAAGCCTTGTGAAAACAATTCAGATTTGAAATGTTGTGAACTTTGTCATTTACCAATATCCATAGTTCACTAAAAATGGTGTACAAAATTATGATTTTTTTTTTTGCAGTTTCTTCCATCTTGAAACTTGCTAGTCAAGATGAAACCATGTTGGTTTGTCTCATCTTGAACCTTGCTAGTAAAGATGAAACCATGTTGGTTTGTCGGATAATGAAACTCATACAAACAGTATTCCACAAAGTCTTCTCGTTTACTCACTAGTTTTGGCTACCATGAAATATACACTATAATCATGAAAATAATTTTGGTACAAGTTTGTGATGTCTAGAACATTGCAGAATAAATCATTTATGCACTTGTCCATTAGTGAATCTTCTAACTGTTAATATTTGAATATGATAGCTGATCATCATTTGATATTATTGATTTTTTTTTCCGCTAACCTAGTTTTTAGATCGTAGATCCGCCACTGTATATGAACTTGAATTCCATACTGAAGGACACTAACCGCGGGTTAACCGCTAACCGCGGATACCCGTGGTTCGCGGATACGGATTTTGATTCCTATCCGTGATAGGTGTAACCGCAAACCGCGGATACGAAAAAAACCGCGGTTTGCGGTTCGCGGATATGACCTAACCGCGGAGTACCCATCCGATTGCCACCCCTACACACAAGGCACCAAGCTGTGTAACTTTCTAGAACTCACTGATAAACCTAAAAACAGTTCAAGATTCCTCTTTAATTACTTACTCTGTCAAGCAGATCAACGGCCAGCCGAAGAGAAGAAAAAAAAACACATCATCTATCTGTGCTATACTGTTTAGTGTTAACACATCCTTAGGCCATGGAAGAAACCGCTTGACTTCCAAGTGATCGGAAGAGACCATCAAATGTGTTCATTGAAGAACACATTTTATCACTATCAACAAGAACATGAGAGTGATTATTCACCAAATCAAGTATACCTCACCATAAGGGTGAGATATTGCACAAGATTTACATTTTTCTGATGGGGAGAAGATAAAATGGATTAATTTATCAGCTAGTTGAAAGAAGAATATGATCAACAGTTAAATGCCCCACCAAGCTAATAGCAACAAATTTAAGATTCCAGAAGATTTTGAACACCCAAGTGAAACCTTGGAGCATAAATGGGCCCTTTAGAACTCTCTCTCTCTCTCTCTCTCCCCACAACTTAATCACTTGAATACTCAGCAGAAATATTCTGTAGGCGATTGAAAACGTAATTTTAGAAAACCTGAAAAAAAAAGAAAACAAAGTTTAACAGCAGGAATCATTTGCCTTCAATTACTGGCTCGAGTTTCTCTGGAAAAAAACACTCCAAGAAATTCAACAGCTATCAGTCACTGAATTTATTTTGGATACAAATTTCACTTATACTTGCTCAGCAGATTAGAAACCTTGAAGCAAACAGGACTAGGACAAGATTGATCTCTTCAGAACCAAATTCCAACTCTCATTCAAATCCCATTTCATGGAAGCAACAAAATTTACAATCTAGAAAAGCAAGAATCAAAACCAAAGAACCGAGGAACGCGAAGTGAAAAGATGGCCAACGAACGATCCACAATCAAACCAAACTAGGGAAAATAGATTATGTCAAGTTAAATTAGCAAAGAGCTAGTACCTGATGATGAGGCAAGCAACAAATTCCGCGGCTGACTCGAAGCCCTTTCTTATTCCAATTCCAAATCGGCGATCGGAGAGAAAAAGCGGTTTCCGGCGGCCGACATGATCTTGACGAGCGTTAAGTGGTTTTAGGTACAAGCTCGGCGCTCGTCAAGATCATGTCGGCCGTCGTCGCGTTTTTCTCTCTGATCGCCGATTTGGAATACAGAAGAAAGGGCTTCGAGTCAGCCGCGGAATTTGTTGCTTGCCTCATCATCAGGTACTAGCTCTTTGCTAATTTAACTTGACATAATCTATTTTCCCTAGTTTGGTTTGATTGTGGATCGTTCGTTGGCCATCTTTTCACTTCGCGTTCCTCGGTTCTTTGGTTTTGATTCTTGCTTTTCTAGATTGTAAATTTTGTTGCTTCCATGAAATGGGATTTGAATGAGAGTTGGAATTTGGTTCTGAAGAGATCAATCTTGTCCTAGTCCTGTTTGCTTCAAGGTTTCTAATCTGCTGAGCAAGTATAAGTGAAATTTGTATCCAAAATAAATTCAGTGACTGATAGCTGTTGAATTTCTTGGAGTGTTTTTTTTCCAGAGAAACTCGAGCCAGTAATTGAAGGCAAATGATTCCTGCTGTTAAACTTTGTTTTCTTTTTTTTTTTCAGGTTTTCTAAAATTACGTTTTCAATCGCCTACAGAATATTTCTGCTGAGTATTCAAGTGATTAAGTTGTGGGGAGAGAGAGAGAGAGAGAGAGAGAGAGAGAGAGTTCTAAAGGGCCCATTTATGCTCCAAGGTTTCACTTGGGTGTTCAAAATCTTCTGGAATCTTAAATTTGTTGCTATTAGCTTGGTGGGGCATTTAACTGTTGATCATATTCTTCTTTCAACTAGCTGATTAATTAATCCATTTTATCTTCTCCCCATCAGAAAAATGTAAATCTTGTGCAATATTTCACCCTTATGGTGAGGTATGCTTGATTTGGTGAATAATCACTCTCATGTTCTTGTTGATAGTGATAAAATGTGTTATTCAATGAACACATTTGATGGTCTCTTCCGATCACTTGGAAGTCAAGCGGTTTCTTCCATGGCCTAAGGATGTGTTAACACTAAACAGTATAGCACAGATAGATGATGTGTTTTTTTTCTTCTCTTCAGCTGGCCGTTGATCTGCTTGACAGAGTAAGTAATTAAAGAGGAATCTTGAACTGTTTTTAGGTTTATCAGTGAGTTCTAGAAAGTTACACAGCTTGGTGCCTTGTGTGCATTGCTTAAACTTCACAATTCGCTCAATAGTTTCGCTGATTTCAACTTGAGGGTTTGTCGGTCGCATGTGATCTCTGTACAATTATTTCCATTGCACTCCATTGCCAATTTTCATCTAGAGTTTCCCTCGTTCGCTACCTGTCTCTGATTGTAGATTCACTGGGGATGAGGTAGTGAAGTGGTGTTTGTGTTACATCTGTTGTATCTGATGACTGTATTTAGTTTGCCAGGTTTTCTTATCTAGATTTTCACTTTGGCACAATTACTTTCTGCAGGAGAGATATATCTTGTCATGGACTTAGCAGATCGAGCAATTGGCTTTTTTCTGTGTACCATCAGTTTATCCATCTTCACTTATTATACGTTCTGGGTTATCATCCTGGTTAGTACAAAGACATGGCATTGCACGCATCGAACATATAGCGGTTTTAATTGACAACCGAATGTCTGATTGAGCTTGTGTGTGGTCTTGCAGCCATTTGTGGACAATGATCATTTTGTCCACAAATATTTCCTCCCCCAAGAATATGCAATCCTGATTCCGGTATTGGCTGGGGTGGCCCTTCTCTCTTTGCTCTCCATATTTATCGGCATTGTGATGCTCAAGTCCAAGAAAAAGAAGGCATAGCCACATTCCTGTTTTCCCTTCAAACATCTGAAAAGATCTGAAGGTTCAAACCTTTCTTTCCCTTGTTTTTAGCTCCAGGTGTAGGTAGGATTATGGATATGAGATTCCCTGTTCAGGGCACTGCTTCTGCAATTACATCTTGATTGAAGTATCATGAACTTGTAGTGTGGGAACTTAAAACTACACTTGGTCAGAATTGTACTATAGGAATGTTAACATTTTAACAGATTTCACATAAGTTTTCCTATGAAGCTTTTAACAGAACTCTTGTTATTTACTCCCTACTTTTTTTTTGAAAAGCAACAAAATTGTCATTAAAAAAATACTATAAAATATTACACGGATAAAGTGCATGGTTAGTTCCTTAATTTTGCTTATTGTCCTATTCCGGTCCCACTTTAAGAGTTTGTCATATTAAAGTCCCCTATCTTCATTTTTTTGTTCTAGTTAGGTCATTTACCGTTAACTAGGCCGTTAGATTAACGGAATTATTGAAAAAAATGTTTTTTTAGACACAAGTACTTTTTCTTTTATACTGTTTGCACCTTAAACTAAGATATGAGTTTCTAATAACTACCATCACTTGCGGCCACCACTTCCGGCGTTGCCGACCACAACCAAAGCACACAGATGCTGGCAAGCCCGCCTCATGCATTGCTCGCCTCAGCCCAGCCTCCCCAACCCGACCCAGCCCGCCGCAGCCTGAGCTCCATCGTCCGCCTAGCCTACAAGTAGTGGGTGGCTCGATTGGACGCTTCTCTGGCGGCAGGGGACGCCGCGCCTACAATGACCAGCTGCCGTAAGGGCTGGCGACGCTAAGGGGAAGCCACCATGCCATCGGTGACCTCCGGGAACGCCCAAATCTCGAAAATCCAAATTGTTGCCCGTCGCGATTTTGGTCGATTCATTGGCTGATGACAGCGAATCTTGAACAGGTTTTCATCCTAGACACTCTAGCAACATGTGTCACTCATCAATTTGCAACATTATCTCCAAATTTGATTAATCAAATGGGAAAAATACCTTCCTGAGGTTTATCCTAATCTTCACTTTGCCCCCTGTATTTTTGAAATATCTTTGTATAATTGATTTGCGGGATTATGAAGGTCCGGGTAAGCTTAGGCGGGACCGGAAAGAGGTATCGGAGGGGCGGTGAGGCGACTAATAGCCCGTGTGTAGGGTAGAGGTGGTTGGCCGACGCTGGGTGGGTGGCCAGAGTAGTATAGGGTTGTCGTAGTTTTGACTAGGTGGTTAAAATGTTAATTTAAAACATTATGGTGCAAAGACAATAATAGGAAACTTTTAGTTGCTAAAAAAATCATTTTCCACAAAAATCCGTTAATTTTAACAATGAGTTAATGATAAAGGACCTGAATAGGGAAAAAAATATGAAGATAAGGGACTTTAATATGCATTTGGTTTCTATATACAGTTCATTGAAGGATGGATATGCTACTTGTTGTGGCGAGAGAGGAGCTCAGCTTTCCAGAGGCCAAACGCAAAGGGTCGCACTAGCACGAGCGATGCTAAAGAACCCGAGAATCCCGCTTCTAGATGAAGCAACAAGTGCCCTTGATTCTGCATCAGAGCGACTTGTCCAAGCGGCATTGGAGAAGATGACGAAGAATCGAACGGGGTCACATTCTAATCTGCTAGCTCGTAGAGGAGCTTATTTGATCAAGCTACAAAGTAGTGTTAAGCCTTTTAATTTTAGTTAATGGTAACTTTTCATGGTTTATTGCTGCCTATGCGATCATTTTATAGTTCTATCCGTATTCAGTTTGTTGTTGTACTGACTATGAACGAGTGAACTTTAGAGCTCATGGAGTCATGGTGCAGCTTGAAACCTTATGGGCTCAATTGTCCTGTTTGGTCTATCTTAGGGTGTATTTGGTGGTTTAACTTTCATACAGTATACAAACACAACAGAAAACGAGGAAAAACTGGAGGAAAAAGAATTTTATAGGTTGGAAAATTAAATATGGAACATAAAAGTTTCCTCTCCTAATTTAAAATATATACATTCATTACGAAAATTTTCAGAAGAAGAAATTTTTTTTAAATTTTTTTTGACTACTAACTCTAGCACCTATATAATTTTCGGTTTAGAGAAACTGTGTGTTAAAATGGAAATACATATGCATTTCTCTTATCGTTTAACTTGTTTTGTCAAATAAATGTAGATTTTTGTTTTGTTTTGTTTTTGATGCAAAAAAAGACTTAAAATAAGTCGGAAGTGACAAGACCAAGTACCTAGAAGAGGTAATATTAGACCAGCTCGGAAACGGGGAAATTAACACATAAGAGATGCTGAAACATGACATCACAACCAAACAAGGTCAGGAATCCTCAAACTGGCCTTCGACGATAGCCATGACCGCTATGACGAAAAAAGGATCATGGATCTCGGTCCCAATACCCCTATACGGTACTGGCGCACCATAGTGGGCAAGGGTGACCTGACCTTAGACATAATGGTAGCCAACTCAGTACTCTTAGGTGATTATTACCTAAAGAACTTATTAAAAACCTAATAACCGAAATAAGGAAGAAAAAGAGGGTCCTCGAGAAAAACCAACCAGCAACAAAGTCATAAAAAATAGAGAAAATAAAACTGCAGAGACAGACCCTCCCATAAACGAAAAAGCAACCAGCAGTTCCTCAGGGACCGTTGTCCACCTCAAAGTCCCCCGGACCCAACAGCAGTCAATCCAGAGCTATCACCACACCATCTGTAGCCCGTGCTGATAGCTGCACTGTTTATTTCATCTTCCCGAATTGAACCATATTCGACACACATTCGGAGTTCACTATCCAGCGACCATAGCCATGAGGATGGACAACTGAAGTACTTGTAAAGGACAAGGCCGACTTACCTGCTCCAGAGGAGCCTATCGCCAGGACCAGCGCGGTTGAACCCGCGGCGTTCAATGGAACCGGAGCCGGATCTTCTGTCACCTCCTCCACTCGTGGTTCCGATGGTATGTCTTTTTCATAAGCGGGGGTGACCACCACGGTACCGCAGCCATTCCCCAAACTGTTGCTTGGCACCTGCAGCCGCAGGCTCAGAGAAACAATCCTTGGCCACATGGTTGATAATCCCACACATGAAGCAAAAATCCAGAAGGCGTTCGTTCATAGGATAATGGATAAATACACTCCTGCCCAGATTTTTGTTTTTTAAAACTACAAACTTAGTTTCCCGTAACTTATTTGAGACAATAATAAATCTTGTGATTTAAATACTACTGATTTTGTAATTAACTTCAAGTCTGAATAAAGTTATTAATTACTAGTATGAATTTATCCTTTTTTACTTTTCCTTCTTTCCTTGATATGTGCAGGCAGGCCACATCTATAAATGTATTTTCTAGAAGATGAAAGAATGAATCACCAGAAAAAAAGAACAAGTGTCTCATTGTGCTGGATTTTACAGAAACGATGACGAGAATGAATTGCCAATACAGAAAAAAGCATCTAAACATTAACAATACTCTTGGTTGTAAAGCGACGTGCTTCATAAACTTTTCTGATAATTGTTTCTTTTTTATTTTTTCTTCCAAATTTTCTTATATAAAATCCAATAATATAGACGCAAATGATTAATCTGTCATTTTTAAATACTCCCTTTGTTATGTAAACATTGCAGTATTTGATTTGTGAACTTGTATTAAACTTAAATTTTCATGTTTGTTTACAGAATTCTAAAAAAAATATATATCTCGAAAAGACATATCTATTTATCATTTGCATATAACTATTAACCACTTCATTTTATATATGAAATTTTTGAAAAAAATAAATCATAGATTAAATGCTAAAAGACGCGAACATAATATTTAGAAACTTTTTAACAAATCATTTATAGCAAAAAATCGAGTTAAACACATTGTAAAAATTCAAACATGTGGCACTGTGCACATTATTTTCATATTTTAGTAGGCCTCTAATTAAGTGACCTCTTCAAACTCAGCATCCAAATCATGTTAGCTAAGCTGATAAGAAAGTTCAAGCAAGTGGACAAAATGAGAGCCGGCTTGTAAAGTGATTAGCCCATATCATCTGATAGCTACTAGCTACACTTATCATACTATAAATCAGCCATTAAAGGAAACAAGTAACCAGTTAGTGAAAAACAAAAAAATGGGGAAGAAATATGGATTGTTTAGGTATGCTGATGGAACAGACAAGCTTCTCTTGTTGTTTGGAGTTCTAGGAAGCATAGGGGATGGCTTGATGACTCCAATCAACATGTATATTTTCAGTGGCATGATCAACAGTTTTGGAAGTTCAGGGTCTTCTGTGACAGAAGGAGTAGTTAACAAGGTAGTGATTAACATCGATTTTGGAAACTAATCAACTGCTAGCTGTATGATCACAATTCTGATCATACATTTTGTTTTCCATTGCAGTATACTCTGAGGCTGATGTATTGTGCAGTTGGAGTTGGATTATCAGCTTTTCTTGGTCTGTATATGGTTGAACTGTGATAAGTTTGTCAGTTGTGTGATACTACAATATATCTGTATAGTTTGATGATGATGATGATGATGTTGTCTGATTTCTCAGAGGGATTATGTTGGACAAGAACTGCAGAGAGGCAGGTTTCTAGGATGAGATTGGAGTATCTGAAGTCGATTCTTAGGCAGGAAGTAAGCTTTTTCGAGAATCGAACTTCTTCTTCAAACACCTTTCAAGTTGTCTCCACAATCACTTCTGATGCTCATGTAATCCAAGATGCCATAGCTCATAAGGTTAGCACTTGATCATTAGCTCTCTTCTTTGTGGATTTGAGAGGGAAAAATGCAAAATCGGTCCTATAGGTTTCATGTTTTTGACGTTTCAAGTCCTAAATGGAGTATAAAGTTAACAATTGAGTCCGTAACTCATTTCAATCCAAAACTAACATTTTTTTTAAACATTTGGCTAACGGATGAGCCCATGTGACTAATGATGTTATGAGGACGTTTAGAACTGGAATGAGTTGTAAACGTTTAAGACTTGATTGTTAACTCAAAAACATTTAGGACTGAAACGTCGAAAATGCGAAACTGTAGCACTACTTTTGCATTTTCCCCTTGTCAAAACTAGCTACCAGACCTGTTTATCTTGTTGCAGATACCCAACTGCCTTGCGAATCTGTCAACGTTCTTCTTCTGCTTCCTGGTGGCCTTCCGGCTCTCCTGGCAACTTGCGTTCGCTGCTTTGCCATTCCAGGTCATGTTTGTTGTTCCAGGACTTGTGTTGGGGAGGTTGATGAAGGGTATAGGAGCAGAGTCAAAGGATGCTTACAACATAGCTGGTGGTATTGCAGAACAGGCAATATCCTCGATACGGGTTGTGTATTCGTATGTTGGAGAGCACCACATGCTGCGCAGATTTGTTGAAGCACTTGAGAGAAACATGGAGCTTGGAGTGAAGGAGGGCTTGTTGAAAGGTATGGCTATTGGAACAATAGGGATTTCATTCATGGCTTGGGGTTTTCAAGCTTGGTTTGGTAGTGTTCTTGTCACTGAGAAGGGACAAAAGGGAGGAGCTGTTTTCATAGCTGGACTAGCCATGGTCTTGGGAGCAATGTAAGTTTCTTTTCACAGCTTCTGAATAATTCTTAGAAACAAGAGTAAGGATTACAAAAGAGTTTAATTTGTGTACCATTAGGGGTGCTGTGGCTGCAATGCCAAACCTTCCATTCATTGCTGCTGCAAGGAATGCTGCAGAAAAGATTTATGACATGATTGATCAGATTCCTGGAATAGATTCTCAAGATAAAGGGAAAGCGCTAGCGAACCTTAGAGGAAACATCGAATTCAAAGAAGTCGAATTCAGTTACCCATCACGGTCAGACACGCCGGTTCTGCAGAAGTTTAATCTTCAAGTTCATGCTGGAAAATCAGTAGCTCTTGTTGGGGGAAGTGGCTCAGGTAAGTCCACAGTCATTGCTTTGCTAGAAAGGTTTTATGAATCTACAGATGGTGAGATTCTCTTGGATGGAAGGAACATCCAAACTCTTCAGCTCAAATGGCTGAGATCCAAAATGGGACTAGTTAATCAGGAACCAATACTTTTCGCGACATCTATAAAGGAGAACATACTCTTTGGCCTAGAAGGTGCCTCCATGGAACTTGTTGAGAAAGCTTCTAAGGCAGCAAATGCACATGAATTCATCTCAAAGTTACCTAATCAGTATGAAACACAAGTAGGTCTCAGCTAATGTTTTACTTTTTATTTCCCTAATAAATGGATCAACAAGTTGCAAGTACTGATCTCACTAGTTCTTGTATTTTTTTTTAATCTTACCAGGTTGGGCAGTTCGGATTCCAATTATCCGGAGGGCAGAAGCAAAGGATTGCCATAGCTAGGGCTCTAATCCGAGATCCAAAGATCCTTCTCCTTGATGAAGCCACAAGTGCATTAGATTCACAGTCTGAGAAAATCGTACAAGAAGCACTTGACTATGCATCACAAGGCAGAACAACAATCATCATTGCCCACAGACTTTCCACAATCCGTGATGCTGACTCGATAGCGGTTCTTGACTCAGGGAGAGTAATCGAATCAGGATCTCATGATGAACTCATAAGAATGGGCAATGGTGGAGGTGTCTATAGAAAGATGGTAGAAATGCAGAAATCAACTACACAAGTTGAACTGTCAAATGGTTTTCTTCTATCACAAGGTAGAAGTCACCAGAAGTTATCAGGTGGAAGATCTCCACAAACACCAGGAAGCATTAGATCAAGCTATCAAAGTAGTCCACCTTATTATACCCCAGAATATGCATTCAGCCCAGCATTCTCCATCAGTGTAGAGAACTCCTTTCAAATGGATTCTTTTGAAAGCCAAGACAATGGGGACATGAAATACAAGTCCTATACACCTTACTTCCTTTGGCGTTTGGCTAGAATGAATGCACCAGAGTGGAAAAAAACATTACTTGGATGTTTCGGAGCTACTTGCTTCGGAGCATTGCCACCGATCTACTCCTATTGCTTAGGATCAGTTGCATCAGTTTATTTCCTAGAAGAGCATGCCAAAATCAAATCAGAAATCAAACAGTACTGCTTTGTTTTCTTAGGCTTGGGAGTTGCATTTTTCTTCAGTAGCATCATTCAACATCACAATTTTGCTATCATGGGGGAGCGACTAGTCAAAAGGGTAAGGAAAGAGCTACTACAAAAGTTGCTCACCTTTGAGATTTCTTGGTTTGACAAGGAAGAAAACACAAGTGCAGCCATTTGTGCACGCTTGGCCACCGAAGCCAACATGTTCCGATCATACATTGCAGACCGTATGTCACTACTAGTTCAAACTTTCTCCACTGTCTGCACAGCCTTTACGATTGGGCTGATCGTTGCTTGGAAGCTAGCTCTCGTCATGATTGCCTTGCAGCCGTTACTGATTGCTAGTTTCTACTTTAGGAGTGTCCTGATGAGAAGTATGTCGAAGAAAGCAATAAAAGCACAGGGCGAGGGAAGCCAAATAGCAAGTGAAGCTGTTGTTAACCACAGAACCATCACTGCTTTTTCCTCTCAGAAAAGGATATTGAATATGTATAGAGAAACCATGAGAGGCCCTCGGGAAGAAAGCACCAAACAGTCCTGGTACTCTGGTTTTGGTATGTTTAGTTCTCAGTTTTTGACAGTATGCACTGTAGCACTGACCTTCTGGTATGGAGGAAGATTGATGATGGAAGGGAAGATGGACGCAAAGAGCTTATTTCAAGCGTTTTTTGTATTGATGACCACTGGGAAGTACATTGCAGATGCAGGAAGCATGACTTCTGATTTAGCTAAAGGAAGTGGTGCCATCAAGGCAATATTTGCAACTCTAGACAGGAGAACTGAGATTGATCCAGAAATGTCCAAAGGAACTAAGCCTTCAAGGGGACAAATAGAGCTAAAGGATGTGTTCTTCGCCTATCCTGCAAGACCGGACCAGATGGTGTTCAATGGTCTAAGCCTAGTCATTGAAGCAGGGAAAACCATGGCTCTAGTGGGACAAAGCGGATCAGGCAAATCTACTATCATCGGATTAATAGAAAGATTCTACGATCCACAGATGGGATTAGTACTAATAGATGGACGCGATATCAAGAGCTACAACCTAAGGAAGTTAAGATCTCATATCGCACTCGTGAGCCAAGAGCCTACACTTTTTGCAGGAACCATCCGTGAGAACATTGCCTATGGCGAAGAGGAAGCAACAGAAGCTGAAATACAAAAAGCTGCAACTCTAGCCAATGCACATGAATTCATCAGGTAGTTCTCATTTCCTTCTCCTTCAAGCCACTAGTACAAACTTGTATATATAATGACTTCTCACTAAAGCATATGCATTTGGTTTTTGTGTACAGTTCATTGAAGGATGGATATGAAACTTATTGTGGGGAGAGAGGGACTCAACTTTCCGGAGGCCAGAAACAAAGGGTTGCATTAGCACGAGCAATACTAAGGAACCCGAAAATCCTCCTCCTGGATGAAGCTACCAGTGCTCTTGATTCTGCATCTGAGGCACTGGTTCAAGAGGCATTAGAGAAGATGATGGAGGATAGGACCTGTGTCATTGTCGCTCACCGGTTGTCTACGGTGCAAAAAGCGGACAACATAGCGGTTGTAAAGAATGGCAAGGTTGCAGAGAAGGGGTCACATTCTACTCTGCTGGCACTTGGAAGTAGAGGAGCCTATTACTCTTTGATCAAGCTACAAAATGGTTACACCCCTTGAGCATAGTTAAACAAGGATATGTAGAAGTTGTGCAAGTTTTGACTTTGTGTAGACTAAATGTACTTCCTCCGTCCCGTAAAGATTGTTGTGTTTAACTTTGATGTTTCAAGTTGTAGTGTTTGACTCAAAATTTTACTTAGATAAATAGGGAAAACAATTCAAAAAAAATATCTTAAAAGTTTAGATTGCAAATTATGAGAAACATATGAATTATTTAACTTTACATAATTCATAAAAATAAATCACAGATTAATTACTGTGAAAATAGTAAAAAAAAGGTACTCCTACAATCTTTATGGGACAAAAGGAGTAATTTTCACCAAACCATGGTGAGCTCTCTGTAGTTAATCCTTCAATTTCTCTCAAATAAAGATGTTTAAGAAGTAATTTATTGATGTGATCTTTTGTAAAATAAAAAATAATAATTTCAGTTCTTATTACGTTGTAAGCCGATATATAATCCCTTTTTTTAACTAAAAGATGTTTTTTTGGGAGCTTAATTTTGTAAAACATACACTTTCAACTAGTCCCTCCCTTAATCTCAGTGTCCTGTGAAACATCACTGACGCAAGGAGTATGTGGCAACAACTTCCTGTTGTTGAGCTCTCTTGAGATCACCATATTAAAACACTAATTCAAATCCAAATTCAGGCACAGATGCTAAAGATGAGTAACAAACCGATTCAAAAGCATACTTCTAGACACATCAGCACTAAACAACTAAATGCTTGAACTAAAGTGCAGTATCTGCAGATATTCCTGAAGCATTAATGAATGAAAGAATGGACAAGGACCTGGCTGACGCTATACATCGACAGATCAATCAAGTTCTCCATCGAACGAACAGATGGAGTGAGCCCCTTCTTTCTGCATTCTGCTGCTTAAAGTATGCACATGTGCCATTCAACTTCATCTAGGTGCTCAAAATCTGATCCCATTCACGCTTTCAGCATCTTCTCGGACATTAGAATGGCGGATTTTACTCTCTTGTCTTAGCCTCACTGGCTACGCTTTCATTCAGCAATTCGACAATAAATTTAGCTTTCGTGAATCAGATAACGCATGTCGATCAATAAAGGCGTATGCGAGTCTGGATACTCCTCCGGCAAATGGGGCACGATTCAAGATCCTCTCCACATTCACAGCAAGTCTGTAATTTTTTGTAAATATTGGAAGAAACATAATCAATAGACTGATCCTTTTCTCAATTTCTAAATACCGATACAGTGGAAAGTTAACAGACCTGATGTCCACAACCAAAGGCCATGTCTTTTGTATTTGTAAGGCAAATAGGGCATACCTGGAACCAAAAGAGAGGACAACAGATAAAAGGTAGATGATTTTGTATTTGTAAGATGAATAAGAATGCATGTCGCGTAATTATACCCTCTGATCATAGCTTGAAGGAGGCACGCTGGCTGATGAATCATTTCCAGAATAAGAAGATACTCCATGCTGAGTGCTGCTTGAGCTGGAATAAGGAGAGGGCCCAGAATCATAAGCAGAGCTTGAATATGGGGCTGAGCTATTCGCTGTGTCATATCCTGGATACTGCGGCTGCTGGAAACTATTTGACCGGGAATAATCCTTCTGAAAACTTGTTGAACGAGAATATGACTTTGCGTTACTTCCAGATGAGGCAGCACCATAAAGAGGTGGGGGTAGAGGAACTCTTTCTGGTGCATTTCCCGTCTTCCTCCTGTTTTTTGAATGCAGGTGTTAGATAGAACATACCACCGGGTTTTTTAGGTGAACTTGTGTAGGTGAGGAAAAAAAAAAAAACTAACTGCTAACCCCAATATGCCAAGCTCAATAGTTGCTTTGTATTGAGAAGGTATTTCCATCAACGCTGCAAGAGCAAATTCTGTTTCCTTTCTAGATGAATCAACATTCTTCGACATTATCTCCGTGAAGTTCACAAACTAGCATGATGAAGCAAAATTGGTTTATTGCCTATCCTTTACAGAAAGCTAACAGATAACCCAAAAAAATTAAGCGGGTGTTCATTTAGGAAAAAAACATCGAGGAAAAAGTTGAAGAATAAAAATTGATTAAAAATAAATGAAAATGTAGCAGATGCTAACCTGAAAATTATCAAATGCACGAGCAGGGATGTTATCATCAAATTCCTTCATCATATCCCAAGGTCCATCTCCAACCCCCACCAAGATGATAGACAGAGGTAACTCGCTGCAAATTTGTGGCCACAATATAATATTATTGACAGCACAAAGCAAGTGACAAGGGCATGTCACTGTGAAGCCAAAATTACCTGGCTTTTACAATGGCATCTATTGTCCTCTGCTCCTGTGGACTGAGGTGACCGGACTGTGTGTCAACACTCCTTGTCACCTACCAAACAGAAGATATCGGTACGAGAAAAGTAATTGAAAATGATTAAAGGGAACTTTTCAAAGCATGAGCCCCGACTGAGAGCTTATTGCAGGTCTTCAGGGAGAAATGAATTTAGAAGTTTACTTGTTTCTGAATGCTGATTGACTAACCCTTAACAGAGATATCGAATAAACATATATATATATATATATATACATACCCAACCGAGTGATCATATTACAGAGTTAACATAGCCTGTTCTTATGTGCTTGCAGGAACTAGTCTAAGCTTCCAGCTTAACCTTTTTGACAGATAGGACTCCTAAAGCTATCTAGGTGAAATAAAGGATGCCACTCATGTGAAGGTTCACACTCATGGAAAAGCTATAAATTTATTCAAACATGCTGTGAATCTTACTAAAAATCCTAGGAGCCATACATTTCATCGAAAAAAATATAGAAAGTTTCAGTGCTAATGATTTTGATAAAGCTTTCCTAATTACCTGCCCATCAGCGATTATCACCAGAACATGGTACTGACCACTACTTTGCTCAACAATAGTCATTGCCATCTCAATTACGGGTCCAAAAGATGTAGGCCCTGATAACAGCAGAAAAAAAAAAGAAGCAAACCACCATAAGAAACATCGGGCAAGCCCCATTAGAACTATGTACAAGTGAATGCAGGCACCTGCAAGGCGAAGTTGTGGAATAATTTCTCTGTATCGAGATAGAACCTCCTCAAATCCATTACAAAACCTCTCATCTGGGTGGAAACTGAAAACATCCTGATCATGTGTTGAAGCTGGGTGGCAAAAATAATTGGCATATGTCAATTCCAATATCAGGACACTCCTACTGAGATGCTGAAGTAAAACCAACAAATATTTCAACTGAAATTACCATCTCCAAACCCAAAACAAGGAATTAAGTTATCCTCATCAAAAGCAGATAAAGTCTTCCCGATAATTGATATTGCTTGTTCATAAGGATTTGGATCATTTCCGATATGATGCAAACTTCGTCGATTGAATGACCTCGCACCTAAATTTCAGAGAAAGCTTAGCATTAGGAGTCATTTTTCCTCACAGAAAGGATAAAGGATTGGTATCGGAAGTGGAATTGAACCTGTCCACTCATTGCTCTTTGTAAAGTCAATACCAACAATTAGATTAGATGACTCAAGACCGGCATGTGCTAAGGCAGAAGTAACCTGTGATCAAAATATAATTTATCGAGTTCTTGAAGCAAACAACAGCCACGCAGATGGGAATTTAGGAGTGCAAATAAAGACTACTATTATGCCTAATAGTAACGAATACAGACAACTTGTCCAGAAGCTCAAAGATATTTTGTCTCAGTGACAAACTCTTTTCACACCTACACAACTTATTTCATCTTTTCCCGTCCATAAACTTTCAAGTCAAACCATGAAAAAAGCATCCATCTGTCAACTTGCGTCACTATGCACAATTCTAATCAAATTCCCGCCACTGTACGAAATATCAAAGTATCAACAAACACAAATAACTACAGGTATTGAAAAACCAACCTGGTCCAAGGTTCGGTAGTTATCAGCTATCCTCGAATATTTCCTATCCAATGTCTTCTTCTGTGGTGGTGGTGGGGTTTGAGATCCATAATTATATGAAGGGCTTGGAGCATAGTGATGCTGTGGTGTATAATGCTGGTTATCTTGTGGATATGATGGCTGTGGAGGGTACCCATATTGACCCCAGGATGAAGAACCAGCAGACCTGCTTGTAGTGTACCTCCGGCTACTTGAACCCTTGGAGTTTCTACCTCCCATTACTAATTTAAACCTCTATTTACAGACAATCCCAAGACCTCACGGAAAGTATCGAACCCTGAGATCCTGTAAGCAATTTCACTAATATCAAACCTGGGTATAAGTGTTACTGAACTAAGATACCCAATTCATGAATCTTACTACAGATATTGCAGTTGGGTATCTCAAAAAAGTGATCTTTTTTAATGAAAAATGTCTGAACTTGACCAATTAATGTACGGTTCCTGAGTGTGTAAAACGCAGACCAAAAGCCAGATTCTATAGGCGGTGGGTAACATCGGACTACATAAAGAAAGCGACTTTTGAAATTTCTGAAGGCGAGGAAATTACCTGTAACGTGTTGGGTTGGATTAGATCATCCGACCATTGACGCTAACAAGAAACTCCCAGGAAGCTCAGGAGTCGGGACAAGAAAGTGTGGCCGCTTTTCCACAAAATGCCTAATTTATTCCAGTAAAATGAGAAACTTTATGATTTTTTTCCCTGGTAAAAAACAAAGCAATCAGATAAAGCAGAGAAATGAGGGAGGAGAAAGAGAAAACTAAGTGCATATATGAAAATGTACACGTAGCCTTTGCCAGCAAGGAATCAAATCAGAGAGAGAGAAAGAGAGTCAAGAGTCAACGCACAAAACAATTCCTTCGTTATTGCTTTTGTTCCGTCACTGTTGCTTCTCTATCCACAACAGATAACAGACTCGTTGTTTTGCAATTTTCTGTCTTTACTTTTACATTAGGGGGCTTCAAACCATCAGATGGGAGTAAAAAAAATCCATCAAAAAAATCCATCAATTCACCCCTGAAATTCACCTCTACCTGACCGGACCCTCAAACCTCCTACAGCTTTTCCACGAACTCGAGCGCGCGCAACCCCCACACGCCTCCGGAGATTTCATCGGGTAGGACATTTCTGGCGGGCTGCAGAGGCGGAAGATCTCCAGCCGACGGTTAAGATCTGCTGTCGCCGCCATCAAACGATCTGTCGCCATCAAACGATCGTCAGCCGCAAAACTCCGCCGCTGGCCAAGAATCGAGCGGACAATCGCGCGCTAATAGGAGAATCCGCGCCATTCTGCTTTGATTCCGCTTCTCCGGAGTTCCGATCCTTGGACTCAAGAACACCCACCACACTCGCTTAATCTCTCTCTTTTCGAAGGAAACAAACCTCTAATTACGTGCTGGAGCTGTAAAATCTTTGGTATATGTTCTCAAAACAGGAACAGAAACCTCGAAGCAAAACGCTGCCTGCGCGCTTCTCAGCTTGGCTTTAATCGATGATAACAAGAGCTCGATCAGAGCAGGGGACGGTGAGGCCGCTGGTGGGGATTGTGGTGGAGCAGGGGACGGGAATGGCGTCGACGGTTGTTCTGTCGAAGGTTAAGCACTACAGAGAAGTTAGGCAGAGGCGTGGCGAAGATGCGTGATTCACGGACGAAAATCACGTTCACTTTGGAGATGATTTTGGGAGGTCCGAATATTCGGAGGTGATTCACCAATTTTGGGAGAGGTGAACTTCCCCAAATTCACCTCCAAATTGGAAAGATTGAAGCCCCCTATTGAAAGTACCAACTTTGCTCGTTCATATTTGCTAAAATGTCTCATTTTACCACTAATGGGAAAGATGTTTTCTGGACAGAATTATTCTGTAACGGGACGCCACATGGCAGACTTGTCAATATATTAATAACAAATTCAACCTGTAACTTTTAAAATTGGACAAATTCACCTTAAATTTGTAAAAGTTACAATCTAGCCTCCTCCTCTACCCAAGCCAAAATTCACTCCTCTCTGGTGTTGACCAGCACCTCACCGGCGGTGCCCCACCCTACCCAGAATGTTCTCTTCAACCCCAACAAGGATCATCGAAAATCTCATGACACTACGTAGAGAAAACAAGCATTATTGCGGATAAGTACTGCATGAGAGGCTATAGTGAATGCCGCAATATGAACTAGTACCGCGACAAAAGCTGCAGTACACGATTTTATTTTATTTTTTTTAAATAAAATTGAATCAAAATTTCATCTTCACCCATTCCCATAAATCATCATCTTCATCCATTCCCAGAAAAATATCAACTTCATCCTTCCTCATAGCCGCACTACATCCCCCCTTTTGAAAAACTCATCTATTACACATCAAACCAAGAACAAACATATATGTTTTCAAAAAAACTAAAATTCGTTCTTTTCATTCTCTTGATTTAGATGGATTTCCAACATATATATGGGTTAAAAACTAGGGAGATCCGATGAAATCCAGCGTCCTTCCCTGAGATCCAGTGAAATCCAATGAGATCCGACGTTCCTCCCCAAGATCAGGCGATATCCAACGGCCTTCCGCGAGATCCGAAGAAGAAGAAGAAGAAGAAGAAGAAGAAGAAAAGATCTTGCGGAAGAGGAGAGGAAGGAAGAAGAAGAAGAAGAGAGGAAAGATGAAGAAGAGAATAAGGGGATGTAGGAGTGAATTTTAGGTTGAAAATGAATGAGATCCTGTTGAAAAAGAGAGAAAAATGAAAAAAAAGTTTGCTGCAGCCTTACTACGACCCTAGCCGCATTAAATAAGTTTACTGCGGCCATGACCGCGGTAAATATGTTTACTGCACTTACTGTGCACAAACATTTTACTGCAGCTCTGGCAGCGGTAATGGCCGCAGTAAATATTGTTTTCTCTACGTAGTGTGACACTAAGGAATTTTCCAGTCTGATTGTGTTGATCCTGGAGAGGGAGGAGCATATTTGGGCGGTGGATGACGACAGCCTTCACGAAAGCTGTAGACGGAGGAGCTAGCAGGATCGCTAGATGACAACAGTCTTGTGCAGAAGTTGCAGCTAGCGGAGATGACCGGAAAACAGGGTAGTGCGCAAGTCAGCCTTAGAGAAACAAGGCAGTGTGTGGCTGCCGAGAGCTCACCTGTGGCCACGAAATGAGTGCCGTTAGAAGTTAGTGTTGTCGGAGTTCGGTATCGCCGAAGGTGAGTGCACTGGAGATGAAGGATAAAGAGTAGTTTAGAAGATTGGTGAATTTGTAGGTTTTTTTGTGACTATGGTTTAGGGCGAAGTTCATTTCAAGCACATGAGCGTCATTATCCAAAATTGTATCACGTAAGGGCCACAATGGAAATTTAACAGACGGTTGTTACCGACGCCCAAAAATAAAATTTTGATGGCAAAAGAAAGTTTAATTTTTTAAATAGTGGCTGGTGGCGGATCTGTTTGGGTAGTTGCCGCCACGTGTCTACGCAATTGACGCGTGTTGACGTTACTTGATGCCATTGGTACGTGTGCGTTACGCGATTCTCGGAATTCGAGGAATGGGGGTCTGTTGATAGTGCGTTAGTTGTTTGTCTTGTCAATGAAGTGACTGAAAGCGCGAGAGTTTGACTTATGCCATCAGTGTTTGTTATATAGCTGGTATTAATGGTGACAATATCGTAATATGTCAATATACCGTTATTTGCACGTGATCTGTATTGTTCGGGTAACGCTTCTTCGGGAATATCCAATGTCTTGTCCGGGTAAACGTTTTATTAACTCCAGGAATATCACTTAGGTCCTTGTTGTCAATTGAGTTTTTAATGGGGCCCTTATGGTGTGCTATTACTTTGGGCCTTTTGGTAGGCATGTTTGGATGATTTGGACCTAGCGGCCATCAGTGGCAAAATGAAACCTTTTGGCAAATGTGAGTAGTAGATTTGGTCTTTTCCCTCAAATTATTTACTCTTAACATCTATAAAATGTTTTTGTCCAAATTGCCTCTATGTTATGGAGACCTACATTTAGGTCCCTACTCTTCTCAATTCGGCAATAGTTTCTGAAATTCAAATTTAAAATGTAGCCTAGTTATCTGATCTAAACTTTCATATCCAACTTCTTTTTTTCATTCATCTCTCCAAGAGAAGTCACCTTTGAGAGAATTCAAGCGAACCACTTAAAAAAATTATGGAACGGCAGTGCAAAACTTGTGATGCGCCGATACCTCTACATGGAGAGGAGGGCGATTACTACGGCCCTTAACGCAATTGGGCCGTGGTAGCTACTGCGGCGAGGGCCGCAGTGAATGTCGTGGTGCGTACTGCGGCCTCATTACACAAGAGGCCACAGTAACCATTTCAATAATTAAAAAAGGTGGATGAATCCAAATGAATTTCATCCGGATTCATCCACTTTTTTCCATAAATGCCCAGAAACCGACGGCCAAGGAAGAGCAAGTGGCAGTGGCGACAGTGGGAGGACGGCGTCAGTGGAGCGGTGGTGACCCAGAAGAAGAAGAAGAAGAAGAAGAAGAAGAAGAAGAAGAAGAAGAAGAAGAAGAAGAAGAAGAAGTGAGAAGGAGATAACAGAAAGATGAAGAGAGTAGGAAAAGAGAAAGACAAAAGAAGAAAGAAACGAAGAAGAAGAGAACGGAGTTAACAGAAAGAAGAAGAGAGAAGGAAAGAAGAAGAAAACGGAAGAAGATGAAGAAAGAAAGAAAGAAGAATAAGATCAAGAAGAAAAAGATGAAGATGGAAAGAAATGAAGGAGAAAAAGAGAACAACAGAAAAGAAGAAGAAGGAGGAGGAGAAGAAGGAAGAAGAAGAAAACCGAAAGAAAGAAGGATTGAAGAGGAAAAAAGAAGAAAATGAATATGGAAGAAAATGAAGATGGAAGAAGATGAGTAAAATGAAGGATTTGGCGAAAGGAAGAAGAGGGGAAACCCTAAAAAAGACTTTATTGTGGCCTTACTACGGCCTAGGCTGCAGTAAAAACTTATTGCACCCTCTTACTGCATCATTTACTGCGCTGGCTTGCTTACTGCCACCCAAACTGTAGTACGGGCCGTAATAAAAATGGTCTGCTCGATGTAGTGTACTCCTATAGGGTTCGCGAGTGCCTTCCATGCCGTTTGTTTTGGCTCGCGTTCGCCACCACCATTCCGCTAGCCTTACCCTGCTGCTGACATGGATCTCTCTCGTGTGCCACGGTTTTGGCTCATCCAATCCAGTTGGTGTCTCACCATTCTCACTAGTTTTGGTGGCTGCTCTCGTGTGTGGTTGGTCTCAAGCTCTGCCAACGAGCATAAGGCGAGGCTTCTCTTCTCCGTCGACGGGTCTCCTGGCTCGGGTGTTACCAATGGGGGCAGCTTTTCGACCCCTACGCTCTGATGGCCCGCCCACCCTCCTTCCCTTTTGTTGGAAGGCTTTTTGCTAGTAGGTTTGTGCTTGTCAGCATGCTTCCATCAATTCGATCCATGCCCCGGTTAAGCGATGGTTGTCCTCGATTGAGACTTTTCTCTGAGGGGCACGCCGTGGAGAATTTTTATCTTGGGTGCTCAATTGATAACGATGTTGTGGGTCGCACCAGTCTTGCTCAATAATGGGAGCGTTGGAATTTGGTGGTTGCTGGGAAGGGAAGGATCTCACAACCAAAGTACTCAAGGAGTGTTGGATATGGATGAACTGGCAGGGATGAGCGAGGGTTCTCCCTGCCCACCGAAATGAGTCTTGATGTAGGTGATTGCATGGGTAGGGATCTACAATGTGGAATTACCTTCATCTGACTAGGAGCTTCAATAGTGGTCCTTCTTGTGTTTGACTATGGTTTGGTGTTGGCCCTGCGCCCCGCAAGGTTTCGATTTAGGGAGGCTTTAGTGGTCTCTTTCCTAGGCAGTTTTGATTGGCTCCTAGGTTTTATTTGCTTGTTTTAGTCCCATCTTGTGAGGACTCTAGCTACTTGTTGTAGGTCTTACCTGTTACTCCCAAATTTTTTGAAATACTTTTCTATTTAGGTTGTCCCTAAATTATTGAAATGTTTACTTTTTAATAAATTTTAACATATACTATTAATGGATTACCCTTAACATCAAAACATTTTTGAACAACACCGCATTTCATTAAGAAACACAAACACAAAATGTCCAAACAAGACCCTATGAGAGATAGGGTCTATCATGAAGAGAGAAAGGAAATGAAAAAGGAAAACATCAGCAACGCAATCCCCCTAACCTGAATCCAAGAAAAAAACCCCTTCCTGCAAGCCAACCTGGCTGAAACACAATAAACACAGAAAACTCCCAAGAATCAAATTACCCTCCCCCATGCGCTCCTCGAAGGATCGGAGCCACCAGCCAATCTCCCCAAGAGTTGTTGTTCTTTGCGCTCCTGCTCTGAATCCATAAAAAGGAGAGAACCTGAATATCTGCCAGAATCTTCGAGGCATGCCACGGAGAATTTTGCATGACCACTCCATTCCTTGCTTTCCAAATTGCCCACGCAGTAACGAAGACGATCGCTTGCCACACCTGTCTCAATCTGTTTGGGACCTGGGAGATGAAGTCGCCATATATGACATCTATGAAGTCTATAGAACTAAACACCTCCGTGTTGCACCAAACCGCCACTGCTCTCCAAATCTCCATGACAAACGGGCAGCATACTAACGCATGGTCCACCGTCTCGGTCGCATCGGAGCAAAGAGGGCATAAAATAGAATCTATTTCCAGCCCTCTATGCTGCAACTGGACTCTCACTGGAATGTACCTGTTGGACGCCCGCCAGATGAACACATTTACCTTCTTGGGCACTTTGTTACACCAACACGTCGGAATGTCATGGTTTGCAGCCATATGAGTGTTGATCAGCTGCGAAAGGGAACGAACAGTGTATACACCATCCTTTGCCGGATCCCACCTCCATGTGTCATTAACCTGTTGCTTTGGCACGAAGACCTGTAGAATATCAAGTAGCTGCAAAAACTCTCCTTCGGTTCTCCCTCTCAAACTCCGACTCCAATTCCACTTCCAACTCCACCCCCTCTCCCCCTCGCCCCACCTAATCTTCTCTAAAACCGAGCAAAATTTGTTCTCCTCCAACTCGAACAATCTCCCAAACCTCCCTTCTAGAGAACCCCCATCTACCCACTCATCCTTCCAGAACAGAGTATTATTCCCCATACCCACCACTCGTTTAAACAAATTTGTGAACCCCGGTCCTAGGTTCTCTACTTCCCCCGCCGCCTTAACTATGTCCGACCAAACACTCCACCTCCCTATCCCTCCTAGCTTCAGAGCACCTGGCACCCCTCCATTAATAGAAGCCACTAAGACTGTCCATAAGCTATTCGTCTCCATCAACCACCGCCATCTCCATTTACTTAACAACGCTAAATTTTTTGCCCTTAAGCTACCCACACTCAACCCACCTGCTTCACTATCTCCGAACAATCTTTCACCCCTAGCCCAGATTATTTTTTTCCCCTCCCCTGTTGCCCCCAAGAAGAATTTATTACGGAGAGTTTCAATTTTCTTCACCACACCAGCTGGAGTCCGAAAAACTGACAGATAATACAGGGGTAAGCTCCCAAGAACCGACTTTATCAACGTTAGTCGACCACCAATTGAGATATTATTCGCCTTCCACCCCGACAACCTGTTTTCCACTTTATTCACCACCGGATCCCAGCTTTTCCGACGACTCATGTTAGCTCCTACCGGAAGACCCAAATAGATGAAAGGAAGAACGGCTGCAACGCATCCCAGAATTCTCGCACATATAGTAACCTCTTCTATATCCACCCCAACACCAAAAATTCTCGTTTTCTCCAAGTTAATATGAAGTCCAGAGACCAGTTGAAAACACTGAAGAACTGCCATAAGGGATCTTGCATTTTCAACCGACCACTCCCCCCAGAAGATTGCATCGTCAGCAAATTGAAGATGCGATAGTTCCACCTCATCGTGTCCCACGTGAATAGGTCGAAACACATCTCGACTTACCGCTTCCTTCATCATCAAGTTTAACGCCTCAACCCCCAAGATGAAAAGGAACGGGGAAAGTGGATCCCCCTGACGAAGCCCCCTCTCCATTTTGCACTCCGGAGTTGGACTCCCATTAACCAGGACAGAGACTCTCGCCGAATTTAAACACCCTGCTATCCAACCCCTCCATTTGCTACCAAAATTCATTTGTAGCATAACTGAATCCAAAAATTTCCACCTGATATTATCGTAAGCTTTTGCAAAGTCAACTTTTAGGAGGAGCAGTTGTTTCTTTTCTCTCTTTGCCCACGAAACTATCTCATTTGCCATCAAAACCCCATCAGTAATTTGTCTCCCTTGGATGAACGCCGTTTGAGTTTCCCCAACCAGACCGTTCAACACTCCCTTTAGTCTTTCAGCCAGCAATTTTGCCAAGATTTTATAAAGACAACCAATGAGACTAATAGGCCGAAAATCCGAAATCAACAACGGATCTTTAACCTTGGAAATCAGCGCAATGAACGATGAGTTGCACCCTTCTTTAAGACGTCCAGTAGATTCAAATTTTTGGATTGCTGCGATTATATCTCCCTTCATCACTTCCCAATTTGCTTTAACAAAGTTGAAGTTAAATTCGTCCGGACCCGGAGCCTTACTTCCCCCGCAAAGCCACACCGCTCTCTTAATTTCCTCTTCTAAGAAAGGGGCTTCTAAAGAATGTTTCTGAGCATCCGACAACTTTTTAAATCTGTTACTGATGAATTCCGGTCTGCTTGGCATAGGTTCTTTAAAATGCTCCCTGAAGAACTTCCAAACAGCTTCCTTAATCGTCTTCGGATCTTCCGACCATACCCCATTAATAATCAGCCCCTGAATCGTATTTTTCTTCCTCCTCCCTTTAACCGTGGCATGAAAAAATTTGCTATTTTCATCACCTTCAACTGCCCATTTCAATCTTGCCTTCTGCTTGAGATCAATCGCTACTCTCCTCTGCTCCTTGAGAAAACTCACTTTTGCCTCCTGCCATTTCCTCCACTCTTCTGCCAACAACTCCCTCCCTTCTGCTTCCTTGTCTAAGCGAAGAAAATCCCCTTTAAGGGATTCTACTGCTCCACCCATTCCTACGGAAACCCTCTTCCTCCAGACCTTAATTTCTTGTTTCAGAGCTTTGAGTTTTTCTTTGACCACAAAATCTGGAGAACCCGTTATCTTTGTTTGCTCCCAAACCTTCTTGACCATCTCGCCGAACCCTTCCCCTGTAAGCCACTGGTCAAAGCATCTGAATGGAGCCGGTCCGAAATCGACTATCTCTGCTTTTAACAACACAGGGCAATGATCTGAAAAAATTCTATCCCCTACAGTAGCAGCAACCTCAAACCAATCCTCCAAAAACATCCTATTGATCAAGAACCTGTCCAATTTGCTCATCATGGAGCCATCACTACTTACCCAAGTGAACCGACGCCCACCTTGTTTCACTTCATGAAGCTCATTCTCTCTTATGAAACGGTTGAAATCAGCTGCTCTTATTGGCTTAAATCGGCACCCTCTTCTCTCTTCCGGTCTTCGAACCACATTGAAATCGCCCATCAAACACACTGCAATTGCAAGTCATTGCGCAAACCCCAACTCGCTGTGTCTCCAGATATTTTTAATCCCCTCTCCCACCTCTTTGTTCAACAAAGTTTCTTGAAGCGCCAAAATGTCCAACTTCTCCTTTGCCACTAATAACTGCAGCTGTCTCAATTTATCACCCCCTCCAACACCCCTAATGTTCAGAGAAACTATCTTCATTTAACCAAAACAGTTTCTCCACATTTCGTAACTGAATTCTCCTCATTTCTGAAGACTACTCCCACCTTTCTACCAACAATTTGCAGTCTACTGAACGAAGAATCAGAAGTAGATGTTACCTACTTCTCACCCTTTGTATCTGTCGAAGTTGCAACCTTCATACCCCACGAAGAGTCTGAGTCTGCCTGTCCTGTTGCGTCACCCATTGCAGAAATTCTCCTTAGCCCCTTTGACATCCGGTCCGCTTTCATGCGCGCGGCTTTCTTGACTTCACGCAGGGAGACTCTGGCGCATACCCCCCCTGTAAGTTGTTGCGTTTCAAGCCAATGAGCTGACCTGGAAACAATCCGCCGTCCCTTCCTCTGTCTCTTCGGCCTTCCGCGCTCCTCCATCTTCACCCGTTCTGAAGATTTCACCGGAACAGGGGAACCCCCCTGCTCTCTGTTGATAATTGCCCCTCCTCTTGCTGTGTCTTGAAAGTCCTAATCCCATTCGGGCTTTCTCCTGCCCCATCTTGTTTCCTTATCATGTCCAAGCCCAGTTCCGCCTTTTTCAACTCCAAAAGCCCGCAAGTAGTTCCCCTTTCCTCTTGGGCTTCAGAAGTTGGTCCCTTTGTCCTTTCTGTGCTGGACTCTGGTACAAAAGACTCTGACCGGCCTTGGATCTTCAGCTGGTCTCCACTATTGGGTTTTAGAGGAGTCTGGCCCACTATCCCAGTCTTCTTTTTCATCCGCCAATTTGACCCAATAATACTCACAGCCATTTCTCTCCCTTCTCCCTGCACCCCATCATCACTTTTGTCCTTTTCACTCCCTCTTTTCGGCAGCTTTTCCTCTTTCCTTTCCCAGAGTTGCCAATCTCGAGACTTGTCTTCTCGGACTGCTCACCATCTCCCATGCTCCTGAATTTGTTCTTGAACTTTGTAATATCAGGGTCCGAGTTATCTGAGTCGGACTCGGCCTCCGAATCGCCGCCTCGCACCCAGCTCTCCTCCGATTCAAACTCACCGTCTTCCTCGGTTTCGACTTCCGAATCAGAGAAGTAAGTCGAATTCCCATATCGAATTCCGAAATCTACTCCCTCTATCAGATCTTCAACAACTCTTACTCTGAACATTGATCCATCAACCATAAGGTCTACCCCGTCGTTAATCAACTCCTCCGACTGAGTCATCACACACACTCTCCCGACTTGCAGCTGAAGCTTTTGCAACGTTACTTCCTCTATCTCTATTACCGTCCCCCATTCTCCAGCCACCTTCTCGAAAGTACCGGCATGCCACGCATGCATCGGAATGCCCGATATCTTCAACCATGCCACTCTACCTGGTCTGTTTTCTTCCGCCGCTCTGGTCCACGGTGAAATTCCTTGAAGCCAGTCGGCCAACGTTTGATTACCCCCTTCCACCAGCTTCCCCATCATCTCAATCGACGGGCATTCTATCAAGACACGTAGACCTCCCAGGTACCTGACCTTGCAGTTTTCAAATCCTCCTTCCAAGAATTACTTTCGAGATCTTATCCAGTAGTGAAATGTGTTTCAAGTCTCCCAACGCGCATCTTTTCAGCCACATTTTTTCTTCATCTCTGCTTGTAGTCCTTACAATAACTGGCGCACTCTTCTCAGAACCTTCTCTTCTTTTCAAATCTTGTCTTCCCCCTACAACATCTCTGTATGAACGTGTAGAGGATCTGTTCACGAACCGATGATCCGTATCTACTTTCTTTTCTCCTTCTTCTCTTTCCTTTTCTCTACCTGTTGCGAGGGGCACCTCCTCCTTGTTGCGTTTAAATCTTGCTTCATTTACCCATAATTTTGCCGTCCCTACCTCTACAGCCCTTATTTTTGCGATCAAGATATGGATATCTTTTACATCTTTGAACTTAACAAAACCTAATTTTCTCCCTTGTTTAGATCTCTTATCTGGTATGAAGATATCTAAAACACTGCCAAAACGCCCAAAGTGACTCCACATACTCCTCCGCGTCCAATCCTCCGGGAAATTTGTGAAAATCAAACTCACCCCTGCCCTATCGATCACGTTGAAAAGCTCGGTCGTCGGAATCTTACCCCTGTATCCGCTTCGTTGTCCATGGATTCAGCTGTGGTGGTTTCGATCATCTCTCCGTCGTGTTCTCTCGGACAGTCTCTCTCTCTCTCTCTCTCTCTCTCTCTCTCCTCTTTCTCTCTCTCTCATCTCTCCTTTTTGCTATTTTGTGTGGCGTATTTATTTAGTTCCTTTCTTAATTTTCGTTCAGATGATTGGTTGTTTTTTTTTAATGCAATATTCCACCTCTTCTATTAAAACTGATAGATTTGAATTTTTTGGTTTATATTTGATCCTCAAACTATAGTTTGATATAAAATTTTGGTTTGAAATATATTAAATCTTAGAAACATTCATTTACCATTTATATTATTTTTATTTGTATCTCACAAATTGTGTAATCTTTTTGAACAGACGTTAGATGTGTGATCTTCTGGGAAAAAATTGGAAATATTAAAGTTGAAAATTTTAGAAAGTAATTTGAAATATGTGAGAGAAAAAGATTGATTTGATAAATTAATTTATAATTTTCCACCCAACCACCCAAATAAGATGGGATGTTTTAAAAAGTGATTGTATAATTATATACTCCCTATATAGTTGCTAATGGAGTGAAAGAGGACGACCTTTTAATTTCACAACTGGTCTAACGACACACACACAAATATATATATATATATATATATATATATATATATATATATATATATATATATATATATATTTAATTCTATTGATCTCTGTGGGTGGTTTATCAATATTCATTTGTCTGAATTGGTTTTCTAATTCTTCTATTTCGGAAATGACATTAATATTTTTTCCTCTGGCTAATTGCTTATTAATGTTTTCTATTTCTAACTGTATTTTAGAAATCGAACTATCATTAGAAAATCCCTTTAATTTAAAATCTCTACTTATAGGGACAAAGTTAACAGCTAAAGTTGGATTAATGGAAGGAGGGATTATCATTTTCTCAGGTGAAGGAGCAGCAGTTTTGCTAGTTGAAGGAAAACTAGAAATTCTAAGTTTATCTATGATTTTTGGTTCTAGCTTATTAGTAATAACAGGTTCTAATCTATCTAATTGCTCACCTATAGTTATTAAGGATTGGTTTGTATAATTTAATTGAGAATTTATTGATATTAAAGGCAATTTTGAAGAATCATCTATTTCTTTCTGAGGGATGGATTTAAAAGGTTGAGCGACACATTTGTGTTGCTCAGTATGATGTGGAACAACATAAATACTTTCGGGTGGAGGATGGACTGAAACGACTTCTTTGTTATTAATAGTAGTCCATTTTTTTGTGATTTCAGTTATAGGTGTAATATTTGAAAAAGGATAATCAATGTTATTCTTTTGAGCATAGGCACTAAACCAAGTAAAAAGTGGAATATGTACCCTGAGATCTTCCATCTCAGCAAACCATTCCCTTTTGAAATCATCAGTTTCTTCTTTAGAAAATGTTTTGAAATACCAAGTAACCTTTTCTTGATTTTCAGGGGAATATAAATCTTTCTTTAGAATTTCTTTATCAATAACAAATTCTTCAATAATAACATTTATAAATCCTTTTGTAGTAAAAACTTCCATTTCACTAGGAGTTGGGTTTATACTAGAAGAAGCTTCATCCTTTATGTCATAGACAGGATGAGGAATTTCATCATTAAAATCTACATTTCTTAATTCTGTAGGAACAGAAATATTTTCAAAAGAAAGTGACCTAGGAATTTGATTTTGAAAAGTCGAAATTGGTTTGTAAACCGAAGGCCTAGAAACCTCAGAATGACTAAATCTTGACTGAGGAAAGTAATTTGAAAAATCAATTTTGACAGAACCATCTGTAGATTCTGTTACTAAAGCCTTTTGATTAATGGCTTCTAAAGGATGATGAGGGATTAAGTTATCTAAATCCCATTGGTTAGATTTTGAAATTTCATTCCATTTTAACTTCTTTGGAACATGAACAAAAGAATTTTGAGAATTAGCTTCAAAGACAACTGTCTCTTCTCTTAAAGAGCTAAATCTAGCTTTTGGTTCTATTGTGGTTGTCATAACTTTATAGTAAACTCGGTAAATAACACAAATAGATTTAGCATTAGAAGCAAAATTCATATTCTTTGTTTTGATTGTTAAGCTTAGAGTATCTAATATATGAGGATCATAAAGTGATACAGAAAAATTTGGATAACAATTAAAAAAGACTGGACCGTTAGCAAGGTTGGACTCAGCCATAGCTAATAAGGAATTATTGAAGTTCAAATGTCTAGCATCTCTAAGGATCATTATTAAAGGAATATCTATTCCTATCCTAAACAGAGTTTTAATAGCTATCTGAACCATTCCTATATGCATGAATTTATAATTACTCTTTTTGTGATGATTGATAGCTTGATTGCTAATTAAACGAATAGTTTCTATCTCTTGATTAAGAGGGATTGTTTGTTCTGTTTGTTTAATAGAATAACTAGATGAGAAATCAAAAGTTCCTATTTTGTAAATAATTTTGGGATCTACCTTAGGGATAGACCAATTATGCAATCTCTGCTCTATGTCTGCTATATTGATTTCTGCAGAATTAAAGTCTTTATTAACATCATGTTGATCTGGAAATGAAACCGTTTCTTTACCAGTAAAGAGCTTTGCCATTCTATTCATTTTAAAGATCGAATTATAATCTAGATAGAATCTAAATTCTTCTTTCAAAATCTATGACCCTGATTGTCTCATTCGGGAACACCAAACCCCTTAGCGGAAAAACGTGGTCTTACACTCCTACCACACATCGCCCTAGGTTCTTCCTGGCTTACCAACGCTTGAGACAACTTAGAATCTTAGAAATCTTAAGAAAGCCTTTAGAAACTTAACAGACTAACAATCTCACTTTAAAAGATTAGAAATAACAAATCTTTAAATGATAAAGATTCAAGTTTCAGAACCTGATTCAAGCAAGTGCTAATATAGTCTTTAAATCTCGAAACTTTTTTAGCAGCTTATTATACTCGTTTACACTTTTGGTGATTGAAGCAATTAGTTCAGATTCTCTAACCGCTTTATTAATCCTATATTCTAAACTAAGAGGCGGAGATAAATCTTGAAGAGTTCTAAGTTCCCACTTATTAGAACTAATCTCATTTTCAAGCATTATTAAATCCATAATGAAATTATCTAATGCGTTTTTATACCAATTGGGTAAAACCATTTTTAGGCGACAGATAATAAAATCTTTATTTTGTGATAACGAATTAATTTTTCTCTCAAGAGATCCTTAAGTTCTGGAATTTGGAATACTAAGTCAGATTTTCTATTATAAAGATTAAATGATTCATCTAAAGATCGATTTATCGAACTTTCAAAATTATATATCTGGTGCTCTATTACTGCTAATTCGTGTTCAAGGATGTTAATAGTTAGATGAAGATTAACTAAATTATCTAGGGCTTGTTCAGTAGCAGTTTTGTACCACTGGAGAACCATATCAATCAGAGTGAAGAATTGCAGCAAGTCTTTTCTTTTCATCTTTCAGTCTAACTATTTGAAACATGTTCATATCTATATTCCTCTGTTCACTTTCAATCATGGATTCATAATATCTAATATTAAGTCTAAGGACACGTTCAGGAGCATTATTCCTGTCATGCTGAAGATTTCTGATATGTATTTATGATCTTCTAACTAGATCTCTTAAGGAGTTAATCTCTTTTTTATAATCTAAGTGGATACTTTGAACTAACTGTTGATAGAATTGAAACGATTCTTCTAAAAGAAAAGATTTCAAGAACAGAAACGAAACTTTCAGCACTTAATATTAACGATGAAGTAACTTACAGAGGATTTTGCCTTTGTACAATCTCCCTACCAGGCCAAAAAGAATGGCTCTGATACCATGAGGGGGACGGAACCAGGATATAACTGGGAATATAACATTCTGGTATATATATATATATATATATATATATATATATATATATATATATATATATATATATATATATATATATATATATATATATATATATATATATATATATATATATATATATATATCGTTATTCCCCTTTGCAGTAGTTATACAGGTGTTAAGCTATTTTTTAAAATGTTTAAAGGTCTTACTATTTTAATAATCTCCTTCCCAGTAAACGCAAATACATAAACTAAGCACAAATCGTTGTCCCATAACCCAGCCCAAGAAAACGACTTATACTAAAGTCTTAATTTGTCGAGTATTTTATGGGTAACTCACAAATTAATACCTTTTGAAATTCAGTGAATTAATCTAAATTTTTTTTTTCTCTTAATTATTAGAAACTCACAATTACTTCCCTATGATTAACAAGACCTACAAATTACGCCATGGCTAATTAAGTTGGTCAATATTCTTATAAACCGACTGGGTTAAACTACTTAATGACACTGTAACATTTCTAACCTTAACAATCTTACCCCGAAACTCCTCCGTGATCCATAAGCTCCACTCAAATCTGCAAGAATACAAAGTACTCTTGCTCATCTTTTCATCCATCATAAACATAACTCCACAATTACCCTTCCTCCGGCTGAGCCAGCAACCATGAAGCCCAAATGTTTTGCACCTTCTGACACTTATTAGTGATGATCCAAAGATATGTAAAAAACTGAATCGCCGGAAAAATATTTAGCGTGCTCTACGCTTAACCTTTCATCACCACCAAGAAGGGGAGGCACGCGGTGGGAGGGGGAGTGTAACGAGGCTGAGGATGGTGGGGGGAGGGTGGCGGCGAGAGGGAGGGTTAGCATTAGATTTTGGGAGGATGGGAAAATAGAAAATGAGAGAAAATATAATTTACGGTAAATTTGTATAGATTCTAAAACATAGAGGTCAATGACATTAATAGCCAAAAAATCTAACAATCAATCGATATAGTTAAAGGTCAGATAGGGTACTTGTAGTTGGATAATGTTCTATGTTTCGATGGTGTAAATTTTTTTTTATCTTTTTATTTAACATCATCACCTCTTTTTGCTAAGAAAACCATTCAGACCATTTGTGTATCCCCTGTATCATTTGTATCATTTTTCTTTACTTCTTAATGAATTGTGTCATGTTGTTAAAAAAAAACAACAAATTTATTACCCAAAAGAGCTGATGGTGATGTGAAAGTACCAAAAAAAAAAAGAAAAGAATATTAACGTCCTAGCCGCATTGCTAGGGTTTTCAGCCTAACTCTCATGTTAGGGTCTTGTGTTGAGGAGTTTGTTGGTTGTGGCTTTTTGCCTTGCGCAAGAGGCTATCTCTTGCTTTGGTTCGTGCTACCAGGATGATGGCGAACGCTACTGTAGAGGAGCTGGAAAAGTTTATGCAATCTATTTCTCTCACTAAGACGGAAAAACTAGTTATACACGACGAGACAACCAGCGATGTTGGGATTGAACCTTTCAAGTTATTCGTTGTCGGTTCCTTATGGACTAATCCTCCGTTTAATAACTTCGCCATGTGTTTAACACCATGAAAGCTCTATGGAGGCCGGTAGAGGGGCTCGACTTTGATGTTGTTGAGGATAATAAGTTTTTCTTTACGTTCCATTGTCGGGGTGATATTGATAATCTTCTGGAAGGTAGACTATGCATGGATGTTTGATAAGCACTCATTGCGGCTTTAGAAGATCTCAGGCGTTGATCAACTGAAACAAATTGAATTATCTACTTCTATATTTTGGCTTAGACTGTACGATCTTCCGGTCGGGGCTTTGCTAGAAGAGATAGTGGCAAAACTCCAAACCAAACGGTAAGGTTCTTCGAATTTGCTAGCGTAAGGATAGAGATATTAGAGGCCAATATGTGCGAGTACAGGTTGCCATTGATGTGAAAAAGCCTCTGACTCGAGGGACGATGTTCAGGTTCAATCCATGTGGCGGAAAGATCATCTTCATTATATTAAAATACGAGAGATCGCCACACTTTTGCTTCGATGCGGAAAGCTTGGACATACATACCGCCATTGTGAACTGTTGGAAAATAGTAATAATTGTTGGGAAATGCCATAACAATGATTATGTGAATGAGAAAATTGTTTCTCACAGTGAGATATTTTGGTCAAAATATCTTAAAGTACCTGTGAAAGGAGCTAACTTGTTTTTCAGTCATTACGTTCATCCATTTGTTATTGTAGGACAGAATGCTTTGTGGTCACTTTTAAGTACCTATAAAGGTGACTATAATGGTGACTTTTAAGGTGCCCTTTATGATATATTTTATTGTAATCGTTATGATTAATGTTACGACAACATTATGGTGTCCATTACGGTGCTTTTTATATTGTTACCGACACCCGGTAAGTGATTACGCTAATTACGCAATTAAGCATCAACATTGGGATTAGTGAATTTTCCATGCCTCGGGACTTATAATTAAGTATATGAAGTAAAATTGGTGTGAGTTATGAAGTCCCGAGGATGTGGTACAGTTGTCGTTACTGTTATTGCCACCTAGTGCGAATTCCAACTAATTACGCGATTAAGCGTATTTACCGGGATTAACAATTTTTGTGGGGCTCGGGACTCATAATTAGTTATGTGAAGCATGTTTTGTGCGTGTTATGAGGTCCCGAGAATGTGTCTCAGATTTCGTGCCGTTTGGGGTTATGGTTTGGAAGTTGCAATTTTCGGGTTGGACTAAATTGTAACTTTTGAAAGTTTGGGGCTAAAGTGAAAAGAAAAAGAAAAAAGAAAATTCAAAAGCGGCTGCAAGTGTGAGGCGGTTACAAAGGAAGAGAGTGAAACGTGTTTTGAAAACATGTTATAATATTATATTATTATTAATATTATTATATACATATACTTATATATGTTAACAGAAAGAAAGAATGAAGCAAGCTTCTTCTTCTTTCTTCCTCTCTGCACCATCGCCGAGCTTAAGGAGCAATTTGAGATCTTTCAATTTCTCACCAAAATCTTGAAGGTCAGTTGGTTAAATCGATCCTTAGGAGAAATAATTAACTCCTTATAAATCGGTTTTTGTGATTGTGGCTCCGGTTGGAAACCGTGAGCTTCTGAAAATTCCTCTACATTTATAGAAATTCTCCTATGGTTGATTTTATGGTTCCTAAGCGTTCCTTGCACCTTCTATTATGTCTTTTGTGTCAGGAGTGTGAGCTGAATCTTTGCAGAAGTGCTGCCAATATTGTTATGAAATTTTGAATAGAAACTCAACTTCAGGCTTGATTTGACGGAAGATAAGGGTATATTATTGATCAGGGCGAAGAGTTATACATTTTGTACGGTTCAGATTTCGTTGAAAAAGCCGTTTTCCTGCCTGAGCCCCATTTTTGGCGCCATTGTTGTGGGTCAATTTTGTGAATTCTGAATGTATATTCTCAGATTCATGGATCATATGTGAACAGGGTAGTCGAAATGCAGCCAAACTCTGCCGAAATTGCATGCGGGACCGCTGATTGGGAAATTCCTTCGGTTTTCTACATAAGGTAAGAGTTCGGTGTGTCTTCCGTACCGCATTATTCAGCATGCGTAATGTAATATATATATTGAAGCTAGGTTTAGTCCGAGGGTGGCCTGTGACGCGAAACCTAGTCCCGTGGTATAAGCATTGGTTTGCGAGTTCCGGGAGCGGCAAGTGGGATGTGTATCTACACCTAAATGGTGTAAGTGTGATCTACACCGAAATTATGTAGGTGTGATCTACACCGAAATGGTGTATGTGTGATCTACACCTAAATGGTGTAAGTGTGATCTACACCGAAATGGTGTAAGTGTGATCTACACCTAAATGGTGTAAGTGTGATATGACGGTGGGGATCGCGACCCCGAGCTGGCCATGCTCTAGTGTGTGATGTGATATGTGTGCCTCGGCCAAGGCCGGGAAGACTGTCATTGTGTCTAACTCCATCATAATCCGTTGCTCGACTTGCATTGCATATGGTTGAATTTGCATTGATTGAGCATGTGTTTGCATGTATATTCTTGAATACTCGTGTTTCTCTTTGGTTGCAGGTTTCTTGTGCGACAAGTTACACCATGCTTATACCTGCACCCTTACTAAGTTCTTTCGAGGACTTACCCCCTTATCTTATCTATTTCAGGAGTACCTGACCCGCAGCCCACCGAGTAGAGTCGGTGGTTGCTTTTGTGTTTGAAATTACAGGTACGTTTGTGTGTGTTCTGATCAGTTTGTGATTCAGTTTGTGTGGATAAAGGGGTAAGGTCTGCGTGTGTGTGATTTAGTATGATCGGTCATACTGATGTATGGCTGTGTGATCGGTTGTGTTCGTATTTCATTGTGATATCCGTTGTGTGTGTGTGATCATGTGTGACTGAGACTACTGATATGTGTGTTCTGAATGGTGGCGGTTCAGTGTGTGGCATTCAGTTCTGGGTTTCAGATTATTTGATTGTGCACTATGGTGTCTAACGGTTAAACTTTCGTATGTGTGTAGCAGCAGATCCGCACGCCGAGGGCTTTGGCCGACTCGGTAGCGTCGCCACCTCGTGACGCTTTGTATGTATTCCAAAGAAAATTTTTGTGGCTCTGTATATTGTAGATGACATGCATGCATGTAGAATTAGAAAAATCCGAGTTTCCGCCCAAAGTCGATTTGTCTTTGGATTTTACGCTTGGAAGCATTCTCGCGATTTTGTGCATGTTTGTGATTATGAGGGTGTAATGTTGTTTTTATCAATTTTGGGACTTATACGTCCGAAAAAGTGTAAATCGCGCGTGGGGCCTACGCCCGGGTTTCGGGATTTTTGTCGAAATCACATGTATGTTTTTGTGTGTAAGCATATATGCGTGATACATGATTTGTGTGGAAACATTCGAGTAAGAAGCTTAATATGAACTGCGTGGCCCACATACCTGTGGGCCCACAGGCCCACTTGTCAAGTCTGATGTGTGTGATCTGCTACCCTAACCGAGTGTGGCTACGGTGTTAATGAACATCGTAATCATCTGTGTGCTTCCGTCGTGGGGTGACAGAAGGTGGTATCAGAGCATGGTTAATTTTGGGTTCTGGTCTTTTGTTCTGTTGAGTGGTTGATGCTTATGCTTTCTGGATGTGGGTAGCTGATCTGGTATCTGGACTGTTATCTGATCTGATATTCTGGCATGGTAATACATATGGGATCTCTATTCTGGAATATTTTTTGGAGTTGTGCATGTAGCAGTATATTTATTGTTCGATTGGATTCTTGTTAGGTTGAGTGGCTAACAAATATGTGTTCGAATGTGGTTATCGATTTGGTATTTGGTCTAGAATTCCGTTATTCGGTTGTTTATGTGATTTGTGTTCGGAACATCATCAAGAGTTGCGTATGTGAGCTGTAATCTGGATTATCTTTTTTAAGGTTGGGCGCTATTACATGATGCATTTGCATTTACATATATAGAGCCAATTGGAATACTGTTGCTTGCTAGTTTCTGCGTGTGTGCTCTTTGTTCTGTTCTAGAATTATTTGGACTGTGAAGTGACAGGTGTGATCTGAAGTGGTTGAGATATGGCTGGGAGAGATACTCTCAGGTGTTTTGTGATCAGTATAATGAGAATGTGATTCGGGATTTCCGCAGCATATTCGTTTGATAATCTTTCACAAGGAAGGATTGTGTGCGGACAAGGCCGTTTAAAGAGCCCAGCTAATGGAGTAAGGAAAGAATGTGTATACACGCGACCAATGTGATCCGTGCAGAATAAAAAAAAAGGTGTGAGAGGTGTCGGATTGTAAAGGCCACCACCAAATGCTGGTAAATTCTGAGGATTTGAAATCATGTGATGGCTGAGTGTGTGCCACCATTTGATGCCTATCTGCTGTGAGTTACCGCACTCAAGTACCTCGATGTGGGAGGATCGGTAAGTATCCGAGAGGTGGATTTGTGAATCACTTAATCGAAATTATTTTCAAATTCAAAAGAATTCGAAGTGGCTTTGAGTGGAGCATGACACAATTGTGGGATGTGAAGCATTGTAAGGTCCCCCCTTCTCTGCGTCAATCGTAAAAATAAATCTAATTGAGTGTTCTGGATTGCGAGAAAGAGCAGTCTTCTGCTTAAAAGGATATGTGAAAAAGGTATGGGAAAGAATACTAATTTTGAATAATTTTCAGTAGTTGTTTTATCTGATGTGAGTGCATCGATATCTGACACTGCATAGAGATACATTCTATCTCAGAATCTGTGTCTGGGCTTCTCGGTCTGGTGTCTTTCTGATGTGAACCTATCGGAAATCAGTGTCTATTTTCAGATGTGATAGTCTGAAATGATGTGGTAATAGTGAAAAGCGGGAAATCGTGCTATCTTCTGATAAGGTATCTATTCGCAAGATTTCTCCGGGAGTTCTTAGGATTCGTCGATTTATTGCATGGAGATACATGCATATCTATGTATGTTATGAGGGTAACCGTTTGAGAGGGATGCAACATGAGGACTTCCCGATAGGTCACCGATACCAATACTACTCGCCAAGCACACTTAATTACGTAGTTCGATGGGATCGATGCATTAGTACCGATCAATTCGGTACCACTTTTCTCGGATGTGTGTCCGGGATGCATGGTTTAGAATGAGAAAGTCTGACAAGATATTTGTGATTGACAAGGATGAATATTTTGGTCTGAATTTAGCTAATATCGGGGTGAGTGGTATTAGATATCAATTGTGCGAGATTTTTCTATTGGTATTTCCCAAGAATTGCCGGGTATGCCGCTAGAGCGTGAGATTGTGTTTGAGATTCTGTCAGCCAGATCTGTTCCTACATTTGTTTCTTCCCTACCGTATGCCGATTTCAGAGATGAATGAATTCAAGAAGTAGTTGGATGAGTTGCTTGCGAAAGGGGTTCGTTTGACCGAGCACTTCCCTGTGGGATGCTCTAATGTTATATGTGAAGAAGAACGATGAGATTGTGAATGGATTATCGAAAGCTGAATGCGAATCGTGAAGGACGAGGATATACCAAGACAGCTTTTCCGCACTAGCATTCGGGGATATGATGAGACGGACTTTTTGACCATATCTGGATCAGATGGTGATCGTGTTCATCGACGATATCCTGGCACATTCCAAGGATGAGTGTAGGCATCAAGATCATCTCCAAATTGTTTTGCAGACATTGCTGGATCCTCAACTGTATGTGAAGTTCTCCATATGTCGATCCCCGATTCGGGAGGTGCCATTTCTTGGGCACATCATCGGTGAGAGCGGTATTTTAGTGCATCCGGAGAAGATTAAGATTGAGCAGATCGAAGGCAACCGACGGATGTGCGGGAGATCGAGCTTCCTCGATTAGCGGGCTTTGATCGGGAATTTGTTCCGGATTTTATGTGTCGACTTTATCCCTTACTCAGCCGACTCGGAAGGGGTGAAGAATCGCTTGTCCGAGGATTGTGAGCATAGTTTCGTGAGTTGAAGAATACGCTAACTAACTCACCTATTCTGATACTACCAGATTCGAGTAGGTCATAGGTGACTTACACAGATGCTTCCAGATCGGGATTTGGATATGAGTATTGTGAGGCGTAATAAGCCACACTTTGTGACAAATGACAGCTCTCCGGTGTATAGGGATTTGATGGAGAGACCCTACACTAGGATGTGACCATGGATGAGGAGAGTGATCTGATGTGCCTATAGCACAAGTGGGAGCAATGAAGCACGTGCAACTATATATATTGATTATCCAGTTTGAGTGACTAAAGAGAGTCTTGGATGTGCAGAGGAGTGACTCAATTGAAGAAGCTATCTATAGAGACAAAGAGATCACCGTATTCATCTTTTCAGTTGAGCAGGTCTTTTGTATTTCGAGATCGACTGGATGTGCCGAATGTCTCGACACTTCGAGACGAGATTCTCAAGAGGCTGACGCGAGCAGACCGAGTGTGCACCTATGTCTACCTATGTCTCTAGGTGTGCCATGTGTCGAGAGTGAAGACCGAGTATCGTAGATCGCAGGGACATTACAGACATTGCATATTCTCGCCCGTGAAGTGAGGTAACAACATGGTGGACTTTCTCACCAGATTGCCGATGATACGATTACATCGTGAGAATATCTCGGGTTATTATTGATCGGATAACAAAGTGTGCTCACTTTCAGTCTATGAGAATTTCGATTCACCGGAAAAGGTTAGCTCAGTTGAATATCCGTGAGACAGTGTGGTTGCATGGAGTTTTAAACTCCATTGTATCTGATCGAGATCCACGATTTACGGCGCGGTTTTGAAGTGCTTTTCGTAGGACTTTGGATACACGATTCCATTTGAATATGATATATCATCTTCAAATCGATGGGCAGTCAGAGCGAGTAATTTAAATTCCCAAGTATGTGCTACGCAGTTGTGCACTAGATTTTGTCGGTGAGTGGGATCAGTACTTGCCTCTGGTAGGGTTTTCTTATAATAACAGTTATCAGAGCACTATCAGTATGACACCTTATGAGGCTTTATATGGCCGACATTGTGTGATGCCGCATTGCTGGGCAGAGGCTTCCGATAGAGTTGATTTGGGTCCTTATAAGATTCTAGAGTGAGTGGGCAAAGTAGCCTATAGGCTAGTTTTGCCACCGAGTATGTCAACAGTGCAAAATAGGTTTCATGTGAGTATATTGAAGAAATGCATCTTGGATCCAAATCAGACAATTGCGGTTGGGGTTGTACAGCTAGAACTGGATTTGTAGTACAGAGAGGCACCTGGGACTATTCCGGGATAAGATGTGCAGGCATTTCAGAGTAAGATTGCCTTGATGATTCGAGTGCAGTGGTCCCATCATTCCGAGCGTGAGGCAACCTGGGAGGTTGAGCAGGATGTGATGGAGCGCTACCCAGATGAATATCAGAGACTTAAGACGGCCTTGGAGGACCAAGGGTCTTAAGGGGGGAGGAATGTTACCGACACCCGGTAAGTGATTACGCTAATTACGCAATTAAGCATCAACATTGGGATTAGTGAATTTTCTGTGCCTCGGGACTTATAATTAAGTATATGAAGTATAATTGGTGTGAGATATGAAGTCCCGAGGATGTGGTACAGTTGTCGTTACTGTTATTGCCACCCAGTGCGAATTCCAGCTAATTACGCGATTAAGCGTATTTACCGGGATTAGCGATTTTTGTGGGGCTCGGGACTCATAATTAGTCATGTGAAGCATGTTTTGTGCGTGATATGAGGTCCCGAGAATGTGTCTCAGATTTCGTGACGTTTGGGGTTATGGTTTGGAAGTTGCAATTTTCGGGTTGGACTAAATTGTAACTTTTGAAAGTTTGGGGCTATATTGAAAAAAAAAAGAAAATAAAAGAAAATTCAAAAGCGGCTGCAAGTGTGAGGCGGTTACAAAGGAAGAGAGTGAAACGTGTTTTGAAAACATGTTATAATATTATATTATTATTAATATTATTATATACATATACTTATATATGTTAACAGAAAGAAAGAATGAAGCAAGCTTCTTCTTCTTTCTCCTCTCTGCACCATCGCCGAGCTTAAGGAGCAATTTGAGGTCTTTCAATTTCTCACCAAAATCTTGAAGGTACGTTTGTGTGTGTTCGATCAATTTGTGTGGATAAAGGGGTAAAGTCTGCCGTGTGTGTGATTCATGTGATCGGTCATACCGATGTATGACCGTGTGATCGATTGTTCAAGATTTCGTTGTGATATCCGTTGTGTGTGTGATCATGTGTGACTGAGACTACTGATATGTGTGTTCTGATCAGTGGCGGTTCAGTGTGTGGCATTCAGTTCTGGGTTTCAGATTATTTGATTGTGCACCATGGTTTCTAACGGTTAAACTTTCGTATGTGTGTAGCAGCAGCAGTATCCGCACGTTGAGGGCTTTGGCTGGACCTGGTAGCGTCGCCACCTCGTGACGTTTTGTATGTATCTCGTATATTGTAGATGACATGCATGCATGTAGAATTAGAAAATCCGAGTTTAGCCCAAAGTCGATTTGTCTTGGATTTTCTCGCTAGAAGCATTCTGGGCAGATTTTGTGCATGTTTGTGATTCTGAGTGTGGAATATATGTTTTTATTAGTTTTGGGACTTGTACGTCCGAAAAGGTGTAAATCGCCCCGTGGGGCCCACGCCCCGGGTTTCGGGATTTTTGTCAGAAATCACATGTATGTGTTTGTGTGTAAGCATATGTGCGTGATACATGATTTGTGTGGAAACATTCTGAGTAAGAAGCTTAATATGAACTGCGAGGCCCACATACCCTGTGGGGCCCACAGGGCCCACTTGTCAAGTCTGATGTGTGTGATCTGTTACCCCAACTGAGTGTGGCTACGGTGTTAATAAGCATCGTAATCGCCTGTGTGCTTCCGCCGTGGGGTGACATATATTGTGGCATTATGTGTTGGAATTCTTGGCGCACCAAGATCATTTGAGATGATACTTGAGCTTAGGAAGCTAAGAGACAGCTTAAAGGTAGCTATATGTAGCTAGCCCCGGCTCATCTCAGCTAGAAGTAGTTGTACTTAGCTCACAACAGCTTAGGGCAGCTAAAAGTAGCTTCCCTCAACAAATATCTAGCTCACAATAGCTGGACACGGCTCAAGTCAGCTCAAGTTAGCTCATTGTAGCTAAGAGTAGCTCAATGCAACTCAACTTGAGCTGACCTTAGCTAAAGGTAGCTAAACTTAACTCAAAGTGAGCTCACCCCAGCTAGAAGTAGCTGTGGCAGCTCAACTCCAGTTCAAGTTAGCTAGGAGTAGCTAACTCCATCTTAAGTCTGCTAGAAGTAGCTAACTTCAGCTCATGGTAGCTAGTAGTAGCTAACCCTAGCTCATGTTAGTTCATAAGTGACTAATCCCAGCTCAAGTCAGTAAGAAGTAACTAACTTGAGCTCAATTAAGCTAAACTAGATGGAGAAGTGACCTTTCAGCTCAAGGTGAGCTGAAATGAGTTTTTTTGTGGTCATTTGGATACTTTTTGTGGTCACTTGGATACTTTTTGTAGTACCAAGAGGTAACAATTAGTCTTTTACCTAAATATGGTATTTTGGTAAAATGACATGTCTTGTACTAACACAATTGGTTGTGGTTGGTACTCTTGGACATTAGTGTCCTTACCTTGGTGGTTACTAAGGTACCATACCCAAGGAGACACCTTGTTTAGCGAAAAGGTGCCTCTTAGGAAGGCACCCTTTCGCCTAACCAAGGTAGTTACCTACCATAAAAAGCCGGCGGATTTAGGGAGGTTGTAACCTCCCAAGGGCCGAAACATTATGTTGTTTCGGCACCAAGGGAGGTGTCCCTAGCCCATTTGCAACCACCCCTCAACCCTTTATAAATAGGAAGGGTGGGCCGGCCATGAACCACTACTTGCACCATTATTATTCCTCTCCATCTTTCTCCCTTGTTCTTTCCGAAATTAAGAGCTAATTTTCCTTAGAGATTTCGGGTGGAATACATTGTGTCCATATCAACACAATACTTCCATTGCATGAACATTCAATCCATCCTTGAAGATCATTTGCAAGCCTTGAAGATTGAAGAAGAAGAACACAACATTTCGGCATCATACCACTTGGAACTTTACTTGAACTGCAAAGTATGTTTCCTACTTTCTTCTTCTTCCTCCTTCTCCTCTTTTCTTCTTCTTGAAAGTAGAGATGCATGATTATGAGAAAATCACATTGTGCTATGCATCTCTTGAATTGGAAGATGTAATTTGAATGCATGAAAACATGAAATTGAGATTCTATGGAAGATCCGAATTTTTCATTATGGTACCCTTTATGGTTAAGCTCATCTCTACCATTATAAAAGAGCATCTCTTCCAACAATTTTAGACCTACAAAAAATTCTCCCACATCTAAACATAGACTTTTCTCTCTTCATGTTTTATTAAAGGTTCTTCTTTCGCACCTTTTGGTATTCATCATGTTCCAATGTTCAAGTTCCCTGGTGAGGGAGGTTCGCTAAAACTTCACTTCACGTCTTTCATTGTATCCTGGGAGATAGACGTCCGTCGAACCTCGAGCACTTGTACTGGATGAGGTGGAATCTATTTTAAGGAGATTGTGTGAAACACAAGCCTCGAAACTTCGTCAAAATTTGGTTTTGGAATTTCAATTTTTATTTTAATTCTATATTGTTATAATTAAATTTATTATTCGTTCTATAATTTTGCTAATAGTTTGATTGTTTTATTTAATTCTTTGAATATATTATTTACAAATTCTTAGAATTAGAATTTTCCAATATGAAGCACGTTGAAATTTACTTGATCATGTACTTGTAATGTTGTATATTGATTTATTGTCATCATGAATATCCTTTATTGATTTATTAGATATTTTTTCTAACATGAACTACCCGAGGTCATAGGACAGCCAAGGCAATATGGAAACTTTCTTAGGGAGTCACCTGCCTCACATCTCACCAAAAGTGGTCGGGAGAACACCAGGGTCACTGCAGGACACAATCTTCCTCTACTGAGAACAAAACAATGATGGGGCAAGTACGGGCAATGATTCTATGTGTTGACACCCGATTTTGTCCGGAGTAGTAATTTAGGTTTTTTTGTATTTCTCCGTATTTTTTATTTCATATGACTTTTGTCGACATTTTATGTACTTTTCGTCGCGTTTCGTTATTTTATGTAACTTTTATCATTTTTCACGTGCTAGTGTCATTTTCATTATTTTATAAACTTTTGTCGTATGTTTTTGTTATTTTGTGAAACTTTTGTTATCTTCATTATTTTGTGAGTCCGTTTATTTACCACATATGTGGAAAAACACCTACCTAAATGTACTACTAATTAACTAACTTAACTAACTAACCTAATAAACTAAAAGACTAAAACACCTTTCATAGAGATTTATTAAGAGAGTAAATTTGACATTTTCATGGTGTGTGTTTTCACATATGTGTTAAATAGACGCCCACTTATTTTGTTGTTTTTTTATAATTTCCAGTGCTTTTGTTATTTTTCTTATTTTTGGTACTTCTATTATTTCTATCATTTTATGTACTTTTTGTCATTTTCATGTACGTTTTATTATTATTATTATTATTTCATATGTCTTTTATTACTTCGTGTGCTTTTGTTATTTTCATGATTTTTATGTGTTTTTATCATTTTATTTGGTTTAATATAGAATTAAAATGTGTTTATTTTATTTTATTAATTAATTAAAAACTAAAAAGAGAAAACTAAAAAGGAAAAAAGAAAAGAATGGAAGGACTTACAAGACGAGCCTGCTCCTTCTCATCCGCCGGCCACCATCATCACGCTCCGCTGTTTTCCTCATCCATCCATCAAGCTCAATTCAATTGACTTCATCATCATTGTTCTTAGCTCTGTCAATCCATCTTTGGGCTATAAATAGAGCCAAAAATTGAAGAAAACATAGAGGAGACCGTCTGTTTTTGTTCACCGGTGAGAAAACGCCATCTACTTCCACTTCGCGTTCCGGCCACCCGCGTCGCCAAACACCACCCCCATCATCCCCGCCCGCCGCCCACGAACTCAACGGTACCCTCCTCCTTATCCGAAGCCGTCGGAAAATGAAAAAAACGCCGCCGACCCTCCGGACCTCCTCCTCCATCCCCTCCGATTTGCTGCGTTTCATCACTCCTATCTATCACCATCAGCTCCGACACGACGAGACGAAGCCAAACAACCCTCCCATGCTACCAGAGATGGCCCGACGAAGGAGAGCCGGTCAAAAAACCGTTTCCGTCACGGACTCACTTTTCTCTCCAACCGGATCTCCGTTCGCCGTGAAACCACCGCCAAACGTCTCCCCTTCCGCCTCCGCACCAACACGAGCCTGAACCGCCGCCGAAAAATCGGTTTCGCTGCCGCCACCGTCGGCTCCGCCGCTGGTTTGCGAAACGCGAAGAAGTTGTTGTATCATCAGTTTTAAACTTTTGGTAAAATGACAACTGCAGTCCTTATCCCTTTAATTCAGTCCCTTATCCACTTAAACCCTCTAGATTTCTATAGTCTCATTTAAGTCACTCAAACAAGTTTCAAAACTAACAGTTTGGGCACTAGGCCTAAACCTTTTTATCTTAGTTAATATTTTTGTTATTATGTCGATATAAATTATTTTAATTTTATTTTTAAGATATTTTGAGTTTTATTAGCTATGTAAATTACTAAGAATCTTTTTCTTTTATTTTTAGTGTTATTATTTATCATTTATCATTATGTCTTAAAATCAAGAAAAAATCTAAAAAAACCCGTGGTACCAATTTTTTTGGCGTACGAAAATTGACCATTTTTGTACGTAACTGCCAAACGAATCCAGATCCTCAGTAGACCATTTTTAGGTTCCCAATCGACTTAGGAAAAAGATTGGTGGCGACTCTGCCAAAAGTCACGTCGCTACGGATGGCGACTCACTGGGAAATCCACGTCGCTACAATATGGTTTTGAAGCAACACAATGTGATCTGAAAGCTCGTTATGGGATATGAGAAGGAGGGCGAGGAAACTGGAATAATCAAAATTCTAGGCCCAAATCAGGTAACAGAAAGGAAAAATTCCGCAGAAAACTGCCAAACAAGTAATGATTCTGAGGCTGACTCGAGTGAATTTATCCTGGCAACAGTTGCAGATTTCATAGAGCTTACAAAACCTCAACTCACGCTGCCATCTCGGACACAAGGAGAGCAGGATGGTTCTGTTGTCAAGGATGGAAGCATTAATGAGAATGTTCTCGTTGACATCACTATCACTATCACTACCTCTACGGCTAGAAGAAAGTGGTCACGCAGGGCACCAGGCACGACTGCTAATTGAATGAACACAGGTTCAGGGCTGAGAGGTTCACACTTAGGTGGCAGAGGGAGGAAGCGGGTTGGGGCCTTTGACCTTATGGATATTGATAGCACGGAAAAGTGAGTAAAGACAGTTGATGCCAATACAGATACTACAGAATGGTTATCTAATTGTGGCGCCTGCTCAGCGGGGCTGCCGAGCGCAATGAATTGCCTATTTCTGAACTGCTGCGGTCTAAAGGCACCACAGTCAATTCGTCTTCTGAAGAACCTCACCCAACAAAAACCTACTTCCTCAAAGCCTCCTATTCATCTCCCATCTAGAATTTCAACATTTAAATTAGGAAGAAGAGATGATGAAGTTTTTGAGAGAATGAAGGAACTAGTCGAGCAAGTAGGAAAACTTACTATTAAGGATAGTAAGCATAAAGGACCCCCAAATTAACGTGATTAAGGAAGAAATTCCCCAAAAGAAGAACAGTCTTCTCATGGGATGTTTCACACCCGTATCAAAAGTATGGAATGTTTCACACCCGTATTCAAGCAACTTTGCATGATTGAAATGCAACCATTTCTCTCATGGGAATTGCTCTACTTATTATTTTTGAACAATAATTTTTCAAGATTAATCTGGATCAAACTCTAATAGGTCTCTTCAAGAGGGTAGCTCTCTCAGCTGTGTGTTTTTCTTTTTCTCTTTTTTTTACCAGGAAGTTTTTATTGAAGGGTTAAAACCTTTCTCTATTTCTTTTTCTAATGGTTCCCTACAATGTGAATTACAACATTATTGGCAACCTGATTCATTTGCTGCTTATAGAGGAGATGAAATTAGAGAATGAAATATTGATGGTCATTCAGAATATCAAATATCCCAAACAATTCATCATATGATAATGTACGGGATGACACTTAAAAGTATGAATAAAGATACAACGGATCGACAAATTGCAGAAATGGTACTCCCAGAACTTTCTGGACAACTAAGGAATTGGTGGGATAAATGCCTTTCAGAACAAGCAAGACAAAAAAATCATAAATACTACAAAAGAAATAATATTCTTACCGGGTAATGAAACCCTAAGAACCCTCGAAACTGATGCGGTTAACACATTAATATTAACAATTTACCTACATTTTATAGGAACGGGAGAATCCAAATAAAAATTGAATGGAGAACTCTTGCTTAATCTTAAATGTAGGACCTTATCAGATTTAGAATGGTTGTTGACACCCAATTTTGTCCCGAACGTTTGGAGCTTAATTAGAGGTATTTAGTGGCCTAAGTGACTGGTTTTAAAGAGATGAGTCATGTGGGAAGAAATGGGAAAAGTTTGGATTAAATTGAATATTTTACAAAATTTTGGACCAACTTAATAATTTTTCCCAAGTTATTTTGTGCAGATATTAGGGGGCTTCAAACTTAAGCTTTTGAAGGTGAAAAACTGAGTTATTCGCTCCTCCTTTTTCACGTGAATTAGAGCTCGTGATTCACTGTTTTCTACGCGGACCTCAAGCGAATAGGACCAAAGTGAACTTAGTTGTTCACGTGAGTAGCCCCTCGTTATTCACCGGCGCTCCCAAACCTCTCGTTTTTGAAGGCCATCGTCGATTCCATCCGTTTTGCTGCCGTTCAGTAGCAAGGTCTTCTCTTTCCACTTCCTATACTTCATTCTCCATCGTTTTAGCGCTTGATCTCCCTCAATCGTCTCTTCCCAGCTTTAGACGGTACATATTCTTATTGAGTTAGGGTAGAGGTTGCTTAATTTTGCTTAGGTTTGCTTAATTTGTGCTGACCTGAAGTTTATTTTGAACGCTGGTGGATCACAAATATGTGCGCTGCGCGCAACAGTCCGTACAAAATTGTGCGCACAAATAAGTGCACAATATAATGATGTCGATCTAACAAGTTAGTGATGTCGATCTAAGCAACTCATCACCATTTTATGCTGATCAATCAAGTATGTATGTCGATCTAACAAGGTAGTCATGTGGATTTGACAATGTCAATCTAAACAACTTATCATGCTGATCTATTATTAATGCTGACCTATCAAGTAGTTATGTCGATCTAACAAGGTAGTCATGTGGATCTGACGATGATGATCTAAACAACTTATCATCCTGATCTATTATCAATGTTGACCTATCAAGTAGTTATGTCGATCTAACAATGTAGTCATGTGGATCTGACAAGATAGTGATGTCGATCTAACTAAGTAGTCATATCGATCTACCAAGATAGTGATGTCGATCTAAATAACTCATCATGTTGATCACCATTTTATCTTCATCTTCTCCTTCATCTTCTTTCACTTCTTCTTCATCTTCCTTTCTCCTTTCATCTTTTTTTTCTTCATTTTCTTTTTATCTTCCCCTTCATCATCATCTTCTTAAATTCTTCTTCATCCTTCTTCTTCTTCTTCTTCTTCTTCTTCTTCTTCTGTTTTCCTCTTCTTTCTCTCCCATTTATCTTCTCTGTTTTCTTCTTCATCTTCTCCTTCATCATCATAATCTTATTTTTCTTCTTCTTTTTCTTCTTCTTCTTCTTCTTCTTCTTCTTCTTCTTCTTCTTCTTCTTCGATCAATCAAGTAGGTATGTCGATCTAACAAGGCAGTCATGTGGATCTGACGATGTCGATCTAAACAACTTATCATGTTGATCTATTATCAATGTTGTCATCTTCTTGCACTTGTTCACTGGCCTGACCTCGGCATCTGGCTGCGGCACCTCACTTGGTTCGGTGGGATGAGAGAAAATTGGTGCAGGACTTCTCAATTCCACTAGTGTGTATTCACAGATCGAAGCAAGAGCAGAAGATGTTGGAGTAGGTGTGAATCCGGAAGTCGAATTCACACACTAGCTCCCTTCAATTTCACGGGCTCCTCAAACTTGGCCCCCATTACTTACTTTTCTCACTCACCTCTCAAACTCTTAGTTATTAAGTAAAAAACTCATCCCTAATTTCTAAGTTTGAAACCCCCTATTGATCGTGGAGAAGAGAAGCGTGGAAAACTTCCAGCTTCAACTTCCGTCCCCTCACCTTGCGCACAATGAAGACGGTTTACAGGTCATGGAGGTGGTGTAGCATTTGTCATTTTCATTTATAAAAGAATTGATTCAGAAGAGAGAGCAAGCATAAGAGAGCAAATACAGAGCAAAAACGCTAGAAAATTAATGGGATTCAGTGGAAAAAGAAATTTCACAACTCTCATGGTGGTGCTCCCGCTGCTACTAGTCCCTGCCAGTTCATCTCCTGCCAGCCTCGGCGGTCCCGTCGTCGATTAGCCCACCGTCAACTTTTCCAGCCATCCCCCTTTGCTTCGTCAAGTTCGCATTCATCACCGTTGCTGCTACCAATTCAGCTACCGTTTTGCTCCCAAGCTCATCTTACGCCTGATCGTCCAGTTCTCCGGTCGACTGAGCCCTGCCTACCGTGATCATCACCGGAGACCACCGCAGAAGCCACCAGAGTCACGAATCTGCAATTTTGGGTGAGAGGCCAGATTTATTAGTTTGGTATAATTACACTTTGTCCCTATTGATCATTGCTATTTTTATTTAACTCCTTGGGATGTGATATGTTGCAATTAAGTCATTGATGTAAAGGAGCCGACAGTTTCGGAGTGATGCTTAAAATTTCAATTCTCATTTGTTTTGTCTCTTTCTTATACATTTAAACTATCGACACATGTGCGGCAGTTTTAACTTTTAACGGCATGGTGAAAGCTTCATGTTGATCTTTGAATACTAATAGTCTTTGGTAATTGATAGTTTTGAAGCACTCATCATGAGATTTAGTATGATTTCATTTATTTATTTATTTTTATTGTTACTTTATCTTTTTATTGATATTTACACACTTTTTATTAAGTCATCATTTTTCTATGTGTGGTTTGGGAAAATTGCTTTGCTAAATTAAATCAAGTGAATAAAATAAAATAAATTCGTGGTATCAATTTTTGGGCGCATGAAAATTATTTTTTTTTGTATTTAATGTGTAAACGGATTTGGAGTTTCTCATAGACTAGTTTAGGTTCCCAATCGACCAAGTACAAAATAGATTGGTGGCGACTCCGTCGAAAACTCCGTCGCTATAATAGTATAAGGATGTATTTCTTTCAAGAATCTATGAAAGAGAGGATTGTAATTCCAAAATCTGGAAAGAAAAATTTATCCAAGGACTTGTGAATTTTTCATTGTAAAAAGAATTTATATATTATTTCTTTTAAACCTATTATAAAATATGGTATTTTTATTATAATTTTATAAAGGGTCTAACTCATAAATTATATGCTAATATATACAATTTTGAAGAAAAGAGGGGGTTTAATCAACATAGGTCCGCCTCTAGCCTCTGTCGAGATCCCAGAACTAAAGGCCATCTCTCAACCGATAACTTAGCATCTAAGAGACTCGTCTCGACTGAGTCCCCGGGCCTAAAGGTCGGGCCTCAGCCAAGAGCTTTGCGCCCAATAGACTCATCTCAGTTCAAGACCTTACGATCGTAGGTTTGGACAGATCTATCCGGACCAACTTGGCTAGCTGCCCAACAACCGCTCTACCCTTAAACCGGTCTTTTGGGAGACTTCTTCACGTTTCAGCTTAGCAACAACCCTGGTAACCAACATGACACGTGGCAAGATGGTCAGCCACCTATCCGTACACCACCCCTAGACTATAAATATATACCCATTCCAACATCATAATCACCAAGTTTACTACCATTAAATGCTACACTCATCCCTTAGAGCATCTGCAACAATGCTAGCTATCACACTTCAAAGTCAAATATAACTAATAAAAATAGAAAAAAATGCACAAATCTTTGATCCAACAAATAATAATTTTTGCTATTTGGCTCTCCAAATTTAGGAGTGGAGGACAGAGAATTTGTTACTAGCAAAAAATTAAATGTGGTTGATTTCAACCTAATAATAGATGTGACTACCTATAATAGTTAGGGGTGTGAAAAGATTCGAGCCGAGCCGAGCTCGGCTCGAGCTTTAACGAGCCCAACGAGCCAAGCCTCACGAGCCTCGAGCTCGAGCCGGTTTTGAGGCTCGAATAATAAGCGAGCCGAGCTCGAGCTCGAGCTCGAAACGTTCGGCTCGTAAGGGTTCGCGAGCCTTAACGAGTTTGTCTAAAATTACGATACTACCCTTCACGAACCATCGAGCCAAGCTCGAGCCTTAACAAGTTCGAGCTCGTTTACTCGGGGGCCGAATGGGGCCGAATCGAGCCTAATGAGCTTGAGCTTCACGAACCATCGAGCCGAGCTCGAGCTCGAATTATCGGGCTCGATCGAGCTCGAGCCGAGCCCAAATTTCACAAGCCCGAGCTCGAACCTACTAGGCTCGGGCTCGGCTCGGCTCGAACCCACCCCTAATAATAGCTAGTATTGATATGATGACAATGTTAAACTCACTAACCAAAATAATTTTTTTATCATTTTGGCTACAATTTAACTTAAAATTAACTTGTATTTTTGTAGATACCCTTGTATCATGCGTGGCTGGCTGCTACCATTCCCCAAGCTTTTTGTAATGTCTTTTGAGGTCACTCGAATTCCTAGAATAATGCAATTGTGTCCATCTCTTAACAATTAATCTCAGTCGGTCACTCCCAAAGCCATGACGCCGATGACCAAATCCCGAACCAGCAATTGTGTCCGTCTCATAACAATTAATCTCAGTCAGAGACTCAAGTTCCAGAATTGGTACTGAGCCGGTTTGGAGATTTTCCAGTACTTGGAAGCATTTGTTTGGGATAGTTGCTTTTGAGTTGAAATATTGCCTAGTTGATTTTCGAATTGCTTGTTTTTTTTTTTTGGGGGGGGAGGGGGGGTGGGGGCTGGGTGGGTTTAAATGTTTGTGAAATAAAGATTTGTGCAGAGTTTTATAAGATAAATCTTGTGTTTGGTGGCGTATTTATTAGGTATTTTGTATTTCATGTGCACCTTTCATGATTAATTAACTTCATCATCATGATTGGTAGTAATTTAGCTTCTCATTCTTATGTTGTAATAGGTTAACTGAACTTGTGTGCTAATTTCCAGTAAATTTTTCCTGTTTCTGTATATGGTATGGTGATTGCTAAAATTACTGTTTCAGTTTCAATTTACAGGCGTCTTATTTTTCTTCTCCATCTTTATTTTTGTTTCATTAATCATTAGGTTGTGGTGTCTGATCTAGCATTGTAGACTGCTGGATACTGAGCTTGCTATCTCCTGTATTGTGTTGTATTGGACTTACAGTGCAAACTGTTTGTTTTGTTTTGATTTTGTTTTTGTTTATGTTTTTGTATCTTGGATGTCGTTGGGATTAAGGCTCAGTTGATTGATTGTATCTTGAATGTCACCTTTGTGAATCTGACAGATCAATGCTGGTTTACAAGTCTGATTATTTCATATTACAAGGCAGGATTCAACACATGGCATTCCTTGGATGGAGACAGGGGATTATAAGTCACATTTCTGGACCTGTTTGGTGCCTCCTAGTGGCACTGAAGCAAATCCAAATTGGTACTTCCCATGGTTCACTTGGATAAGTCATTTTACCAAATTTAGATGTTCAATACTTCAGGTTCAAGATTCTTTCACATGTACTCTACCTTAGACCAACCAAGGCTCATTTACCAAGTTCCACTTCATCTAAGCAAAGGGGGGGGGTTTGGAATTGTTGTAATGAAAACCTTAATACTGATTTAGCATCTTGGAAATCCCATGTATAACTAAGTTCCATTGCTATCTACTTCTTTCTTGCATTTTTTGAGCCTTGAACCTACTTTCGCCATATTATCTAGTCAATTGAACCTACAGATATGAAAATATAATTTGGCAAGCAATCACGCAAATTATACTTGATTTTAGTTGCTTTATATTGTTTGTATTAGTTAGATCTCTAGGTTAAAATAGTTGGCCTCATGAAAGTATGAAACTTGTGATTAGCAGGAACTTAACTAGAACAAGTCACTTTCTTTCTGCACCAGGAATTCAAGTATCATACTTATGGATAGGCTATGTTATTTTAGTCGGTTTTATTCTTTAGTTAAGTTAAATCAGAATAATGCACCCAATCTGAACCTGACTTGAATACTCCTTCCCAAAGCATATGAAAATCATGATGTTAGAGAGAGAAAGAGCAGCCATTACATTGGAGTTCATTTGAAATGCGAAGATGCCCTTGTGGTCATGCTGATTAGTTAAAGGAGGGGAGCAATCCCTCATGCCTTTCATGCCTTGAGCACACATTTGAGTACCATAAAAACCCTTCTTTCTTATCCTGCATCTCAAAATGCATTTTGTATAAAGGTTATCAGTTATCAAATTCTTCATTTTCTATAGCTCATATAATTTTGTGTGGTTTGTTTCTTCATAGTTCTTTCTTGATATGTAATATTGATTTTTTAATGTGATTTTCAGTAGGAACCCATTAATATGGTTAGGCCTCCTTGCTGTGACAAGCTAAATGTCAAGAAAGGCCCTTGGAGTGCAGAAGAAGATGCAAAGATATTAGCTTGTGTTTCAAAACATGGAACTGGAAATTGGAATGATCTTCCTAAAAGAGCAGGTAATCTCCATTCTCCTTCCCTCTGTCTGGAAATTATTAGTAGGCAACTTTTATAATTGATCATTCAATGTAGAATTAGTGAAAATCTAAAGTCATTGTTTTGGTACCTGGTGGGTGGTTCAGGCCTTAAGAGATGTGGGAAGAGTTGCAGACTTAGGTGGACTAACTATCTGAGGCCTGATATTAAACATGACAATTTCACAGCTCAGGAAGAAGAGCTGATCATCGGTCTTCATGCTGCTATTGGAAGCAGGTTTTCTTCATCTTTGTTCACAGTTCACACTAGTATTAAATAACAAGGAAACAGGTTTTATTAATCATCCTGTCAGATAAAATATTGATGTTGATGTGATAATGAGATAAAATCTTTCCTTTTTCCTATCTTCTAAATTAGTGCTTGGGTTAATCTTGTTTTTAAATTACTGGCAGTATTTTTGTTTGTGTGAGATATAGCTGCCACCTTGATGCATGCAAAATGTACTTTCTACTAATGTCCTTGCAGGTGGTCAATCATAGCCCAACAACTTCCAGGAAGAACAGACAATGATGTGAAAAATTTCTGGAACACAAAGTTGAGGAAGAAGCTGTGTAAAATGGGAATAGACCATGTCACCCACAAGCCTTTCTCACAAATCCTAGCTGACTATGGAAGCATCAATGGCCTTTCAAAACCCGAAACCCGGATTGGATCTCTCACTGGGGACCTTAAAAAATCACACATTTTCAAACCAGAAGCATACCAGTTTGTCCCAAAAGCAGCTAGTGATTACCAGGATAGCTGCTCATCGATCGATCTTCTTTCTCAGTTGCAAGCTGTAAGGCTTGTCACAGAGGCCTCAATCAGCAGAAACCATCTAGTTGCAGAAGAAAACTCATCATCATCATCATCATCATCATCATCAACTTCGACTTCTTCGACAGGTTGCACTACTGCTTTCAACTGGCAGGATTTCCTTCTGTTGCAGTCTGATCAACAGGGAGAAGAGAACTTGTGGTTAAACATGGAAACGTCTTCAGATAATGGGATTTCAGGACAAGTGAAAAGCACATTAATGCTGCAACAGAATCATGAAGAGGTAGAGACAGGACCTGTCGTCGGGGGTTGTTCATCTCCAGCTGGGGATGGTTTTGTGGAAGCCATGCTGGTTCGAGAAAACCAGATGCTTTCTGACTTTGCTCATCTTCTGACAGATGATACATTTGATGATTGAACTTCTCTGTTGATTTGCTTCCTTCTTGCTTATTAATAACAAACAGATCAATTCTCTCTTTTTATTGTCCCTTGCTCTGGCTTGCATAGCCAGCATATTGGCTGGCAGAAAAGATTTGGATGTTAGAATTTTTTATATGGGCTTATATGTGAAATAACTATGCATTATATTTGCTATCATAAGGTTTGGTCCAATTAAAAGTGATGTAATAAAGTTGGATTTTGGGTCATGTACATCTTATAAAGGTCTGGAATATTTTAATGTGTAGAGGCCAAAGTGTAACTTTTATTTTAATGATGGACTGAAATAAAAGATACACAACTATATAAATAGGCTATGGTCCCCAAATCATACGTGTTAGGGTTTTTCTCATTCAGTCTCTGCCTCCTCTGAGTCCCGTCATTAGAGAGCGCAAAAGAGGAACCCACGCGTATTGGTTTGGAAGATCATTAAGCCGCAAATCTCCTACTTGATTCTTCCGCTATGGATCCATATATGTTTCCGGCTCTGCTTTAGAATTTAATCTTAATGATTTGACGTGAATAATCTTGGGTTTTATGGATTGATTGTTTGATTAATTAATCCCAACAAGTGGTATCAGAGCAAATTCATGTCGAATTATTGAGATTTATTGTTAGATGGATTCATGCCTTTTCAGTTTTATCGGTAATCGAAGTCGGATAATTGTTGGGTTTTAGGGTTCAGGTAAAACTTGCCCTAATCATGCGATGAATCAATTATCGCTTCATGCTTTTGAATTGTTCTGGTTGCTTAAGGTTTTTCATCACAAAAGAATAGTTTAGTGGCACCGTATCATGACTTCGTTGTTGTATACATTTGGTTATCCCAATAGAGCCAGGTGGCAGTTTGGTCAATAGCTACTAAGAACCAATTTTTGTGATGGCACGGGCTAAAGTGTGCCACCTTAAAACATGTGCCAGTTTGTGCCAATTTCTGTTTATTTTCAAAAATGCCACTCCTCATTCTCCTTCTCCATGTTGCTACCATCTTCGTCGCCAAGCTTACCGTTAACGCCGAACCTTCGCGAAGAACTAAACCACCACCCTCCATCTCTCACCTGCAGCCTCCAACCACTAGAGCTCCTCTCTTAAAGATCAGCAGACTATTAGCAACTCGGTGGTAGCCTCCTCCTCCATCAACAATAACCGAATTCACGGCAAATTTAGGAGATCCGTTTGAACGATCCGATGAAATACGCTTATAGAAACCACAATCGACTGCGTCGAAGCAACCAATCGCTTCCCCAGTCACCGACGATCCATTTCTAGCCACTTCCTAAGCTGAAAGGCGCAATTCGTCCGACGCCCTGAAACTGTAACTTGCTGCATACGACAGAATTATGATGTCCCCACATACCATAATGATGTTCTCTCGACTTATTATGATGCTCTTTTTTTATAACAATGATGTGACCATGAACTGCATATAAATAATGCTCAAAACTATCAGAATGAAGTTAATAATGCCAATTAATGATGAATTGGAAGAACATCAGCTCAAATAGATGGAAGAAGATAAAGTTTTAGCAAAACAAGCATCACATTCACCACAATAGCATCATTTCATGTAGAAGCATCATTTTATGCATAGAGGGCATCATTTTGATGCATGGAAAACATCATTCTGGAGGATGAAGTGCATTGTTTGAGTTCATCATTCGGGACAGGAAGTATATCATGTGTGAGTTGAAATGCGTCATTAGTGAGGAAAAGTGCATCATGTTTGTAAATGAGAGCATCACTCTGGTCACCAAGCGCATCATTTTGAAAAGTTGAAAAAAATGAGCGCATCATTAAGTCATCAAAGTGAGTTCATCATTCTTGTGAGGGAGAGCATCATATTGCAACGAGAGTGCATCGTTGTGATCACTAAAGACATCATTTTGGGAGGTTGAAGAAAATGAGTGCACTATTATGTCATTAGAACGGGTGTATCATTTTTGTAAGGTAGCACATCATACTTGAAACCAAGAGCATCGTTCGTATCACCAAGAGCATCATTTGGAGAGATCATACTTTGTCCAATAGCAAAGAGCATTATTTTAAGTGCTAAGCTCATCATACTTACAAAAGTAGCATCATTTTAACCACAAAGAGCATCAGTTTTAGAATTGTAAAGTTGATGAAAACAAAACAAGTGTTTAATTAAGTGATTAGAATTGGTGCACCATGTTTGTAATTGAGAGCATCATAGTACAGCAGGAGTACATCGTTGTGGTCATGAAAGACATCATTTTGGGAGATTGAAGAAAATGCGTATATCGTTAAGTCATCAAAATGAGTGCATCATTTTTGTAAGGTAGAACATCATGCTTGAATCAAAGAGCATCATCCATGACATCAAGAGCATCATATTTAACGAATACAACATACTTTGTCCAATATTGAAGAACATCATAATTGTATGGAAACGCATCATTCGTGACACCAAACACATCATTTTGAACAAAGACATCATACTTTGTCAACAAGCATAATACTATGTTCTGTAGAATGAAATGTTTGCATTAGAGTCATCAGAACGAGCACATCATAATTTTACGTAAGAGCATCATAGTGCTTTCGGAATGCATCATATTATTGTCGGAGAGCATCACTTTGGGCGGTTGAAAGAATGCATGGCCGGTGGTTTTTGTCATCGGAGGAATGTCGGCAATCGTTTTTGTTGCTGGGTTTGTTGAATTTGTGAAGAAAGAAGGCCGATCTGCTTATTTCCTCTCAAATTTGGTTGTTGCGAGCGGAAGGGAGGATGGATGGTGGTAGTTTGTGCGTTTTCGGAATTGTCGCCGACAAATACGGCGACAAACTGAAGCTTTCTTCCCTGTTTCTTCCTCCTTTCCTTATTCTATCTAGAGACACACTTGGTGTGCCATTGGCACAACGTATCCACACTCTTTTGTGATATTGGTCAATAGCTGTATAGTCATTCCGCTGCTATTATGCTTTTATATAATGAAACTTCGGTACTAGTCTCATTAGACTACAAATTTCAGCAAATAAGTAAAATTATTATGCTGAATTAAATTTCATGATTGGTATAGTTATGGTTATCTGATATTTTGGGTTGATTAACTCAAACAACATATTGCCAAAGTAACCTCTCTTGTGTAGATTAATTAATCTGAGATATCAAGATGGTTTTGGTGTTTGAGTTTCATTCAAATAATCACCGGCCCAAAGGAAGGTCATTGTTTGGGTGGAATTTGAATATATTTGTGGTAATAAATATGGGACAATTATTAGGTTCTTTTATGTGAATAGTAAGTCGGTCCAAAGAAAGGCTTATTATTTGACATAATCTGAATTGTCAATATTTGGTTACTACACCAAGAGGTCCACTTACAAGTTAATATTTCTGTCCAAAGACTAAATATTATTGTTTGTGCTAGGTCTCTTGTGATGGGTTATATATATATATGCCAATTTTGAATTTAATAAAATTATTAAGTATGATGTGGAATTTAATGTGAGCTTAATTAGTTTTATTTATTTATTCATTGTTTAGTTGCAAGTTCTGCTACAAATATTTCTGCTAGCATCAATTCTACTCCTATGCTAAATGGCACAAATTTCGAGTCATGGCAAAAGAACGTTATGATAGTTCTCGGAGTCATGGATTTGGACCTCGCGTTAAGAGTTGAGCAACCCATCGGCCTTACAGATGAGAGTACCTCTGACGATAAGAGGGAGATGGAAAAGTAGGAACGCTCAAATCGCATGAGTCTAATGATTATGAAGCGTGTCATTTCGGAAGCATTCAGGGGTAGGGGTGAGTTCGAGCCGAGCCGAGCCCGAGACTAGCAGGTTCGAGCTCGAGCTCGTGAAATTCGGGCTCGGCTCGAGCTCGTCTCGAGCTCGGCTCAAGTTCGAACGAGCCCGAAAATTCGAGCTCGAGCTCGGCTCGAAGGTTCGTGAAGCTCGAGCTCGTTAGGCTCACGAGCTCGGCTAGGCTCAATTCGGCCCCAAACGAGCTCACGAGCTCGAGCTCGTTAGGCTCGCGAACTCGTTAGGCTCGATTCGGCCCCAAACGAGCTCGCGAGCTCGTTAGGCTTGCGAGCTCGTTAAAACTCGCGAACCTTACGAGCCGAACGTTTCGGGCTCGAGCTCGCCTCGTATATTATTCGAGCCTCGAAATCGGCTCGAGCTCGAGCTCGAGGCTCGTGAGGCTCGGCTCGTCGGGCTCGTTAAAGCTCGAGCTCGAGCCGAGCTCGGCTCAGCTCGATTCGTTACTCACCCCTATTCAGGGGCACTATGTCCGAAAAGATTACAACTGCCAAAGAGTTCCTTGAAGAAATTGATAAAAGATTTGCTAAGAAAGAAAAGGCAGAAACTAGTACACTATCTCAATGAGGTATAAAGGTAAAGGGAACACAAGGGAGTACATTATGGAACATAAGAGGTTAAATTTGACATTTTCATGGTATGTGTTTTTCCACATATGTTATAAATACACCCACTGTTTTTCCACCATGCTTCCTGAGCAAATTTGGATTCACATGTAATTTACTCCGATCGTATGCTTGTACATGCTTGCCGAATTGAACTAGTGTGTTGTTTCATGTTTGTTTGCTTATGTATTGAAGTTCTTGGTTCAAATTACATGTTTTACTGTATCCTGTATAGTCATTCCGCTGCTATTATGCTTTAATATAGTGAAACTTCGGTACTAGTCTCATTAGACTACAAATTTCAGCAAATAAGTAAAATTATTATGCTGAATTAAATTTCATGATTGGTATAGTTATGATTATCTGATATTTTGGGTTGATTAACTGAAACAACATGTTGCCAAAGCAACCTCTCTTGTGTAGATTAATTAATCTGAGATATCAAGATGATTTTGGGTGTTTGAGTTTCATTCAAATAATCACCGGTCCAAAGGAAGGTCATTGTTTGGTGGAATTTGAATATGTTTGTGGTAATACATATGTGACAATTATTAGGTTATTTTATGTGAATAGTAGGTCAGTCCAAAGAAAGGCTTATTATTTGACATAATCTGAATTGTTAATATTTGATTACTATACCAAGAGGACCACTTACAAGTTAATATTTCTGTCCAAAGACTAAATATTAATGTTTGTGCTAGGTCTCTTGTGATGGGTTATATATATGCCAATTTTAAATTTAATAAAGTTATTAGGTATGATGTGGAATTTAATGTGAGCTTAATTAGTTTTATTTATTCATTATTCAGTTGCAAGTTTTGCTATAAATATTTCTACTAGCATCGATTCTATTCCTATGCTAAATGACACAGATTTCAAGTCATGACAAGAGAACTTTATGATAGTTCTCAGAGTCATAGATTTGGACCTTGCGTTAAGAGTTGAGCAACCCACCGGCCTTACAAATAAGAGTACCCCTGACGATAAGAGGGAGATGGAAAAGTAGGAACGCTCAAATCGTATGAGTCTAATGATCATGAAGCGTGCCATTCCGGAAGCATTCAGGGGCACTATGTCCGAAAAGGTTACAACTGCCAAAGAGTTCCTTCAGGAAATTGAGAAAAGATTTGCTAAGAAAGAAAAGGCAGAAACTAGTACACTATCTCAATGAGGTATAAAGGTAATGAGAACATAAGGGAGTACATTATGAAAATGTCTCATCTTGCTTCAAAATTAAGGCACGCAAGTTAAAGTTGTATGAGGACTTGCTAGTCCATTTGGTTTTGATTTCTCTGCCCACACAGTTCAGTCAATTTAAGGTGAGCTATAATTACCAGAAAGAGACTTGGTCTCTTAATGAGCTCATATCCCACTGTATGCAAGAGGAAGATAGATTGAAGCAATATAAGGCAGAAGGTGCTCATTTGGTTTTTTTACAACCTCTAAGGGCAAAAAGAAGAACAATAAGAGAAAGAAGGATAAGGAAGCTGCAATTCAGGCACAACAAAAGAAACAAGCAGTTGAGGAAAAGAAGGAAAATGGTTGTTTCTTTTATGGTGTGGATGTGCATATGAAGAAGAATTGTACCAGATATCACGCATGGCGTGTTAAGAAATGTACATTTCTTAATTTAGTTTGTTCCGAGGTTAATTTAACTTCGGTACCTAGACACACTTGGTGGATAGATTCTGGTGTAACAATTCACATCAGTGTGTCTATGCAGGGTTGCCTGAGTTTCCAAAAGCCAAGTGATGGTGAAAGATGCATCTACGTGGGCGATGGCAAATCAGTGCAGGTTGAAGTAATTGGGACATTTAGATTATTGCTAAAGACTAGATTTTATTTGGACTTGGAAGAGAGTTTTGTGATACTGTCATTTAGACGGAATTTGATTTCTATTTCTGTTTTGGACAAATTCAGATATTCTTGTTCATTTGGAAATAGAAAATTTGGTCTTTTTCAAGATTCAAAATTGGTTGGTACTGGTTCTTTATTGTTTGGTGATAATCTATATGTGTTGGATACCATTGCTTCACTTAATGAAACCTTGCAAACGAGTACCCGAGGTGTAAAGCGAAAATTAACCGATAAGAATTCCGCTTCATTATAGCACAAGAGATTATGACATATCTCTAAAAACAGAATCGATAGACTTGTGTCAGATGGAATTCTTGATCCCCTAAAGTTTACAGATCATGATATTTGCATAAATTGTATAAAGGGGAAACAGACAAACTGTAAAAGATTAATTGTCAACAGGACTTCAGATGTCTTAGAACTAATACATACGGACATTTGTGGGCCATTTCCAACAGCATGTCGGAATGGTCAATGGTACTTTATTACATTCATAGACGATTTCTTGTGATATGGCTACCAATATCTTATTCATGAAAAGGCCCAGTCACTAGATGTGTTCAAAAATTTTAAGGTTGAAGTTGAGAACCGACTCAACAAAAGAATTAAAGTTGTCAGGTCTGACCATGGTGGATAATACTATGGTAGATATGATGGCTCGGGTGAACAATGTCCAGGACCTTTTGCTAAATTCCTAGAGGAATGCGGTATCGTCCCACAATACACCATGTCGGGATCTCCTAGCATGAACGGTGTAGCTGAAAGATGAAATAGAACGCTTAAGGACATGGTAAGGAGTATGATTAGTCATTCTACCTTATCAGAATCACTCTAGGGAGAGGCTTTAAAGACTGCAGCTTATATTCTCAATAGAGTTCCAACAAAATCAACAACTAAAACCCCATATGAGCTTTGGACAGGCAGGAAGCCTAGTTTAAAACATCTCCACATTTGGGGTTGTCCAGCTGAAGCTAGGCCTCATAAGCCAAATGAAAAGAAATTGGACTCCTGGATGGTTAGTTGTTACTTTGTTAGATACTCTGAGAGATCCAGGAGTTACAAGTTTTATGATCCCACTTCTAAGGCAATTTTTGAGACGAGTAATGCCCATTTATTTGAGGACGTTGAGTTTGAGGGGGAAAATATGGTTAGAGACCTTGTCTTTGAAAAGGAATGTGTAACCATTCCCATGGTTTCTTTTGACAATGATCAGACTTCTATCCCTTACATTGTTAAAGAAGAAAATCAAGACAATGTCAGAGAACCCCTAATCAAAATCAAGAAATTGTTCAGGAAGAACAAACTCAACAACCTCAAGAAATAATGCATTTAAGACGATCCACTAGAGAAAGGAGAATGGCAATTCAGGATGATTATATCATCCTTCTCCAAGAGAGAGAGAGAGAATGATAATGGACTGGTGGAGGATGATCCAATCAACTTTCATCAAGCCATTGAAATCCTAATTCTCAAAAGTGGATTGATGCCATGAATGAAGAGATGAAGTCCATGAAAGAGAATGACGTTGGGAACTTGTCTCATTGCCCGAATGTGCAAAATCTATTGGTTGTAAATGGATATTTAAAACCAAACGGGATTCAAAGGGCAATGTAGAGAGGTATAAGGCTCGTCTTGTCACGAAGGGCTTCACGCAAAAAGAAGGCATCGATTATAAAGAGACTTTCTCTCCGGTTTCTTCGAAACTCTTTCAGAATTATAATGGCATTAGTGGCACATTTTGACCTTGAGTTACATCAGATGGATGTTAAGACTGCGTTTCTCAATGGTGACATTGATGAGACAATTTATATGGTGCAACCTGAAAATTTTGTGTCAGGAGATGCAAAATAGATAGTTTGCAAATTAAAGAAATTCATTTATGGTCTCAAGCAAGCTTCCCGTCAATGGTATCACAAATTTCATCAAGTTGTCATTTCATTTGGTTTTGAGATGAATCTTTTTGATGATTGTGTATATCACAAGTTTAGTGGGAGTAAGCATATTTTCCTGATTTTATATGTCGATGACGTACTCTTGCCAGTAATTATATAAGTTTACTTCATGACATGAAGAGATTTCTATCAAAGAAATTTGAGATGAAAGATCTTGGTGATGCTTCTTTTGTGTTGGGAATACAAATACACCGATATCGCTCTCGGGGTACTCTAGGCCTATAACAAAAGAGCTATATTGAGAAAGTGCTTAAAAGGTTTGACATGCAGGAATGTAAACCAGAGGACACCCCTGTAGCTAAAGGAGATAAGTTTAGTCTCAATCAGTGCACAAAGAATGATTTTGAGGCAAACGAAATGCAAAACATTCCTTATGCCTCGGCTATAGGAAGTTTGATGTATGCTCAAGTTTGTACGCGACCAAATATTGCGTACATTGTTGGGATGCTAGGCAGATATTTGAGTAATCCTGGACTGGATCACTAGAAAGCAGCCAAACGAGTGTTGAGATACTTGCAAAGAACAAAGGATTACATGCTCACATATAGGAGATCAGAACAGATAGAGGTTGTTGGTTATTCTGATTCCGACTTTGCTGGATGCCAAGACAGTCTAAAGTCCACATCAGGCTATATCTACTTGCTTGCTGGTGGAGCGGTTTCATGGAAAAGTGTCAGCGAGACACTCACGACCTTCCTCCACCAAGGCGTGCAGAGTATATAGCATGTCACGAGGCATCCAACCATGGCATATGGCTCCGAAATTTTGTCACTGGGCTGCGTATTGTGGATAGCATTGAAAGACCACTTAAGTTATTTTGTGACAATAATTCGGCGGTCCAATATGCAAACAACAACTCGAGTTCATCAAAGTCAAAGCATATAGACATCAAGTTTCGAGTTTTCAAGGAAAGAGTTCAGAGTGGTCAGTTGTCTATTCAGCACATTGGGACAAACTCCATGATTGCGGATCCGCTTATTAAGGAATTGCCACCCAAGGTCTTTCATGAGCATGTTGCTCATATGGGTGTGATATCTCTTCAACATATTCAGTTCTAGTGAGAGTTTGTACTTTTCGATGTTCGAACTTTTGGACACTTTTGTGGTTATGGATTATTATGGTTAAGTTTTACAGAAATAAAGTTTATGGTTATATTCACTCTGAATTTTGATGAGATTATTCTAACTAAAGTTGGACCAGTTGGAAATAGACATGTTGAGATCACATTAAATGTAATTTTCACGCTACACATTCATACTTAATTCATGTCATCTGATTATATTGATACATGTGATCATTGATAGGTTTAGCTACGATACAAGTAGCGAAAGCCACTTTGATCCTGTGTTGGTATAATTAGTTGACGGAATTGGCTAAGATGATTTGGTGGTGATAGCTTTTTAAGGAGTACTCATTAGGTTATAATGCACAGTTATAAGGTACACATATAGCCCAAGTGAGAGATTGTTAGAATTTTTTATATGTGCTTATATGTGAAATAATTGTGCATTATATTTGCTATCATAAAGTTTTGGGCAATGTACATCTTATAAAGGTGTGGAATATTTTGATGTGTAGAGGCTAAAGTGTAACTTTAATTTTAATGATGGGCTGAAATAAAAGATACACAACTATATAAATAAGCTATGGTCCCCAAATCATACGTGCTAGGGTTTTTCTCATTCAGTCTTTGCCTCCTTTGAGTCCCGTCATTAGAGAGCGCAAAAGAGGAACCCACGTGTATTGGTTTGGAAGATCATTGAGCCGCAAATCTCCTACTTGATTCTTCCGCTATGGATCCATGTATGTTTACGACTCTGCTTTAGAATTTAATCTTAATGATTTGACATGAATGATCTTGTGTTTTATGGTTTGATTGTTTGAATAATTAATCAACAGAAACCATCTACTTGCAGAAGAAAACTCATCATCATCATCATCATCATTAACTTCGACTTCTTCGACAGGTTGCACTACTGCTTTCAACTGGCAGGATTTCCTTCTGTTGCAGTATGATCAACAGGGAGAAGAGAACTTGTGGTTAAACATGGAAACGTCTTCAGATAATGGGATTTCAGGACAAGTGAAAAGCACATTAATGCTGCAACAGAATCATGAAGAGGTAGAGACAGGACCTGTCGTCGGGGGTTGTTCATCTCCAGCTGGGGAAGGATTTGTCGAAGCCATGCTGGTTCGAGAAAACCAGATGCTTTCTGACTTTGCTCATCTTCTGACAGATGATACATTTGATGATTGAACTTCTCTGTTGATTTGCTTCCTTCTTGCTTATTAATAACAAACAAATCAATTCTCTCTTTTTATTGTCCCTTGATCTGGCTTGCATAGCCAGCATATTGGCTGGCAGAAAAGATTTGGATTCTTAACACAATTGGAGAAGCAGAGAAGTTCCTTATATGCTATGAACAGAATACGTGATTGGCTTATACAAAAATGGTCTGGATTCTTAACAGAACTATACAAGCAAAGAAGTGTGTGTGTTTTTTTAATCCTTTTATTTTCCTGCGTTTTCTTGTATGGTCAGATAAAGGCCAAATTCAAAAACAGAGCAACATGATTCATCAAGTTTAATTTCCTAATTAATTTCAATCAGTCTCTCAGAATTCTGGGATCAAGTTGTATCCGTTTTTAATGCCAACAAACAAAAATCAGCAGAAAAAGAAAAAAAAACTTTGTCATGTCAGCGTTTAGTTCGGCATCTGCGATCTTTAAGCACTCCCGTTGGTGGTGCAGAGACCAGCAAGCTACAATGTCCATACAGCCAATAAGAGTACTTCAAGAAGCTTCCAAAATCTGATCTTGTTCGAAACACACCCTTCACCTGGAATATAACTCTGTTGCTCTGCAACTGCTTCTGCAGGAGCACCGTTTCCTTCTGCTTAAGCCTCACCTGGCTTGTAACCAGATGCATGGTCACGAACCTGGACGCAGCACTGGGTGCACGAAACGGCTCGATGTACTGAGTCGCTATGAGCGTGCTCTCATAGTACAGCTCCAGGTACATGTAGCTGAAGTCCACATTCACCTTCCTGTTGGGGTTCGTGAAATTGGCGAGGATTGTCACGTCTGCGTTGAGAAGGTAACCCATGTCTAAGTAGGCTGCATTTAGGGTCACGCTCGAGACGTCGAACTTAGGGCTTCGTGGCTTGAACACCAGGTACACTATGAGCACTGCTAAGCCTCCAAGTATGATGATGAGCCAGAGGATTGTGCAGAAGACAGCAGCGAACCATGTGATGGGTTTGGTCCGCTGCGGCTTCGGCATCAGGCTGTGTGGTTGGTGGTGATGAGGGTGGTCCGGGGGGCTTGTGAATGGGGATGGCCGAAACCGGTTTTGTTGGTCCGGTTGGGTTTGAGGTGTGGTTGGTGCAATGGTTATAGGCCTGGTTGGTTCATCTGGGCGCGGTTTTTTGTGCCTAGGCTTAGTGGCCGGTGCTTGTGGCTGGTCAACATGGTATTGGGAAGGCTCGGTATGAGACGTGGGAGAATGTGGTAGATCATGTGTCTGTGGGGTTGGGAGTGCACCAGCGGTACCCCCAGCCACCTTAGGTGGTTTGTGTCGCTGCCATGGGTGTTTTGGCCAGCCAACATTAGATGGTGCAAGATCATGTGTCTTTGGGGTTGGGGGTACACCCGCGGCAACCCGAGCCACCTTAGGTGGTTTTTCGGACTGCCCCGGGTGATTTGGCCAGCCAACGTTAGAAGGTGCGCTTGGCTGGCCAATATTCGGGTCCTCTACTTGTCCGGTTGGAGCCATCCACGGGGCGGGCTGTGGTGAGCGCCTTTGCCTCTGACGTGGTGCCCATTGATGGGGGATCAGAGAGTGTTGGTCATGATCATCTTGCTGATCTTCTGGAAGAAAATGAGGGTTTGTTTCAGGATGTTGGTAATTAGACATTGCAAGTGTTAAGAGGATCAGAAAAAAAAAATGTGAATGCAGAGAACAAGTGGGATTTGATTTGGATGTTGATAAATGAGAAAGAAAAAGGGTAAAAGAATGACTTGGCCAGAACTTCTCTCTTTGGTGAGGTTGATTCATGAAAAGGCAAAGAATCAGACATAAACCAAGTGATGGAGGCAAGTAATTAATCACTTTAATTTGATATATGTTCTACTGCTTTCTTATTTTAATTTTTTCTGCTCACCTTTAGTCCAACTATAAATATGATTGGTTTTTTTTTTTTGGGCAATTTTCTGCTGCTACAAGCTGTGCAAAAGTGGTCCTTTGCGTTATTTTCCAGAAAAAGTTACCCATCAGAAATATTCTGGGACCAATTTCACACACACACACACACACACACACACACATATATATATATATATATATACATTACTTAGACCCAGAGTTTTCCATCTTGTTTTTAGAATTTCTAATAGCCTCTGCCAACATATTAACATATTGATGACCCATCAAGAATTTTTAATTGTTTTGGGTAATTATCATAAAACCCTTGAAGTTTTCCAAATATTCAGTTAGCTTCATGACTTTTGGAAATCATCTCAAATCACCCTGAGGTATCTATTAGTATATACTAATCTATTATCTATTAGGGGTCATTCTAGGGTACCAAAGTATGTTTGGTTAGGTATCAATACCTAACGATTTTTTACCCTTACATCAAGCACAATTAATTTCAGCCCTTAGATTAAAAATCTCTCACCCAAGTTGCAGGTAACTCAATTAAAAGGAAAAAAAAAATACAACAAAAATACAACAAAAAGGGATTAAAAAAAACCTCTTGTCGGCGGCACAAGGCAGCAAGAGTAAACTTGAACTTGCTTCTTACATCTTATTGAAGTTTCAACAATCAAATAAAAGCTTAAAGCTCGGCTGACCTTCATCAGTGTGCAAAACTAGTGTTTCAATCATGTGAATCATGGGTGTTTAGGTATTTTAAGTTCAATAATTATTATCCATATCATAATTTGAAGTATATATTTTCTAAATATATTTTTTGTTAATCTCTTTCTTTTTCTATTTCATTCTTTTAATACTAATTCATTCAATTCTCTTATTCGGTTGTCATTATAGTTTAGTTGTCATTATAGTTTAGGAGAATAAAATGTAAAATAGCCTAAAACATCTAAATATATTTAATGGGACGATGGTAGGGGGCAACCCGCTACCTTTTCCATTACTAATGGTAGGGGGCAACTCGCTACCATTCTCGTTACTTTTTAACCTGTTTCTTTCAGATTTTCGTTATCAAGCCTGTCACCAATAATAGCGAGTTTCGTAACGGGTTGCCCCTTACCAACTAGCCACGTGAGCATTTCTAGTTGACTTAACTAGTAGCTCATCACCCCCTACCAAGCCGCTACCATTGTTTTTTTTACAATTATATTTTTCTTTTGCAGCAATTGATAAATTGGTAATAATATTATAATTAATAATTTTTATAATTTGGAATTAAAAGCACAAATGAAAATAATTATAAATTAATTAAATGTAGCATTTACAATAAAAAAACATAAAAAATCAAATAATTTTTACAATAATGTCCTACGGGAGAGGGAAATCAAAACCGTCGTCCTGGTTCTCAAGAGGTGGCGACTACTGCTCTGACTGGCCCGATGGTCCGTTAAGCCCGAACATGATGAACGCCTCAAACGCTTCATTGCTCCTCAAGTCCTCGTTCGGGTCGTACATGAAGTTGCTCCTTATGTACTCGTTCGAGCCGTACACGAAAGGCAGGGATGTTATGCAATCTGGAAATGCTAGCCCCTGCAGAAAGAGTATAAGAAAATAAAAAACGATAGAAAAAAGGAGGTATAACAATCTGAATGAATAAGAAAAATCCATAAAGTTGAAGGAATTAGGATTATAGATGAACAAGAAAAAGTAAACATAGCTCAATCATCAATTAAAATAGTCAAATTTACCTTATAGTGTAGTAGTCGATTCCTCTGTAGCACAAACAGGTGACCAACAACATTTCATTTCTCCGTAGAAGGCTGCTGCATCAAAGCTCGGAGCCACAATTCTCGCTTCCCCGTTTTCAGATCCTCCATTGTTGAATCAATTCCATCGCCATTACAAACTAGACTGCACCAAAGCATCATTTCTGACCCACCCTTTCAATTGGAACGAATAAGGTCCTTAAGGATCAATGGATTTTCAATTTAATAGAAACGAATAAGTCAACCTAGCTAGTTTATAAACCAAGAATCTCAGTGAGTGCAATATCTGCAAACATCAAACGAACAGATTTAAAAGTTTAACAAAACTGAAAAAGTCTTCTTATAATCATCAAACGAAAAGATTTAAAAGCACAATCTAGGAATTCTAGATTGTGCACTTGACAGATAAATGAAAAGAAAACAAAAGGACTTCAAGTAATCCCCCAAGGTTCAATTCCAAAACATTGAAGACAAACACATAAGACGTATGTATTTTCCACCTTCAGCGCTTATTGATGCACTTGTTCATCACCATCTGTTTAGAAATGTGGAGGTGAGGCGTCCAACTTCCTTCAGACCTTTGCCCCGTGTGTAGAAATGCGGTAGAGACAATCAACCATGCAATTGTAAGGTGCCCGTTTGCTCACAACATCTGGGGTGCGGTATCAACATGGTGCAACATGGATGTAAGTACTCTTTTTTATGTGTCAGACCTCCTTGACTGTCCGTTTATTGATCAATCATCTAGCAAGTTAAGATTGGTCTGACATGGGGTGATTTTAACTACTTCCTGGGCATTATGGAGAGCTAGGAACAAATTGGTGATGGAAGCTCAAGCATGGAGATCTTCATTGATACTCTCTGAGATCCAGGCTTTATCATATTTGTGGATTAGTAGTAGGTGTAAAAATTTTCAGGTGCCTTGGGAAATGTGGTTGCTAGCACCTCTATTGTCTACAGGGCAATGCGTTCTGTAGTGGTTGTTCTCTTTGCAGATCTTCATCCAACTGTTTTGTTTGTGTGTTGGGTTGCCTGTTGCTAGAGCAATGTTTCTAGTGGCAATGTGGTGTGCAGGTCTAGTATATGTTTGTTTAGGTAGAAGTGCTTTTGTTAGGTGACTTTGTTTGGCGTTTACATGTAGATTGCTTATTGGTCCACTGCACAATTCCATATTCTTTTATTGTTTAATTATATACATACAAGTTGCAGTTAAAAAAAAATCACCATCTAAACATCTCCCTAGAATTTTGTCCCAGTATAGTTGGACAATACGGCCAAAACTAAGCTAGATCATTAATAAAGAAAACTAATAATTTAACAACATGTTCATTGTTCTCAAGAGCAAAGCCAGCCGATACTCAGAGTTGCAAACAGCCAGTGATTTCAAATTCAACAATTATTTAAACAGAGAAAACTACACACGCATGATGTAAAATCAACCATTAGCCCGCACTAGCTATATGTAAAATTAGACAACTAATTCAGAAAATAAACTAGCTTTAAGAACCACAATACTCAATTAAATTACAGTACTGGAGTAGAAGAAACCTTCATAGTTTTATAGGGTGAGCTCCATCCCAACACCGTCGTTGAACCTCTGTTGCGGTCAGATCTATCCAGCGTCGAACCTTTAGCGTCGAACCTCAGTTTTATAGGGTGAGCTCCATGAGCTATTACAAATTCATCCAGGAATTCCCAAGTAGCCTCTGCCAAAGTTTGTGTTTGCCACTGCACCAGCACCTGTGGAACAACCTTGCCTTGACGTAGAACATTCCTACACCCCACAATGCAATCCAGCTGCAAGAGAGGATGTGAGCCTTGGCTCAAGGCTGGTAGGGGAGCTTGAACCTGACCAGGGTTCGTATGGCATTTCTTCAAATTAGAGACATGGAAGACATCGTGGATTTTAGACTCATCTAGGAGTTTGAGCTTATAGGCCACATTGCCAATGTGTTGCACCACCCGGAAAGGCCCATAAAACCTCCTGGCCAACTTGTGGCTGCTGCGATGTGCCACTGAGGTTTGCTGGTAGGTGATGAGTGTGTGAAAATACACTCTCACTATCTTATTTTTGGGCTTAAAAGTTAACTAATATAAATAAGAACCATTGAGATTAATATATATTTTATATTGGATTATTATTTATTATTAGATATTTCTAAGTGTATTTTTGTGTTTAATTGCAGATTTATTGAGGGTAAAATTCAATTATGGAGAAATAATTTGATCCATTGGTCAAGGAAAAGCAAGGAATAAATAATTTGATGAAGTTACTAATGAACCAAGAGAAGCAAAATGTGATTTGTACATGAAGAAAAAATGTGGGCTGCACATGTTGGGTCAATGGGCCAATGAAAAAAAAAGAAGAAAACGGATACAGGAAGGGAAGTGTAGGAAGACCTATTTCTAATAGGTTTTCAACGAAAATAAAGGCAGCTAGCGGCACATGGAACCTATTCCTAAGAGATTTTCAGCGGATATTGGAGAACAACACGGAGGAGTGATATAGAACAAAGGCTGAAGCGGCACAAATAGGAAGAACACAAATAGGGACAGAGACAAAGCTACGCGAACAACACAGACGAAACATGCGCCATTCTTCTTCAATTCTTTGTGGATTTTCTGCACTCATATTGATGGGTAATTAATTTTCTTGTAAAGCTAGGGATGAACTTGCACATGGATGATATTTTATTTATTCTAGATTCTTAAACAGATTTAAAAAAAATTATAATTCTTTGATTTATTATTCTCATATTTGTATTGGTTTTGTTCTCCGAATAATTATAGGTTTATATTATTTATGGATTCAGTCATGCTTTTTCCATAGAGTGGTTGATTCTATAATTATGTTTGGATTGATTATTTATCTATATTGATTCAGTTCTCTGCTGCAGTATTGCCTCTAGGTATATTGTCGTCACTGGATTTTCTCAATAGTGATAATAATTTCTGTGCTTAAGGTAGAGAATAATTTATCAGAGGGTTATAGTTAATCCACTTTGGTTTACAAATAATTATCTTGGGTATTTTGTGGAATTTGGACTTCATTGAAATTGGAATAATTAAAATATTAAACTTGTGCAAGGGATTCCCGACGCTTTACTGTTGGTCAAATTTGAGTACTTTCTCCAGTTAATTGTAAGTTGTTTTTATTCTCTTTAAAATTCAATTCTTATTTCCAAAAATCACTAAATATTTTCTTTCAGTTTAATTGTTCTTTCTAGTATTTTCTTTACTTTGTCTCTCTGTGGAATCGACACCCCAAAGCTGTGCTACAACTACCGCGTTATTCTTTGGGCGTAATCAGTAGGGCTGCAACCGAACGAACACCCAATCACCCATAGAGAATTGCTTCTCAGTACGATGATTGTCAACTTGGTTCTTCATCGAAAGTTGAGCTCGTTGAAGGTTGTCCTGTAGTTGCTGCAGTAAGGAGGTGCGATGCTGGAGCAATTCTTCGAGAGACGCCACAGTAGTGGTTCCTTGCACATAATCTGCCAAGGAAGGAGGAGCTCTCCTATGTACTGCCTCAAAAGGGGTCATCCCGATGGCCGAATGTTTCGCGGTATTATAGCTCCATTACGCCAATGCTAGAAACTTTGTCCAAGTTTGTGGATGCTCTGATGCAAAACAGCGGAGATAATCTTCCACGCAACGATTCACCACCTCGGTTTGACCATCCGATTGCGGATGGTAAGCGTTGCTCATCAAGAGGACAGTCCCTTGCAGCTTGAACAGTTCTTGCCAGAAGCGGCTCATAAACAACAGATCTCTATCCAAAACTATATCCGAAGGCATCCTATGTAAACGGCAGATATCTCTGCAAAACATTTCTGCCACCATAGGTGCTGTGAAGCTGGTACCCAGGGAAGAGAAGTGTGCATACTTCGACAACTGGTCCACTACTACCAGGATTGTCGTTCGACCATGGGAAGGGGGCATGTGCGTGATAAAATCCATTGAGATGCAGTCCCAAATCTTTCCCGAAATCTTCAGAGGTTGCAGCTGGCCTTGTGGTGCAACATTGAAGGGTTTAACCTGTCTGCACACAACACACCCATTTACAAATTCCTCAACATGTTTCATCATATTTGCCCAACAGAAGCTTCCGAAAGCCGCGCAAGTGTACGCTTGATGCCAGCATGCCCGCCAATAGGTGTACTATGAAATTCCTCAAGCAATAAATGTTGAATAGTAGATTCGGGAGGAACCAGAATACGGTTCTTCTGGAATATCAGTCCATCCTTGATCTTGTAATTCTGGTGGTTCTCGGGCGACTCCTGAATGGCTTGATACAATTTGGTGGTCCTCTCATGTTGCTGTATAAACCTCTTGAGAGCATCGAGGAGTGCCACCACTGGCCGAGAGCTTCCTACCATGGCGTTACACTCAGCCTCGTGCACCCGTGATAGGGAATCAGCTGGGGTATTCTCCTTCCCTGGTTTGTAGGTAATAACAAAATCATAGCCTTGGAGCTTATTAAGCCATCGCTGCTGGTCCGGAGTTTGAATTGTCTACTTCATAAGCGTCCTCAAGCTTTGATGATCGGTTTGGACTTCAAACCTGCAACCAAGTAAGTACTGCCTCCACTTTTTAACGGCTTCCACTATGGCACACATTTCTCGACAGTATGTAGAGGCATTCTGCATTTGTGGCCCCAATTGCTTGCTGAAATAGGCAATTGGGTGTCCGCCCTACATGAGCACAGCCCTGAGCCGGAAGCATCTGTCTGGAGCACAAAGACCTGGGAGAAGTCTGGAAGCTTGAGGACTGGAGTGGAAGTGAGGGCCTCTTTGAGATGGTTAAAGGCTCATGTGACTTCTTCACTCCATATGAAGGCATCCTTGCGTAGCAGAGAAGTGAGAGGTGTGGAAATGGAGGCAAACCCCGCGACGAAACGGCGATAATAACCGGCCAGTCCAAGAAAAGCCCTCAATTGCTTGACAGTGTTTGGCTCTGGCCATTCTTGAATGGCATGGATCTTGTCAGTCTCCACTGAGACCCCATTCGCGGAGATGACATGTCCGAGGTAAGAAATCGAACTCTTGCCAAATTCACACTTGGAAAGCTTGGCTCATAGCTGATTAAGGCGCAACGTCTCTAACACTTGTTGTAGGTGGACGAAGTGAGCCTCCGTGGAGCAACTATACACAAGTATATCATCGAAGAAAACAAGAACAGACTTGCGTAATTGCAGCTGGAAAACAGAATTCATGAGGGATTGAAAGGAAGATGGAGCGTTGGAAAGGCCGAAGGGCATTACCAGAAACTCGAAATGGCCGTCTGGTGTGCGGAACGCCGTCTTGGGGATGTCCTCCTTGTTAACCCGTAGCTGGTGGTAGCTGGCGCGACGGTCAAGCTTGGAGAAGATCGTGGCACAGGTTAATTCATCGAACAATTCGTCTATAATCGGAATTGGGTACCGACCCTTTACTGTTACATTGTTTAAGGCTCGATAGTCCACACAAAACCGCCAGGACCCGTCTTTCTTCTTCACCAGGAGGATGGGGGAAGAGAATGGGCTATGGGAAGGCCGGATTATCCCCTTGGCAAGCATCTCACGAACCACGCGCTCAATCTCTGGTTTCTGATAGTGAGGATAGCAGTATGGGCGTACATTAACCGGACCGGTGCCTGGCATAAGCGGAATGCGGTGGTCACAATCCCGTGGCGGTGGGAGGCCAAAAGGGAGCTCAAAAACGTTAGCAAAGGCGTCCAGCAGCGGCTGTATGGCTGGTTCAATAGCTGAGGCGGACTTGCTACTCGAAGGTTCTGGAGAGCAGGATTCCAGTGTCAAGGAAAACATCTGACTAGTTCCTCCTTGGTTGAAGGACATGTAAAGTTGATCATAGTCAATCACGGTTGGGCCCAATTTACGTAACCACTGAACTCCCAGTACCACATCTGATCCATGGAAGGGTATGAGAAAGAAATCAATATGGAAGACTTTCTGGGCCATCATGAGTGGGACCTGAAGGCATTTACCCACACAATGCAAAGCCTACCCATTCCCAACTGTGACCTTCAAGTGGTGGGCTGGTTCAATCGGAAGGCCCAAAAAACGAGCCACACGAGGCTGTATGAAATTGTGGTTGACCCGCCATCCACAAAGACTGAAAAAGCATGCCCATAAATGGACCCGGGGACCCGTAACGTGGAGAGTGCATCTTGGCCTTCCATGGCATGTAACGAAATCTTCATGTTGTCGTTGGCCGATGGTGGAAGCATGGTGGGGATTGGTGTTTCCATATCAATCAGCGAGAGACTGTCTATCGGTTGATAGGGTTGGTCATCCTCTAGCAACATACAATGGAAACGTGGTGGCTGACAAGGATGACCCGGAATGAACTTCTCGTCATAATTAAAACAAAGCCCTCGTTCACGGCAGGTGCCCATCTCCGCCAGGGACAAGCGACAGACTGGAAGACGAGAGGCAGGTTTTGTTAGGGAAAGAGGGCCTGAGCTATTGTTGCCGGTGGAAAAGGGGGGCTTGGGTGGTGGCAGCGGCAGCTGGCGGGCCGAAGTAGGCCTCAACTTTGCCTCGATGAGCTTCGCCATGCCCATGGCCTGCGGCAGGGACGTTGGAGTGAGTAGCATCATCTCCTGCTGGATGTCTTCGCGGAGCCCATAAAGAAAACAGTCGAGTAGATTAGTGTTTGTGAGACCAACTGTACGGGTGGACAGTGTCTCGAACTTGGTGATGTAGGCATCCACCATCATTATCTGCTTCAGTTTATAGAGGGCAGCTTCATGATTGACATAAGCTGAAGGGCCAAAACGGAGCTCAAGATGCTAGACGAAGGCATCCCAGGTGGACAACTGTCGGGTCACTCCCATCCAGTGAAACCACATCAAAGCAGGACCGGCCATGTAGAGCACCGCGATATCGAGTTTCCGGGCGTCGGGAATCTGGTGGAAGGAGAAAAACTTCTCTATTTGAAATAGCCAGCCAAGCACGTTATCCCCATGAAAGAAAGAGACCTCAAGTTTGGGAAGGTGTGGGTTGTTGGGCGTGGAGGAGGTCCCTTGGGAGTAGCCGGTCCGAGACTAGGAGCTCTCTGGTGGCCTGGGGAGAAGAGGCATCTGGGGTGTGGTTGGATTGCCCAAACCGATCGGGGTCGGAAGAATGGGAGGCTCAGGTTGCTTCCCTATGCGAGCAATAACCTGATGGGCGTCGTCGATGCTCTGTTTAGCACCGTCGAGCGCGATGAAGCTCTTGTTGATGCTGGCGGCGTGACGATCAAGAGTGGTCATGATAGTATCCAGACGGCCATTGATAGACTACACAGTGCCGATGAGGGTCTGGACCGTGTCTGCAAGACTCGAGTTTCTCATCCATCGATTTGAAGCGAGTGGCAGTGCCGTCCACCATGAGAACGAGAGCAGCAAATGTTGGGTTGAAAATGCAGAGAGAATGAGGAAGCAGGAGAGAGAGAGAGAGAGAGAGAGAGAGAGAGAGAGAGATTAAGGGCAGAGAATGAGGATAATTCTTTTCTTTCTTGTCTTCATTCATTCATCCGAGGGCTATATCAAGCCATAACAACCTGCCTATCTGGCATAATTTCATCATTTCCTAGCAATTTCCTAACAAAACGGTTACTGAATATATGCTCTTTCTAGGAACAACCAAGGACGTAATCCTGCAACTTAGTTGGCGGCCTTTTTATGCAAGCGCTCTGTTTGATGGATTGGGCCGTATCTTGTTGGCCGTCCAGCCTCGCCATCTTATCTTCTCCTTCGATACTGCTCCCTTTCTCAGTCAAAATTCCTAGTTCAAAATTTGTGTTTCGTGAACTCTGTTGGCAGATTAGGGTGGACGGCGGATTTTAGAGGGAATAGGAAGGGTTTGAGTGAGAGAGAGAGAGAGAGAGAGAGAGAGCTAAAAGACGAATCTGGTCTTAATTATGCGTGGTAACGGACTTGGTAACGATTTGTGCGTTACCAAGCCTCATAAGGGCATTCTCTCTCCTGGTAACGGCCTTTGCGTTACCATCTCCTGGTAACGGCCTTTGCGTTACCATCTCCTGGTAACGGTCTTTACGTTACCAAGGCCGCTACCATCTCTAAAAAGTAACGGCCCTGGTAACAGCTCGTGCGTTACCAGGAGAGAGAAGGGTATTTTGAGGCACGGTAATGGTTGGTGCGTTACCAATGTCGTTACCATCCTCCCCGCAATTATGTAGTGATCGTTAATCATATGTTTCGTCATTTTGTATTGAGAGATTTCATTATTATTCCATATAATTTCATCATTCGTGCACTGTGCTTATACATTATAGTTTCAAGTCAAATATTTAGTCTCTCGCTAAATCTCACAAATGTTTTAGCTAACATTCCATTTTTTTCGTTTAAACAAAGGGAAAAATAATTCTATACTACTTGATTGGTAGTCACCTACTTCTTTGTATGTCATCTTCCCTTAGTGTGTGTGCGTATATGTATTCATTTAAGAAAGAAAATACTCATGTTCCTAAAAATTTGAAATGTTTGATTTTATATCTATTTCATTTCAATTTATATATAATAGTACATAATTATTTTAAAAATGTTCATAAAGTTATTGAATTAACATTTACATGTAATTTGTTTGCACTACTATGAACTAGAAAAATTGGTGAGAATATCGATATTGGAAGGTTCCAATGCATTTTTGCATTTACGTATAAGGTGAAGGGTATAGAGAAAAATGACATCTTTTAAACAACATATGAAAAAATAACTGGAAATGACTCCATTCCACAATTTGAGGGAAATGAGGCAATTCCACAATTTGATTCTCGAATAAATGTCAAATGCGACACTATTCATAATGTACCATTAGGACTTTTCGGCGGTGGTCCGGTGGGTGTGATGGGTTTAAGTGAAATTTGAAAACTTTTTGGTAGAATTGTTAAGTTTATAATTGTTTGGCGTGATTAAATTGTTAGGTTCAAAACTTACGGTGCAAATAGATTTTTTAAGTAAATTTCACTGGCTATAATTATCATTTTCTCGAAGATCCGTTAAACTTAACGAATCATTAACGGAAAATGACTAGGAATGAAGAAAAACTTTTAAAACGATACCATAATGGTACGAATTCTTAAAATGGGACCCTGGTGGGATAATAATTAAAGTTATGAGACTACGTTTGCACTTTACCCATTTTTTTATCCCCAAAAGTTTTTCTAGAAATGTCAAATCAATCATTTATCTTATATTTTCCTCTCACAAACTTCATATCTATTTCAAAAACTTTCAAATTTCTTTCTAAGTTCTTTTTAATTTCGCTATAAATTATTTTGTCCAAATAACAACTATTACATGATAATATAAATATACTATTTTATTCATATTCATGTTTGGTCGGAAGATAGGTTTTTCTATAAAAAAAAATATAGTCATTTTTTACCTCTAACTTTTCCATATGGGATAAAATATACCACTGAACTTTACTTTGGATCACAATTTATCACTACGTCCGTTAACAGACGGGTTATTCCAGAATATTTTGTAACAGAGAAGTACATGGTATCCATGTCACTTTTCTAATAATCAAATTAACCAACAAATTTTAAAAGCGAACTAATTTTCCTAAAACTTATTACACTAAATATATTGTTATTCCATGCATTAAGAACTTTGATAATTAATAATTCATTGTAGCCTCATTGTGGTGTTGTTAATGAACTATGTAACAACATTTGTTCATGTTATGTACAAGTTTGTCAACCCAGACCACCCGATTGTGGAACTTAGGGATCGAATGTAATGTTGTAAAGCACAATTTGATCATGATTAGAGGGAGACAATTCTTTACGGTTGCATATACTTTCAATTGTTATTGTACTTTACATTAAGATGTTTTGGATAGTAAACAATTATCAATGTTTTAGTTTATAATAACATAGTTAATTTTTGTATTGAAAAAAATGAACTTGTGATGAGGCCAAGTATTAGAACACAATTACCCTCTGCCTTAACGTCCATTTCTTTTTCTATTATTTTGTAGTATGTTAATTCATTATAATTGGACTCAACTTTTTAACCATAATAATTTGAATCTAAACTCATTTACTTTACACTTTTATCCCTCCTTCACATCTCCTCCATCCCTTGGATTGTATGAATAATTTTAATTTCTAATCTGGAGAGCAGTATAGTAAATCATTGTATATTTGTGTTTTGGCCAAGGAAACTTGGCAGTGGCGGACCCAAAAATATTTTCTTGCGGGGGACAATTCTATATATTTAACTCACAAAATTTAAATATTACAATTTACTTATTTTTTTCAAAGTCTTTATTATAAACCATTCGATTCTTTATAAGAAATTCTTCCATAAAGATCTATCAATAAAGTTTTTGAAACAAAGCAATCTTTATACAAAAAGTGTAAAACAATAACAAAATAATGTAAAAAAGTTGATGTGGTAAGTCCAACAAAAAATCTAAGATTGGAAATGAGAAGATATAAAAAATGAGGCAAAAACTGTGTTTTTTAAAGGAAATAAAAAGTAATTAAATATGTTGAATGTTTATGAGATGAAGAAATAATGTTAGGTGGGCAAATAATTACACACTGAAGAAACTAGGAAGACTTAACGGACAAATAGACCCAACAGAAAATGACAAATTAGATGGATGGAAAAGAAAACGGAGAGTTTGGTTGAGAAGTAGTGAGTGGGGCAGCCGGATGGGATAGTAAATTAAATGTTGTTGCACACTTGCAATGCATAATGGAGAAGTTGGCTTAATAACAACAATCGTTCAATATGTATGACTTCTTTGTTGAAATAAGCCCTTAACTTAACATGTATGTTAAATTGATGCTTGAGTATGCTAATTTCATCATAAAATAATTGTTTCATTTGAGTTTAATATTATATTTGATTCAAAATATTTTAAGAAATAATTTATTAAAATAAAATTATGTTTAGAAGCTATAGATCTTTACTATTAACATTTTCATATAAATAATTTAACTTTTATGTGACGTGTTGAAAAAATAAAAATTAAATTTTAAAAAAAATTGGACAGTTATTATGAGATGAATGAATTTGCTTTATTTCAATCTCATTCGTTTGGTCTTTATTTTGATCTTATTCTTTATGTGCATCGGATTATTGGTGCTTAGAATAGTAAACTTCCGATAGGCGAGCAATTTTGATCTCATTAGTTACATAGAGGTTTTTTTGTCACTTAATTGTGTAATAAAAAGATTTTTAAACTAATTTACTACCAATAATCCGAATGTGTTACGACAAATGTGGCATAAAATTAAGTTAGTACTCTCTTTATGTTTGAAAAATTATATACATTTTCTTTTTGGGTTGTCACTGAAAAACTATACACTTTCTTTGAATGGAAACTTCTCTTTTCCAAAGTTACCAAACTATCCTTATTTGATCTTTATTTTTTATCTTATCTTTTGTACAACATCTATTTAAGGGTAATTATATCAAATTACATAAATTCTTACATTCACATTAATTTTTGTGTCCAATCAATTAATTTTTGTGTCCAATCAAACTGTTGAGTATCATTTGCTTAACATTTTAAAAGTACTTTTTCTTTAATAAAAATATATTCACACCTATGAATTGCTCCCTCAGATTTGTGTACCTCATCTTTGAATTTATTGATCCCAATTTTTTTAATGTTTATTCTGAACCATTTTTTTAAATAAATATAAAAATATTAGAGTCCTAATATCATGGCTTTGGGCATCTTAACTTGTGTACCTCAACTTTAAAGCAATACTCCTCTCTGCCAAAATTTTGGAGATTTTCTTTATTGGCATATCCCAAATTTATTGAAAATAACTTTCATGGGTCAAGGAGATTTAGAAAATAACGAAACAACATAAAACAAACACCTCAGCCCACAATCAGCTATCCATGATCAAAACTAAAGGTTGTGTAAAGGAAGAAATTGACAAATTAAAATCTAAATATTATGGCTTAGTTCAATAACAAATTTTGGGAAAACATTTCCAAAAATTTAAATTCTTAATAGACAAAAAAACTTTAAGTCCATCAATTCTATAAATTTTCTATAAAATAATATTTTCCTCATTTCTCTACTCATATATATATATATATATATATATATATATATATATATATATATATATATATATCATCTATCAATAAAAAAACATATCCCCAAATTTCTCCAAAAAATATTCTCAATTCAAATGAACTGAGCCTATGAGTTGAGCTAGTATCAATAAATTAAATGTAAGTTTGAGCAATCTATAAATTTTGTTGGGTGTGTTCATTTGGAATTGAAAAAGTCTTTGGAGAAATTTGAAGATGTGTTTTTTTATTGATAAATAAGATGAATGTGAGTAAGAAAAAAAAATTATTTATTTTATAGAAATTGTGATAAATAAATTTAAAAATATTTTGTGTATTAAAAATTGGGGAAAAAATTTCCCAAAAATTTACCACTGAACTCCTTATAAAAACGAGATGGGACATGACTCATGATTGATGAGAGGAGCGCAGCAAAGGCCTCCATTAAGGCTTAACTCCTTCTGCCATGTCAGCTAGCTAATAGCAGCAGGCATTTTTATTCCTCATTTAAATTCGTTTTTTTTACCTACTTTTCTTTTTGTCCAGACTTTAAAATTTTACCAACTTTATTAGTTATAAAAAACACATTAAATTGAAAGTTAAACATGAAATTTTAAGTAAAAAGATGACAACTTTAAAAATGAGAGGAAAAGTTAGGAGGATAAACGTTCTGAGAATTGTGTAAATTTGAATAGTTGTTATAACTTATATTGTTATTTTTTTTTGCAAACTGAAAATTTCAATTTTGTAGGAGAAAGTCCAATTCCAATTTTATTAGAGTAGTAATCATTTCCAGTTATTTTGGAACACTGTCTAATTTCTAATTTTATTTGAGTAATATTCAATTCTCAATTTTGTTGGAACATTTTCTAATTTTTAAATTTGTTTGAGTAATATTTAATATCTAATTTTGTTCGAGAAAAGTTTAATTTCAATCTTATTGGAGAAATTTCCAATTTTCAAAATTATCGGAGAATTGTTTGATTTCCAATTTTGCTAGAGTAAAGTTCAATTGCAATTGTTTTTAGAAATATCCAATTTTCATTTTTGTTGCAGAAATTTTCAATTTCTAATTTTGTTGGAGCAATATCTAATTCGAATTTTTTTGGAACCATACCCAATTCAGTTTTTGTTTAATATCCAGTTTTGTTAGAGATTATCCTATCTTCAATTTTATTTAAGCAATGTCAAATTTCGAATTTTGTTAGAACAAAATCTAATTCCTAATTTTATTGGAGAAATGTCTAATTTTCATTTTTTTTGGAAAAAAATTCAGTTTCCATTTTTTTTGAAGCATTGTTCAATTGCTAATTTTTTTGGAGCCCTATACAATTGAAGATAGGATAATGTTCCAACGAAATTGAAATTAGATATTACTCCAACAAAATTGAAAATTTCTCAAACAAAAATGAAAATCGACATTTCTAAAAAAAATGGAATTGAACTTTGCTCCAACAAAATTGGAAATCAAAACTGCTACAGCAAACTTGGAAATTGGAAATTTCTCACACAATATTGAAATGAAACGTTGCTCCAAAAAATTGAAAATTATATATTACTCCAACTTAATTCCCTTTAAAACAACATTGAATCCATTAATTTACCATCAATTTTCTATACTATAACATTTCCCTCAAACTTCCTTACTCGCATGATAAATCTCATCCATCAATAAAAAAACACATCTCCAAATTTCCAAAATAAATTTCTCATTCTAAATGAACACATCTAGCGAAAAATTATAGATTGCTCAAACTTACATTTAATTTTTTAATGCTCAAACTCATAGTATTTGGATTTTAATTCATCAATATTTATATTTGACTACCTATTCTAATAGGGTAAACTCTAATTTTAGTCCCTTACCTTTCCGGTTTGTCCTACTGGGTCCCATTTTAAGAATTTGCATCATCTGAGTAATTTAGCTTTGATTTTTGTCCCAATTAGGTCCTACTGTTAATTTTTCTGTTAAGTCATACGTTAAATTAATTCTATTACCAAAATGCCCATTTTTAACTAACCCCTGATTTAATGAAATTTTGACAAAATAGCCCTTACTTTCTCTCTTTACTCCATCTATTCATCATCTCTTCATCTCCCTCCCCAATCAAATTTTTTGGATACCAGCTCCCAGATCTGCCTCCCAGATCTCCCTCCCAGATTTATTGCAGGATTGTCCATTTTTCTGAAGCCTTCGGCTTGGTGCTGATTCTGCACAAATTTTTTTCCCAGAGAAAGTGGGGTGGGCGATCATGATAAAGAATAAGAAAACAAGTCGTACAAACTTGATAAAGTTAAGTGCTGGTTCCTTCACCTGATCAGAAGGGTTTGATGAATGGTGCATCTCGATCTGCGCTTTGCCGAGGTGTTCCCAGTGGTGAGGCGAGAGGGTCATCATCGTCCCGAGAATCGCTTTAGTTTTCGAGCCAAAACGCCCAAAACCCTTTCGGTCCATTCTCGGCGTTTTCGTAGGCATTGAAACGCTGACCGGTTCCCACATTCGAAAAATGAGCCAGATCATAACCCGAGAAACGAACAAAATCGATACGATCATGGTGCAATGATGAATTCTCTTAAAATCCTATTTTGTCAAAATTTCATTAAATCGGGGTTAGTTAAAAATGGGCATTTTGGTAATAGAATTAAGTTAACGTATGACTTAACAGAAAAATTAACAGTAGGACCTAATTGGGACAAAAATCAAAGCTAAAGGACTCAGATGATGCAAATTCTTAAAATGGGACCCGAGTAGGACAAACCGGAAAGGTAAGGGACTAAAATTAGAGTTTACCCTATTCTAATATAAAAGAAAGTGAAATTTAAAAAGTTAGTAACGTTGAAAAAAATACACCATTCATCCCTTAAACACTAAGTGGGGAGGACAAAAGCTACTGCGGCCCTTACTGCGGTTTGGGCCGCAGTAAGCCTATTTACGCAGTAAATGGCGTAGTTGCTAGCGCAGTAAGATTTACTGCGGCCTTGGCCGCAGTAAGACCGCAGTAAATATTTTTTTAGGGTTTCTCTTCTCTTTTACATCCGCCTCCTTCACATTTTTTCTCATCTTCTTCATTCTTCCATCATCATCTTCGCCTTCATCTTCTTTCATTTCTTCTTCATCTTCCTTTCTTTCTTTCCCGTTAATCTTTTTTTTTCTTCTTCATCTTCTTTTTATCTTCCCCTTCATCATCATCTTCTTAAATTCTTCTTCTTCTTCTTCTTCTTCTTCTTCTTCTTCTTCTTCTTCTTGTTTTCCTCTTCTTTCTCTCCCATTTATCTTCTCTGTTTTCTTCTCCATCTTCTCCTTCATCATCATAATCTTATTTTTCTTCTTCTTCTTCTTCTTCTTCTTCTTCTTCTTCTTCTTCTTCTTCTTCTTCTTCTGAGCCACCAATGCTCCACCACTGCCGCTCCACCGTCACCGTCCCACCGACGCCGTCATGACTTGCTCACCATTCATCCGATTTCTGTGTTATTTGGAATTGTGGATGAATCCGGATGAATAAATTGATCCGGATTCATCCACTTTTTTTTTAAATAAAAATTTCGTCTACTGCGGCCAATTTTATCGCGGCATCTACTGCGGCCCATCCCGCAGTGCTTACTGCGGCTCTACTGCTTGGATGGCCGCAGTAGAGCCCGTTTTCTCGACATAGTGTAAACTTACTATAATAACCACGATTATTTTTCCCAATAGGGCCACAACTATGTATATCGAAATTATGAAACTTAAATATTGTACGCTTATAAAAATAGTTACAACTTACATATCATAATAATGAAAATTTCACAAATTAACCAAAATTCATATAGTTAATGTGTAATTGTTCTATTCGAAATCACATATTCTCAAAATTTTGGATTTATTTCGTTAACTGCATAAAGCTTTTTTCAATTTATGTAATCATTCATCCAATCATTGCCCCTATCCCAGAGAATTTTTCAACCAGATGACCATAAATGCGCGCAGTTGAGGAGCTAGCTCCTCTAGCACCTATCCCCATCCCACAGTTACTCTTCATTGCCAATTTCAGGAAGAAGTTTTTCGTAAACTATTATAGTTGTGTTCTTCAATAAAAAAACTAACAAAATAATAAACAAAAATTCAAAAAATTTATCAATCTAAAAAAAATTCTCTCACAAAATTTTCTCCAAAATTTAAATGGTTGCTACTTTTTTACCACTTTTTAGTGGGAAGAACACAACATAGGTACATTTAATCATCATATCATATGCATCAGATCCACGGAGAGGACATGTAAACTATTATATACTCCCTCCGTCCCTGAAAAATTGTACACATTTCCTTTTTGGGCTGTCCCAGAAAAATTGATCACTTTCCTTAAAAGGAAACTTCTCACTCTATGAAACTTGTAAGAATATATTTTTACACTTTATTTCAATACGTTGGAATAACGGTGTGAAATAATATATTGTCTGAGTTTTCATGGATTGTCCAAGTTGGACAGCTTTGTAAAAGTTTACTATCGGTGTATTAAACTTTTATGGTTGTGTATGTAAAAGCGGCGGATTACATAAGTTTGGTCGCATTTTCGTCTTGTTCCACGTTATACATTGCAGGAGTAATATTAGGAGAAATGGTATAGTGTGGAACTAAGGCGAAATGTTTGCCGAAATTTATGTAATTACGATTTACGTGCAACGATAAAAGTTTATTCACTAATAGTACTTTTATGAACAGGATAGGACTCATGCACCTGCATCTGGATTAGGCGAAAATGGTATGTGAATATCAATTGTGCATGTTTATTGTTTTTATTGATGAATGAACGATCATATATAGGAAAGATCGTAAATGGGCGAAGAACGTGGTTGGATGTATCAGCGCTTTGAGGAAGGGACTCGCTATATAAGTGAAAGATTTTTCACCGGACTTCAGAATTCTTGGATTACGCTTTTGTTGTTGCTAAATCGAATGGAGAAGAAGCTGGTGAAATGCCCGTGTACAATTTGTAAAAATAGATACTATTATGATCGAATTACAATTGGCAATCATTTCTTGTTAGACGGATTTACACCCAATTATCATGTGTGGGATTGCCATGGTGAGCGACACGAGATTAATCCATGTGTCTATCGAGGTTATCGCTTTGACGAAGTAGCGTCGACATCATCAAATCGCGCAAGTACAAGTCTTGGAATACATAATTCTTGATGGTAGCCAAGAACGGCCGACTTACGAAGAAATGGTTCGTGACGCTTTTGGGTTTCATGAGCACTCTAATAATTTTGAAAATGATCGAGTAATGACGATGAGGGCGTTTCAGCTCCCAAGTGCCAAACGAAAGGCGCAACGGTTTTTGAACTGGTGGAGCATGCATCAAAACCTCTATATGAAGGTTGTGGTGATAAGTACACCAAATTATCGGTTGTAGCGAAGTTGTTGAGTGTGAAAAGTCAACACAACGTATCGGATGCCTTTTTCTGAGATGATCAGATATATCAATGAACTATTACCGGAGGAAATTCGTTGCCAACAAGCATGTTTAGTACGAAAGCTATGTTGAAGGAGTCAAGGTTACCGTATAAAATAATTCACGCTTGCGAGAATAATTGTATGTTGTTCTACGGTAGCTTGACAAATTCTTGAATTGTAGGGTGTGTGGAGCGGATAGGTATCAAGTGTGTGTCCCGGGTAAGAAACCGAAACCGAAAAAGGTTTTGCGATATTTACCAATCAGCGGCGGCTACAACGGCTTTACCACTCGTCTAAAACCGCGAGTTCATGACGTATCATATTAGAGCGAGAGGAAATGTATCGCACTGTTGGACATCCATCTCAAGGTGAGGCTTGGAAACACGTCGGCGAAATGTATCCGGATTTCGCACACGAGTACCGAAGCGTCACGATTGGGGTTAAATCGATGGCTTTAACCCGTTGTCGAAACAGGGCAATCGTATTCGATGTGGCGGTATTCATCGTTGTTTACAATCTGCCTTTGATTTGTGCATGAAAGAGCCGTACACTTTCATGCCTCTGCTAATTCAGTCCCGATCTCCTGGCCGTAACATTGGCGTGTTTCTACGTCCACTGATTGAGGAGCTACAAGTTTTATGGAATACGGGAGTGGAAACTTGGGACGCGCACCGTAATCCGAACTTTGTTATGCGAGCATGTTTGCTTTGGACGATAAGTGATTTTCCGGCGTACGGAATGCTATCGGGCTGGAGTACGCATGGAAGACTTGCATGCCCATATTGCATGGGTGATGTTAATAGCTTTCGGTTGAAGCATGGACGGAAAACCAGTTGGTGGGGCTGTCATAGGAGATTTCTACCACGTCGGCATGCTCTGCGTAACAATACCGAATCGTGGGGACAAACTGACCGTAGTCATCCGTGTGCGTATAAGTCAGGTCATGAGATCTTAAGGGATCTTAATAGGATTGTATTCCCGACATTCGGAACACCGTGGGACAAAATGAGGGCTGACAAGTTTGGCGATGAGCACAATTGGGTTAAGAAATCAATTTTAAGGAGTTGCCGTATTGGGCGGACTTGAGAGTACGCCACTGTCTGGATGTAATGCACATTGAGAAAAACTGTTTTGATAACATCTTCTACACGTTACGAACGTGAAAGGGAAAACAAAGGATAATGCACAATGAGACGCGATTTGGAGGAGTTAAATATCCGTGATGAACTGCATTTGAGCATTGGCGGGCAGGAAACCATTTCAACCGAAGGCGTTATACACGTTAAGCGATGATCAGATTGCGATGATTTGCAATTGGTTGAAGCATATCGTTAAACTTCCCGATGGGTATGCCTCTAACATTGGCAGATGTGTCAATACGGCAAACAACACTTTTACGATGAAAACCCATGATTGTCATGTGTTCATGCGAAACTCTTTGCCCGTTACATTACGTGGTTTCATCACGACGGCATTTGGATGGTAATTGCAGAATTTTGCAAATTCTTTAGACTACTATGTTCTAAGGATATTCGGTTGGACGATGTGGAGAAGCTTGATGAATTGATCATCGTAATATTGTGCAAGTTGGAAAAGATCTTCCCGCCATCATTCTTTGACTCCATGGAACATCTTCTTCTATGCATCTACCTTGGCACTGCGAACTTGCGGACACATGGCTATTGGTGGATGTTTCCTTTCGAAAGGAATATGAAGAAGTTGAAAGCAAAATGTGCGAACAAACAATTTACGGAGGGCTCGATCATTGAAAAGTTCTGATACAGAGGTAGCTTTTTGTGAGCATTACATGGAAGATAATCAAGGAACACGGGTGAACCCTCACATACGGGCGAAATTAGTTTTCCGACAGGTTGTTAACGATCCGAGACTATCGATTTTCAGTCATCCTACAAGAACGCGTTTGGGAAGGCTCGGGCTCGAGATTTGTCTGCTGAAGAAGTAAATCATGTCCAAACATACATTCTTGAATTGTCGGGAGGTGGAGCAATTCGTGAATCGATTTAACGAGCTGTCCGCAACCGGTTCCCAGAAATGAACGATGATCTTTGTGGATAACTTACGGTGGCGAGTTCGCACGTTGGTTCAAGAATGTGGTTAGTTTGTGTTTATTTATTTACTCATTTATATTTGTTGCGATCTTAATCGATGCGAAATTTATATGTTGATTGGTAATTCATGCAGGCCGACTCAAATCAGGCAGCCCTCCCACACGCACTATATGACTGGCGTGCGGTCCTAGAATGAGGGCTAAATCGTTCCCAGTGTCTATGTTAATGGGTACAGGTTTCACACAATACAACATGGTGAAACTAAAAGGACCGCGAATGGGGCGTCTGCGTTGCTGGGGACACAAATGCGCAGGACTATTTAGATTTCTATGGCTGGATTGACGAAATTCTTGTTCTTCATCAGAACAATAATCTTACTCTTCAAGGGTACGTGGTTTTCGACCACTAAAGGCATCCGCACCGATAAAATTTCAGGGATCATCGATGTCGACTACACATCCCGACTATATCCACGATGATCCATTCATTCTTGCAAGCCGTGCCCAACAAGTGGTATACTTGAATATCCTTCAAAGCGTCGTGACTTGAGAAACGGTGGGCAGTTTTCAAAACGAAACCCCGCCGATTTAAAGACGAAAGTGTTGATCTGCAAGTGCCATTGTAATCGATGCGGACCCAGGGCGAGATTGGTACGGAACATCCTTTACAAGAATCGACAACACTTGGTGAAACCATACGACCGGCCCCTGATGAAAGCATGTCATTACTAGATCATCGTGCCCATGCCGATATACTTGAAGTGGATAACGATGTGGAAAATGACCAGCGTATGGCGATGACGATGGCGTTCCTGTGGATTTGTAGTAGCATATCTCCTATTTGAATTTGTACTCTCGGACGATATTTGTACTAAATTCGTAATTCTAAACAATATCCAAATGCATAATTAATTTGGGGGTGAAATTGTAAGTTCCAAAGATGTTTGGGCTAAATTGTAAGTTTTGCGAATTTGCGTGGGCCCCACAATATCCAAATGCATAATTAATTTGGGGAAAGCGAAAAGTTCGAAATTGGTGTTTGTGGGCTTCGCGGCCTCACCACGCCCAACCGCGGTGAGCCAAATGGGCTGGGCCTCACTGCGGCCACGTGCGCGGTGAGACCGCAGTGAGCCCATTTGGCTCACTGCGGCATATGCCGCATGATGAGGCGCAGTGACTCAATTTAAAATCAATCGTCTTCTTCCCTCTCACTTTCTCTCTCTCCTCTCCCTCTCCCTCCCAAACCGCCGTGCCCAACCGCCGTCCACGCCGAAGAAGCCGTCGCCACCGCTCGGGCTCGTCACCGCCGCACCGCCGCAGCCTCTTCCCTTGAGTTTTATTTTCGAATTCTTCTTCTGAGTCTTTGAGTTTGTTTCATTGATTTGTGTTTTTGAATTTTGAGTGGAAATTAGTTTAAATCAATTGGAATTAGTTGAGATTAGTTGGAGTTTTGTGGAATAGGTTAGTTTGTGAGTTTTGTGGATTTATGAATTTTGTGGAATTATTTGAGATTAGTTTAGGATTTTGTGAATTTTGTTTAATTTTTGTTGAGATTGTTGGATTGGTTGAGATTATTTGAGATTAGATGGAATTTTGTGGAATTAGTGAAATTAGTAAATTAGTGAATTATTTGTGAATTTTGTGGAATTAGTGAAATTAGTGAATTAGTGAAATTAATTAAATTAGCCCATTAGTGAATTTAGTTGAAATTAGTGAAATAGTTAAATTAGTGAATTTAGTTGAAATTAGTGAAATTAGTGAATTAGTTAAATTAGTGAATTTAGTTGAAATTAGTGAATTAGTAAATTAGTGAATTATTTGTGAATTTTGTGAAAGTAATGAATTATTAATATTAGTTGAAATTAGTGAAATTAGTGAATTAGTGAAATTAATTAAATTAGTGAATTAGTTGAATTTAATGAATTAGTGAAATTAGTGAATTTAACTAAACTAGTTGAATTTAATGAATTACTGAAATTAGTGAATTTAACTAATCTAGTTGAAATTAGTTAAATTAGTGCAATTAGATAAATTAATTAAATTAGACAAATTATTTGAAATTAGTGAAATTAGTTGAAATTAATGAATTAGTGAAATTAGTGAATTTAACTAAATTAGTTGGAATTAGTTAAATTAGTGCAATTAGTGAAATTAATTAAATTAGACAAATTAATTGAAATTAATTAAATTAGACAAAGTAGTGAAATTAATTAAATTGGTTAAATTAGTGAATTTTTAATGGTTCGAGATATGGCGGACACACCATCCCGTAGCCGAGGATGCGTCGGCAGGCTCGGGTTCACGTGGCTCGGGCTCACGTGGATCGGGTTCACGGACGCTTGATTTCTCTCGCGGGAGGCGTGGTCGTGGCTCTCGCTCATCGAGCCGCCCTGGACCGTCGTCCCAGACACCGGAGCACACCGAATCGGTGGAGCAGCCGATCCCTTCTCCTCAGCCCGATACTCGACCTGCCCAGCGCCGACGTCTGTGGGGACCTCCGCGCCTCCTCTTCCCCCGCCCGATAGGTGTCCTGATGGGAGGTTGGTTGCTCACATCGGCCAGTAAGTTTTTAATTTTAAGTTTTCATAAATTTACTAATTTTAGTATTTTATTTACGCACGTAACATTCAACTCTTATGCGGTTTGAAATGTGCGGCGTCGGGCGTGCCCAAGGCGATCGGGCGATCGTCGCCGGCAAGTTCAAAGGCTTCCCGCCACGTACTCCGACCTCCCGCGGATGAGCGAGGCCGACTACGTCCACAGATTCTCGGTAATACAAATACTAATTGCACTATACATTTCTATATACTTTTTTAAAACTAATTCTATAACTAGTGACGTTTTGATGTTTTCTGGAACAGGAGCAGTATTCGTGGACGGATAACAAATTCCTGGAGAAGCTCCATTCCCGGTTCGCAGAGTTCTACCGGAACACCCAGGACAATATCCGGGATGCGGCCCAGAAGAAATGTCCCCTCGATCGCGAGGCTCCCAACTACATGGAGTGGCTGGACATTCCTCCGCCGAGGATAGAACTGCGAAGTGGAAGGCTGCTGCTCGAGTATTCTGTAGCCGGAGTTCAAGGTCAACTCCGCGCGGAACAAGAGAAATGCCAAGAGCGACAAACGACCGATCTTCAAGTCGCATGGCAACAAGTCAAAGGCGACAATTTATGAGGAGATGGTAAGTTTTTAAAATATTTATACATAATTACGTATGTATAAAAAAACTTCGAATACCTAACATATTTTAATTGGCGGTGCGAGAAGGCGGGACAGGGCTGCGGGTGGACCCGATTCGGGAGGAGCTGGGCAAGCAAGGAAAATAGGGCCTTGGTAAGTTTTGGTCGTTTTTTAACCATTTATATGTTTAACGTATTCAATTTATTATTCATTAACACAAATTTTCTTAATCTTAACTAGGAGGAGTACAAGAAGCGCTTGATCGAGAAGTATGGGGCGGACGGGCCGTTCCCCGATATTGATGAGGACATCTACACGGATGTCTTGGGCCCGCCCACGTGAGGGCGATGTGTCGGTGTCCTGCCCCAGCTTTCTCAGCCCGAGCTGTTCGAGCAACCTCGGCCGTCGCAGTAATAGAATTGAACTTTTACCACTTCCATACCTTTGCAGTACATTCATTATAAGTATAACATTTTCAAAACGTAATTTTGATTTCAGCGCGAGATCGACACGGAGGAGCAGATCGGAGGGACATGGATGAGATCGGCGACTGAGATGCAAGGTCGCCACTCTCGAGGACAACGCTGCTCGTGCGCGGGACAGACGTTGTAGCCGAGGTGGCAACCTGTGGCAGCCAGTGGAAGCCCGGGCGTATGAGATGACGCGTTCGACGGAAGCGGCGATCGCCAGATCTGGTCGGCGCTACGCAGGGGGGACATGTCCGACTCTCCGACGTGCCAGAGTCTTTTGTCGCCGGATCATCCCGGCCTCCTCCACGTCACGAGCATCCTCCGAGGCCGCCTTCTCCGAATCCCGACCTCACCCTCCACTCCGTCCAAGATGAATATCACCCGAGCCGCGCGGACATCGGAGAACCCCGATCAACTTTTTAGCAACTTCCTCAATATGGAAGATCGGGATTTTGACGATTTTCTAAATCGGCGTCCTCAGAACAATTAGAATTAGAATTCTTGTAAATATTTTTAGGATGTAACCGGTTAATTATATTCCAGATTCGTACCAATTTATATTTATTTCAATTAATAATTACTTTCTTAATTAATTAACATTATTATTATATGTTAATTTACTAATTTAAATAATAGTTACTAAATATTTATAACAATTAATTTTTTTCACAAAAATTCTTTGTCACTTGACCAACGACGCAGGCCGCATGATCTGATTGGCGGTGCCGCCAAAATGGTTGGCATTTGTCGGGCTTATCGCGGCAACCACCGCAGTGAGGCCGCAGTACGTACCACGGCCTCGGCCGCAGTGAGATCAAAACTGCCGACATTTCAACTGCGGCGTTCACTGCGGCCGTCGCCGCAGTTGGTACCACGGGCCAACTGCGCGTTTGGCCGCAGTGAGGCCTGCCTTCTCTACGTTGTGCTATCCTCACTTTATCTTTACTTTTTCTACCTCGTTTTTTGTGCATTCTCAACTAAGGGGGAATTAAGTAAACATATACAAACATCTTACATTCACCTTAATCTCCGTGTCCAAACAAATCTACCAATCTTTCGGGGACGGAGGGAGTATTATAATTTAGTATTGACGGTCGTTGATCATCAGAAAAGAAAAAAAAGTATTGATCGTCTATCTTTTCATTTTAATATAGTATGCACCAAGAACTGAGTGATGTTGGTCACGAAACGTTTCCATCACTATTTTCATTCAAAATTTAGATTTTTATATGTTCTTTTGTGAATATGGTTGTGTTGAATTAGTTAATTTTAGGAAATTTTCTTCCCAAAATTGGTGAACATTGGGTGTGATCATTTGAAAAGATATATTTTCTCCTTCTTTTTGTTAAAGTAATACTTTTCTTTTTCTTTTTTGGAGCAAATTCAATTCCACTTTTGTTGGAGCAAAGTTCAATTCCATTTTCTATGGACAATTGTCCAATTTTCATTTTTTGGATAAATTTTCACTTTCCAATTTTGTTGGAGTAGTATCTAATTCCAATTTTGTTGGAGCCATGCCAAATTCAAATTTTGTTTAATTTCTAATTTTGTTGGAGCATTATCCTATCTTCAATTCTATTTAAGCAATGTCTAATTTCTAATTTTGTTAGAACAAAGTCTAATTCCCAAAAATATTGGAGAAATGTCAATTTCCAATTTTATTGAAGTATTGTCCAATTACCAATTTTGTTGGAGTACTATACAATTACCAATTTTTTTGGAGGGCTATCCAATTTCCAATTTTATTGAAGTATTGTCCAATTTCTATTTTTGTTGTAGTACTATACAATTATCAATTTTGTTGGAGGACTATCCAATTTCCAATTTTATTGGAGCAAAGTTTAATTCCAATGTTGTTGGTCCAATGCCCAATTTTCAAATTCGTTGGAGTAATGTATAATTCCAGTTTTTTTGAAGCAAAGTTCAGTTCAAAAATCGTTGGAGAAATATCCAATTTTCATTTTTATTGGAGAAGTATTCAATTTCTAATTTTGTTAAAGTAATATCCAATTCCAGTTTTGTTGAAATTGTGTCCAATTCAGATTTTGTTTACTTTTAAATTTTCTTGAAATATTATCATATCTTCAATTGTGTTTGAACAATGTCTAGTTTCTAATTTTGCTAGAGTAAATTTTAATTTCCAATTTTGTTAGAGTAGTGTCTAATTTCAATTTTCAAAATTTTGCTTATCCGCTTCTTTTCTAATTTTTTTGCACTTGTTTTTCAACCCCCTTGATTGCAGCACTTCCTTCTTCAATGCATTTCCTTCTTCAATTTAAAAATAATTTTGAAGTTTCAATTTGCTCATAGTTTATCATTTAATCCACTCTATGAAAAACTTGAGTGATTTACGGTGATGCTTACTTGCTCCCCATTTTTCGTTCTTCTTCTTTTTCTTCCTTTTTTTTTTCTGGTTTTCTAATTTTTAAATCTTTTTTATTTTACTTTTTTGTTTGAATTTTCTTCTTTCTTTTTTTTTGTTTGATTGTACTCAAACATTTTATCCCTTCTTCCTATTTTTTTATTTTTTTGTTTGATATTTTCTTTAATTAGGAAAAAACAGTTTTTAATCTTTTCATAAAAAAAGGAAAAACAGTTTTTAATAAAAAAGGTTGAAAATGATAAAAAGAAAGGAACCAAATTAATTTTTAAAATAATAAAACGGTATGGAAATACGAAAAAAATATCACTATGAATTATGCAAACTCTAGACACAGTCTAATTACTAGCAACCCGAACAAAATTAGTTGTTAAGTCAACAACAACTTGTATAAATAAATGTTTGAATATAAAAGTTGGAAAATTCTTCCAAAACTAAATAGCACATCATCATGTTTTTCCTATGTCTCCTTCTAGAAAAAATATAAGAAAAGAAGTTATTTTTAAAACTGGAAAAGTTGTGTTAAAATAAATAAACTTGTGTTTTAAATAAATAAATTTTGTTTTGGAGTTTTCATCCTAAAGAATGAGTTTTGCTAACGAGAATTTGAAAAAAATTTCAAAATTAAAAAGGTCATTAACTTTTGAAAACTGTGAGGACTTTTTTGGACAAAGGATATAATACATATGTTACTTTTGTAATTGTGCCAATTAATGTTCATGTCAGGTCTGTATGTAAGTGGTACTCACAAACGCCTCCTCAGTAGGTAGACCACGTGAACCACGCATTGTCCGGACTTGGCAAATACTAATATCGAACATATTCTGACACCGGCACAAGTAGTGACCCAGTTGCGGCACATCGCACATCCTCTTCCCCGTTGTCGGTTTCTATCGCTCCCTTCACCCTAATATTTTCCTTTTTAGTCATATTGGTTCATAAATTTTAATTTTTCATAAAATTACTATTAGATCGTATTTCTAAAAATTTTAATGGGCACGTGCCCCAAGTGTGGGTCCCCATGCCATGTGGGTCCCAACTAAAGGTCAAAGAGTCGTGGCTCATGGCCACACTCAAAGAACTCTTAATGACTACTGCCACGTTGTTGGATCATTTCATCTAATCATTTATGTTATGACCCTAAACCCAAAAAGAAAATAATTTAGTTATAAGTGTTTACTAAATAAAAAGAGTTATATAAAATATTTTACAGTTATAATCTAGTTATAAGTGTTTACTATTTTACAGTTATATAAAATATTTTAAGAAAATAATAATCTTTTACTAAATAAAAAGAGTTTAAGTGTTTACAACCCAAAAATAAAATAATTTAGTTATAAGTGTGTACAATTGAAATTATAAAGAAAGAAAAGAAATTTAATAAGCTTGAAGTTCTAAGTCCTTTTGCTTGTGGCCTATCTTCAAGTTACTTCGAACTATTGAGAAGAATCTGGAGAAGTCTAGAGTAAATATCTTCTGTCGAGGTTCTATCATTTATAGAGTTCTATGTAACCTGTATTCTCTGATTCACACTTAAAAAACAGCATTAAAAGCAACAGGGGATTAAAAGTTTAATCCTAGCTACCTATCGGTTTTTTTTAGATGAAGTAAAACCCGACAAGTTAGGACAAGAAGTGGTATGTTAGATTACAAAGTACTCCATAACTTGAAGTAATTCTCTAAATTCATTTAATTAACAAGATTAATCAAATAAGTAGTAGAGGAAAGTAACCAAAAACAAAAATATACTTCCAATCAAACATGAAGTAGCATGCTTGAAACAATAAGGATTAAGTACTACAAATAGCCAAAAGATTAAGAGGCAATTTGGTAGGGCTTTACAATGTAAAGCCAATTGCTTAAATCATTTTTTTATCGAGAAAATTATTAAATTACCCTTTTATTGAATGATGAGAATAGAATGATAAAGAATGTAATCTAGTAATTTTCTCTAAAAAAAGTTGAATTATGCAAAGCCCTACCAAATTGCTTCTAACTAATAATCGGCGCCTTGATGCTAAGTCTACAGACTAGATCAATTTCTCAAAACTAGCATATAGGAAATTAAACCAAACCGCTTCAGTCCCGATCCTTCCCTGTTCTTTCTTTTTTACACGTATATATCTTGTACGTGTTCGGCTCTAATGATAGATTAGTGTCAAAGTCCTTGGCATTTCCCTCTTTAATCCTTCATTTTATAATTTTCATCAAAAGAACCCCATGCCACTTCCTTCCTCTTACTTAAGTCACCTTCCTCCTTACCTTTTGATTTAAGCCGCTAAAGGATTATTTTGATCATTGCTCCAATCCGACGTATGCTACTTCCTTAAGCTTTCAAGATTGCTCCAATGGAAGCCCTCGGCTTTAAGAGATGGTAATGATGGCATCTTACTACTAGAAAATGTGGTAAAACCAACGGGCAATTTAGCTCGTTGGTTTAAACCAAGTCGACACGTTGGTATTCTCACCGGTAAGAACTAAACCATCTCCGGTAGGACTTACCAACGAGCGAACCCTTGGTTCTATACTAATCATACCAACGAACAACCCATTGGTACTATGAAAGCCCATTATATGTCACTGACAATCTTAACCGCACTAACAAAGTGACCCATTGGTATTGTTGTACTATCCTAGTTTCATAATTAATCCATTTTATTCATTTCCAATATAAAATTGGACAAATTTTAATGTGGTTATAATTTTAGTGAAAATATAAATTATATCAAAATTTGTTGGGTAAGAAAAAATTATTCAACATCATCTATGGATCATATTAAACAAAACAATTCAAAAAAAGATTATGAAATTTTAATGTATGGTGAGTTTTAGTAAAAATAAATAAATTCTATAACAAATTAGTTACAATAATTAGGAAAATTTATTTTATAAGGAAACATTTATAATATAGTTGAGGAGTTTCATGAGATTAATTATATGTTTCAAATTATCTTTCAAACTTCAAATTTGGTGGGAGAATTTTTTTAAAAATATCTGTCAGAACCCCATTGGCATTATTCCTTCGTGTTAACCGTTGGAACTACAAAATTTCCAACGAGTTGTCCGTTGGAAAATCAAAATTTTTGTGCAATTTGACTTAGAATTGGATGGTTAATGATGAAAGCATGTATTATAAAAATAGACACTAATTAAATGCATTTTTTGAGCAATAATTTTTTTTAACATGAAAATTATGAAATTTTAATGTATGGTGAGTTTTAGTAAAAATAAATAAATTCTATAAAAAAATTAGTTACAGTAATTAGGAAAAATTATTTTATAAGGAAACATTTATAATATAGTTGAAGAGTTTCTTGAGATTAATTATATGTTTCAAATTATCTTTCAAATTTGGTGGGAGAATTATTTTAAAAAATCATGTCAGCCTAATCGTAAGCCAGCTTGAATCGCATTATTCCAACGTGTTAACCGTTGGAACTACAAAATTTCCAACGAGTTGTCCGTTGGAAAATCAAAATTTTTGTGCATTTGACTTAGAATTGGATGGTTAATGATGAAAGCATGTATTATAAAAATAGACACTAATTAAATGCATGTTTTCGAGCATTAATTTTTTTTAACATGAAAATTATGAAATTTTAATGTATGGTGAGTTTTAGTAAAAATAAATAAATTCTATAACAAATTAGTTACAGTAATTAGGAAATTTTATTTTATAATGAAACATTTATAATATAGTTGAGGAGTTTCATGAGATTAATTATATGTTTCAAATTATCTTTCAAATTTGGTGGGAGAATTTTTTTAAAAAATCATCAGTTCAAGCCTAAGCCAGTTGGGCTCGAATCGCATTATTCCAACGTGTTAACCGTTGGAACTACAAAATTTCCAACGAATTGTCCGTTGGAAAATCAAAAAATTTGTGCAATTTGACTTAGAATTGGATGGTTAATGATGAAAACATGTATTATAAAAATAGACATTAATTAAATGCATGTTTTCGAGCATTAATTTTTTTTAACATGAAAATTATGAAATTTTAATGTATGGTGAGTGTTAGTAAAAATAAATAAATTCTATAACAAATTAGTTACAGTAATTAGGAAAATTTATTTTATAAGGAAACATTTATAATATAGTTGATGAGTTTCTTGAGATTAATTATCTGTTTCAAATTATCTTTCAAATTTGGTGGGAGAATTTTTTAAAAAATCATTGATTCATTAAGCTCCATTATTCCAACGTGTTAACCGTTGGAACTACAAATTTTCCAACGAGTTGTCCGTTGGAAAATCAAATTTTTTGTGCAATTTGACTTAGAATTGGATGGTTAATGATGAAAGCATGTATTATAAAAATATACACTAATTAAATGCATGTTTTGGAGCATTGATTTTTTTTAACATGAAAATTATGAAATTTTAATGTATGGTGAGTTTTAGTAAAAATAAATAAATTCTATAACAAATTAGTTACGGTAATTAGCAAAATTTATTTTATAAGGAAACATTTATAATATAGTTGAGGAGTTTCTTGAGATTAATTATCTGTTTCAAATTATCTTTCAAACCTATATTTTCCAACGTGTTGATCGTTGGAAAATCGAAATTTGAGTGCAATTTATCTTAGAATTGGAAAGTTAATAATGAAAACAATTATTCTGAAAAAAACACTAATTACATGCATGTTTTGAAACATTATTCTTTTAGAACATGAATATTATAAAAATTTAATGTGGGGTGAGTTAATGATGAAAATTATAAAAGATAGATTTTGTAGGCATAGTAATTAGAAAAATATATTTTAGAAGCAAACAATTATAATAATTTAGGAGTTTAAAATGTGATTAAGAGAGAATGATTAGAATAAAAAATTAGCAATTGAAAAGAATGATATATTCATTTTACCAAATGTGGTTTTTAATGTAAGTAATTGAAATTAATTAATTATAATATGGAATTATAATTTCATCTTGGCAATTAATTATAATAAAAAATGAAGAATGTACAAGTACAGTACAAATGAATTGATTCTTCCTAGTGCATCAGTGATGGGTCTAGTGGTCTGGTGGCACGAGTGTTGCTATCCCCTCTCCAAGGCACGAGTTCGAATCACGAGAGGAGGAAAAATCTCCAAACGCATTACAAATACATTCTCTCCTCCTTGTACATCGCAATAGGCCTGGCGGTGCAGTGGCACGAGTGCCTCCTCCAAGACAAGGGTTCGAATCTCACTTGAGGTATGTTTTTTTGAAATTAATCTGCATTTTCAACGTGTTGGCGATGCCATCGGCGGCCAGGTTGGTAACGTTACCAACGTGTAAACTCGTTGGTACGGTTCCAACTAGTGACCATTGGTAATATTTCCAACAAAGTTAACGGTTGGAAGATATACCAACTAGCACGTGATTGCTAACAACACCAACGTGTAGACCGGTTGGTAGTAGTACCAACGCCAGCGGACTGTTGGTAGATCTGCATTCCAACGTGCTTACACGTTGGTTCCTCAACTCCGGTCACCGGATTTTGACACCAACGAGTATGCCAGTTGGTATAGAAAATTTTTCAACGAGTTGGCCAGTTGGTAAAAATTATTCCAACGAAGCAAATACCAACGTATCGTTTCCAACGGATACACCGTTGGTTTTGGCATTTTCCAACGTGTTGGCTGTTGCACCAATTTTCTAGTAGAGAGGGGAAGAAGACGGATAAGATGTGAAGCACCTTGAAGATGTTGTGTGGAATGACACAAATAATTCCACCCTTAATGCTCCAAAACTTGCGTCAAGAATTTGGCACTTTGAGATAGATTGAGAAGGAGAAGAAGATGATGAAATAATGGAATGGAGAATGAGGCACTTCCTCCCATCTATTTATAGATGGATGAGAGCTACCAAAAGCTCTCCCTTAAATGTGTCAACCACATTGCCAACCTCATAAATTGGCAACTACATTGCCAATCTCATAAATTGACAAAGATGGAGTTATTCCATGGTTCAAGGTGCTTACACCTTACACCAAAATTATCAAAATACCCTTACTTTGATAAATGGCTTTAGATGTGGTTATGATTGATAAATGAGATTCGAATTGCACAAAGTAATTCCAATCATTTCCATTTTTACATATTCGAGCTCTTTTAAGCTCACTAGTGCACATTTACCAAAATCCTCCTACTTTGATAAAATGTGCTATAATCGTTTCTTCTCCGTCAAGTTACTCCCAGCTTCTCTGAGTTGGAGTATTAGCTCAGAAGTTCTTAGTGCGTCAGAGAATTCCAACAAACACCAACTCGCACTAAGATACTTTTGAGTTCTAACTCCCACTGGAATTGAATCTCTCAATCACAAGTCAAACCAAGGCATGTTCATATAAATGGAGTTAAGGGTGCGACCCCAAGGCACACACACCAAATCTCTTTCATTGTGGTTGTTAGACTCACAATGAAATATTGTCCTCTCATCAATGTACTTAAACTTATCAAGCACTCCTCAATGCACTTGAACTTATCAAGCACTCCTCAATGCACTTGAACTTATCAAGCACTTATGTGTATTCTGTTTGAACTTCTTCAAACATTTCTTGAACCTATCAAGCTTACTTGAATTCATCAAGTATTGCCTTTATAAACCCCAGACACAATGATACATCTTCTTAATCACAATGAGTCTCTTTCTTAGAATTTCAACACTTTGAAACTCATGATTGTATTAAGCAACTGAGATCTCATTATAAACACTCAGAAGTCAATCCTAATCATACACATAGTATGTGGGCCCAAGATTAAACTTTAGAGTACATGTATCATATACTAGTGTCTTTCCAATTAGCTTGAATCACTTAGATAATTGCACCAACTTGACTACCCAAAAGGAGGATACTCCGATCTTATTTCTCCAAGACCTTCGACAACCAATCAAAGCAGTCTTATTGATGCAACTCACTAATAGTAAGCTAAAGTCACTAAGAGTTTATGTCAAAGAATCTCACACTAAGCAAGAACATAGCCAACTTGCTTACATTCTTTCTTTTTGGTCACATTTCATGGACATGGAACTCCAAAAACATATCCTTGATGAACATATCTTCAAGGAACACAACCTAGGGAACACATCCCACAAGTTCCATATGAACACTAATTCGGTGTTTTATCTACACCACTCCCACTCGGAATGATGTCTACCAACTTGGAGGGGTGTGTCATTTCTCTCTCTCTTAAAACACCAATAGTGTACTCCTTTTAAGAAATAAATATGAGGACATGTCACAAACCATGAAATATCTCTAAGCAAGCCACAACTTACTTCTATCATAGGCTAGGATGTATGGTGGTCATAAAACTCGATGAACTTGTTCATCTCATCTTGATTTCATCCAAATTAAGGTGACATATAGCTAAGGTGTCTTGTGTTGGTTCAAGACTCCCACTCAAAAGTATAACTTACGTAAAGTTACATGTTTTCAAAGAAACAACATGCTTTGAGTCCTTAGCTGTCTCATCCATAATCTACCTAAGATTAAGGATGAAAGACCTGTGTGAGAAAGTCTTTCTATACCTATGTTTGACATGTTCTAATTTTCGTTGTGTAACTTAAGATTGAACAAAGAATGTGATGATAAACAAACAACTGTATTAACCATCCAACATTTCTTACAAACGTGTTTGACACCCGAAGTGGTGAAGTACCAACGTACTACAATCTACGCAGACTCATTACTCTAACATGTTGAGAAAACACAAGTGGTGGCAATGGCTTAGTGAGAGGATCAACCACCATAAGGTCCGTAGAAATGTACTCTATTCTAACGTCACCATCTTCAATTGTATCCCGCACAAAATTGTATTTCATGCTAATATGTTTAGTCTTTCCATGATACTTGAGATCTTTAGTGTAAGCTATGGCCGCCACACTATCACTATATATAGTAATAGGCCTTCCCACTTTAATCCGAGATTCCAAGTTCTTAAGGAAGAACCCAAGCCAAATGGGCTCTTGTACAGCTGAGGCACATGAGACAAACGTAGCCTCCATTGTTGACAATGTTGTACAAGTTTATTTCTTGCTACACCAAGTAGCTGCCCCACCATCAACCATGAATACATATCCACTTGTAGATTTGCTGGAGTCCCTATCTCCAAATCAATCAGAATAGCCCTTCAAGTTTTTCGCCTTGATAACATAACCAATAATATTTGGTCCCCTTCAGGTACCTTAGAACACTCTTAACACTTTTCCAATGCTGCATTCCGGGGTTTGAAGAATATCTTGCTAATAAGCCAACTGCTTGGCTAATGTCCGGCCTTGTACACAACATGACGTACATCAAGGACCCAATACCACTAAGGTATGGAATGTTTTCCATTTATTAATTTTTCTTTGAAGTCTTGGGGCACATATGCTCACCAATCTTGCACCCATATGCAAGTGGGGTGTTCATGGGCTTTGAGTTTATCAAGTTAAATCTTTTCAGAATCTTATCAATATAAGTCTCTTGTGAAAGAGCTAATAACCTCTCATTTCTATTCCAGTGTATCTTTACACCTAGAATGAAAGAAGCTTTCCCCATATCCTTCATGTCAAAGGTGGAGGACAACCATCTTTTCATGGTTTTCATTAACTCAAGCCCGCTACTTGCTATCAGTATGTCATCTACATACAAGGTAATAACAACATAGTTGGATCCAAATGAGAACAAGTAGACACAATGGTCTTCATGCATAATTACAAAACCATAGCTAGTAATTGCATTGTGAAATTTCAAGTACCATTTTCTTGAAACTTGTTTAAGGCCATAGATAGATTTCTTAAGTCTACACACCTTGTTCTCACAACCATCTTGAACAAATACTTCAGGTTCTTTCATGTATATCTCTTCACTCAAATCACCATTGAGGAATGCCGTTTTTACATCCATTTTATGAAATTATAGATCCAACTTTTCTATAATAGCAAGTAGTATTCTGATGGAATTAAACTTCACTACAGGTGAGAAGGTGTCTTTGAAATCAACACCCTCCTTCTGTGTGAATCCTTTGGCAACCAACCGTGCCTTGTATCTGTTGATACTTCCATCAGAATTCTACTTAATCTTAAGCATCCACTTATTTCCAATGGCTTTCTGCCAGGAGGAAGATCTGACAACTCCCACACACCATTTGCATGCATTGAGGACAATTCCTCTCACATTGCCTTTAGCCATTCATTTCGTTGTGCACCTTCAAGAGCTTCTTTGATGTTGCTTGGTTCATCAACTTTTGATGTGACCAAGTAAGTCTCACCCTTCGAGAGTCCCCATCTTTTGGGTTCTCTTGATTCTCTCTTTGATCTTCTCAAAGGAGGATTAGGTGGAGCAACCTCTTGCTCCATCTGTGGAGGCACATTAATATGGACATCCTCAAGCAGTGGAAACTCATGCACTCCCTCTTAAAGAACTTCATTTACATCCTCATTTGGAGGCAACTCATGCTCCGATTCGTGAGGAATGTCATTATGCTCTTGATTAATCTCAACTCCCTCTCGAACAGATGTATCCACTTGTGGATTCTGTTCAAGTTGTTCCTTTTGATTTGGAACCATATTTGAAGTCACAACTCCAATTGGTTGGGATATCCCGATTGGAATAGATGCACCTTGTGCAACCGATGCCCATGTGGCACTTGGTTGATCCTCTTTAAGGATTGGTCCAAATGAGTTTATGTCTTTGCATTCACCAACTTTAGGAAACTCACATTCCACAAAGTTGGCATTTCTGGCGTCAAACACCAAACCATTATTGTGACTTATATCCAAGAACACATAGACCCTTGATTCTGTACAATAACCAAGGAAAGCACATTTCTTACCTCTTGGTCCCAACTTTCCCAAAGGATGGTCCGGGACATGTACATATGCTAAGCAACCCCAAGGGTGCATGTAGCTCAAGTCTGGGGACTTTTCCTTCCATAACTCATATGGAGTAGTGTCAATGTTCTTGGTAGGCACTCTATTCAGAATGTGCACTGCACAAAGCAATGCATCACTGCAATAAGTGATATCCAAATTGGCCTTTGTCATCATGGATCTCACCATGTCCATTAAAGTTCTATTTTTCCTCTCGGACACCCCATTTTGTTGTGGAGTCCAAGGAAGAGTGAACTCTCTTTGAATGCCATTGGAGTCACAAAATGACTTAAATGCTAATGAGCTATACTCACCACCTCTATCAGTCCTCAAAGACTTGATCTTCTTACCTAATTGGTTCTTTACCAAATTCACATACTTCTCAAAGTATGACAATGCCTCTGCCTTGGTTTTGAGTAAGAATAAATGGGTGAATCGAGAATAGTCATTAGTGAATGTTATAAAATATCTAAAACTATTTATAGATACCACTCTCAATGGACCACACAAGTCTAAATGTACTAAACTTAGTACTTCTTCCCTTCTAGTGCCTTGCCCAAGTGGCTTCTTTGTTGCCTTTCCTTCAAGGCATGATTGGAAACTTGGCAAGTTCATCTTTGTCAAGGACCCAAGTAAGCCATTGTTGGCCAACCTATTCATCCTATCTTGACCTATGTGACCAAGCTTTTCATGCCAAGTCATTTCACTTGTGACCTCAGTCACATGACAACTAGATGAAGAATCAGTGGTTACTTGGTCTAAGTTCATACAACCCATTGTTAAGCATATATTCACACACGACTTGATGATCTTTCATAATAGTAACACTACTATTAGAAAAGGTTAAGCTATAATTATACTTCAATAAGCTCGAAATAGAAACCAAGTTTCTACAAATACCATGTACATAAAGTGTGTCCACACGATAAACGTAATATCCATTACACACAGGGACTACAAGTCCCAATACCAACTACTTCTAAAACATCATTATTTCCCACCAAGGCATTCTTCACGCCTCTTGGGAGTTTTTCTGCCACAAACCAAGAGTGTGTGTCTGTTGCTCCCGAATCTACAATCCACAAAGAATTGCTCTAAGTCAGCATGGTACATGACACAACATGTACATTAGAAGTAGTAGGTACACATACCTTGGTAGGATTTCTACAATCCTTAGCAAAATGGCCCTTGTTGCCACAATTGAAGCACTTTAGCTTGGAAATATCCCTTTTTTTTCTTGAACTTATTCAAGTTGGGTCCATTTCCACCGCTGTTTCCATTGACCCTTGCCTTACCCCTTCCATTCCCATTGCTACCCTTACCAAACCATTTCCCTTTATTAATCCATTTCTTATTGGAGGAAGAGGTGGAGGCAACATATACCTTGGAATGATTCTTAAGAGCCATTACTAATGCTTCAAGTAACAAATGGCGGGCAATGTCATCAAATGACTTAATTTGAGGGTTGTGGTGCAAGTTGACCTTCATCAACTGCCACTCCTCACCAGACAAGGACTTAATGATAGCTTGCACTTGTTGCTCATCAGTGAGGTCATGTCCCGCCCCCTTCAATTGGTGGATCATGCGTGACATCTATCACAAGTTGGAGCTCATGGTGTGATCTGGTCTCATGACATAGTTCTCAAACTTCAAGATCATGGACCTTTGTTTCTCAATAGAAACATCACCAAACTTAGCTTTAACAGCGTCCCAAATGCCCTTGGCACTTTCAATTGTCAAGTATTCCACCATAGTAGAGAGAAGGGTGACTCGACACAAGCTGTTCTTTTTCTGGTATGCCACATAGGCATCACCATTTCCACCCTCTTCAGGAGGTGTAACTTCATTGCTCAACACATCAAGCGTGTCTTGCTTAATCAATATGAACTTGACCTCTTGTTGTCAAATTGAATAGTTTTCACCATCCAATTTTAGGTCTTTGTTCAACTCAGCAATGATATTCTTACATGCCATTTACAATGATCCAATCACATGTTTTTAATGTTCAATCAACACAACAGACTCTTGTAAGCAACACATTGCACAAAATCACTTCAAGCATGTTCATACATAGCAAAAGAAGTGCATATAACACTCAATTAGAAATATACACACATGTTTCCATAGCTTCATACACATGTTCTTCAACAAGCCTCAAGAGGGTTCTATGCACTTGTCACACTTGTACAATCAGCCATGCACAAATGCATGTACCATAACCTTAAACTATAGTCCTTCAACCCCTTATTCACCATAAGGATGATTCCCAGGAAACATGGAGGAGTCACAATGGTCTCACTTAAAATCCAACTCTTTAGACAGAATCTCAAATATTAGACTTTAGAGTAAGGACTTGTAGCTTAAATTACAACCATTACACTTACATGTAACCATTGGCACTTACATGTAACCATTGGAAAACATGTATAAATCTCATTTGTATATCCATGTTCTATTGATTTAAACATATTAAATCATACATTATAAGCATTTTAAACAAGTAAACACATTGCAATTTCATGCTTATACGATTCGGTCAAAACTAGTGCACATTTGCGCAACACTCAAGTCATTTACATCACAAGTAAATGTTTACCAACTTTCGGCCATTCAATGATTCTCATAGAATCCATACATCAACACATGATGTTCATATAGCTTTCATGTATTTATAGTATTCAACAAGCATACAAGTCACCAAGACAACATGTTTATCACACTTTTCAGTTTTTATGCCAATTTCTCATGCATTTTCAAACTGAATATTTTTTAAGCATACATATGTAAGAGATCATTAACCTCATGCTCTGATACCATTTGTTGATTTTAGAAGTCCCTCAAACATGCTCTCATGTTGATATTTCTCATACACATGTAATGCTCCACTTTATATAATATATATTGGCTGTTTCTTCTTTACAAGCATGATATTATTTCATCAAATCATACCATGAAACCACGAATCCAACAACAATAGAGTACGGAGACGAACACCTAAACATGATACTAAGAGGCGAAAAACATACCTCACACCAAATGGGAAAACCGCTTAAGGATTATTTTAATCATTGCTCCAATCTGACGTATGCTCATAATTCCTTAAGCTTTCAACCTTGCTCCGGTGGCAGCCCTCATCTTTAAGAGATGGTGATGATGGCGACTTGCACCCAAGAAGAGAGAGGAAGAGGACGAATGAGATGTGAAGCACCTTGAAGATGTTGTGTGGAATGACACAAATAATTCTGTAGCGACGAGATTTTTGACAGGAGTCGCCACCAATTTGTTTGGCTCAGGTCGATTGGAAACCTAAAATAACTGGTCTGCACAAGCTCTAGAGCCGTTAGTCAATTATAATCAAAAATAAAAATTCTTGATTGCCCAAAATTGGTACCACAGGGTTTATTTCATATTTTGCTTAATTTTCTCTTTTATTTGATTTTTTATTTATTTAAAATGATACACAAAATAATTAATTCTAATGACACTAGAAATAATGACAATAATCAATAATAGAATAAATAAGTTAACGCCATTTAAATGAAATAATTAGCAACACAGATTAAGAAAAAAGATTAAAAGTTTAGACCTAGTGCCCAAACTCTTCTTTTTTTTATCCTTTTCTATTTTTATGACTCATGGGCAATTTCAAAAGACTTGGGGACTCAAGTGAATTAAGAGACACAATGAGGGGGCTTAGAATGATAATAATAATAATAATAATAATAATAATAAAAAGGAAAATACAAAAAGAAATAAAATGAAGCTTACTTGCATGCGTGAAGGAGAGCGAGAGGAGGGAGAGAAAGGCTCGGGCCGGTCGTTTTAGGCGGCGTCGGACAATGACGGCGGAGATCGACCGGACGGCGAGCGGCGAAGCGGCTGGCGGTTGTCAGAGCGAGCGCGGTGGCCTGGATCGCTGGATTGAAGCGGGTTGAGCCGCGGGCGGGTCGCGGTTCGATGCAAAATTCTCCGTCCTCAGGCCTCAAGGGTGGTAGATTCGAACTTGACGGTGACACGAATTCCTTGCGCACCAAGATTCGAAGATGGTGCCAAGGTTTCGTGACGAGGAGATCGATTTGAAGGAGTCAAGGTTTGTAGTAATGGAAAAGCTTCGGTTGAAGCTTTAATTTCGAAATTTTGTTTTACTTCTAATTGTTCATTGGTTGCTGCTAATTTTAATCTCCTTAGGGTTTAGTTTATGATGTATTTTTAGGCCTAGGCTAGGTTAGGGGTTATAGAGTCCAATTAGGTTAGTAATCCTATTTTTTAGAGGTTTAGCTTAAATTAAATTGTATTAGATTTTGGTGATAATTAGGTGATTTTTTTAGGATTTTCGGATTATTTAATTATTATTTTAAGATATTAATATTTTTCCTTTTTTTTCTTTCTTTTATTATCATTTTTATCTTCCCATTTTATTTTATTAATATTAATTAAAGATATTTCCCCTAATACTAAACATTCAATTAGGTCATTTTACTTTTCTTTTTCTTCTCCTTTTTTTTTAAAAAAATTAGTCAAGTTAGGCTTAAATTAGTTATCTAGTTAATTAGATTAAGTTAGCTGTTAATTACAAATCTGGGTAAAAATCGAGTGTCAACAAATTCCACCCTTAATGCTCCAAAACTTGCAGGTTTTCAGTTTAGACTCCATGACTCAACTTTTTGCTTCTTTCTCTTCTCTTTTTTTTTGTTCGGATCGAAAATTGTTTGACTTGCGATTGTTTAGTCATTTTCATGCGAGCATAAATAGTTGTTGCTACCTAGGTCCGATTACTTCTGACTAAAATGCAAAGACAAATGACTACTAGCGCTACTCATAACTTCAGCCCTTTTCGAGCTAAAGACAGTGGAATATAATTTATATTGACCATTTTTTCTATTTTCTCCATTTTTGTGAGTCATGGATATTGATATGTTGAAGGCGCCTTGATCTTTGATCAAATTTGATAAATTGAAGAACCTTGACTTGATCTCAACCTTGGTAATATGACAGTGTCTTGTAGGATACTTTCCATCTCATGCCCCCCATTTTTGTTGCATGAGGTTCCTTTGCCAGGAAGAATCTTCGAGTTGAATGATCTTTGATGCATAGAAGGATTTCTCTGAAGGTATGCTTGGTCATCGACGTACTGATCGAGGCAATATTTCTTTGAAAAAAATCTCACAATTGAAGGGCCACATCGAAATCGCTCTCACAGAATTTGGCAATGTCCTCGAGATAACCACTATCAAGTCTTCCTTTATCTCATTGGCCAGTCTTTTATGTTGCGGCTTGGTAAAAGAATCTTTAAATGGAGGGAAGAGAGAATGTGGGCTCTCTGATGTCAAGTTGACTGAAAGATATCATTGTGCGCATTCTAACCCTTCTCATTTCAAGTAAAAGAATAACAGTTGTACATTTGCAACAAAGACAATACTCTAGATTGTGGTCTAAATCTAGGTAATTCAACTTTCAAGTTATCTTGGCAAGCTCTCAAAGATTGGAGTGAATTAAAAGACTTCCCCAATTATTCACTAATTTGTATAGATCAATGTGTTGGACCCAGCTTAAATACTACTTAAGAGAATTGTCCTTTTATGCCATAAACGAGGGATCATCAGACTTTTTCACATCATAAAACTGTTATGAAGCTCATTAATGTCCACTTTTCCTTTTTTTTAAATTTTCTGAAAAATATGCAATGATGTATCACAAGAAACAAGTGATTGTATGCGTGACTGAATTTTTTTTAAGGTGTCAATACCAATTATGATGCATGAAAATGAACAATCAGAAGAACAATCAACATGAATTGATAATCTCTAAAAGACACAATGCCCTTTGCGTTAGAGTTCGCGACCAATTTCGAGGTGCTCAACTCTGGTATTCTAGCTTGGTGCGCTTTTTCCTTCATCGGTTACATTAAGCTTCGAAACTGCCTCACTTTAACGCATTTTGAGAAAACTTCGAGATGTTAAGAGAGTGTCCTCTACTATTGTGGAGAGTACGACAATCTCTTTCTTTATTAAATCGTTAATGTGATTGTAACATAATACAATGACAATCAATCAAGTATATACATATGGGACTCTTAAAGGATGGGTCTACGGCCATTATATGCATTTGGTGGCTTTTGAAAGAATGAGGCCAATGGTAGGTTCCCGAATCCCTTTTACTAAGTTCTATCGAACTAGAAAAGGCCCAATTCCTTACCCACAAGGGTTATGTAAGGAAGGATTAATTCGAGTCGTAGCTTTCGCGGTCTTATTGGGATGACTATCGTCATACCCGGACAACACTACTAACCACTACGGTCTAGAGAAAGCATGGTGACTACTGCCACACACGACTAGCCTATTCCGGGTATTCACAAAAATATGGTTACGAAGAGCTCGGGTGTAGAGCTCGAAAATGCATGCTTTGTGTGTGCTCGAGTACAACACATAACAATTACAAACAAATGATCATGAAAAGCAATGAAATAAATAAAAAAATCAAGCAAAGAAATAAAAATCAAACCCTTTATGTGGCTCGACCAATCCCCAGCGGAGTCGCCAGCTGTAGCGACGAGATTTTCGACAGGAGTCGCCACCAATCTGTTTAGGTTAGGTCGATTGGAAACCTAAAACTTGGTCTGCACAAGCACTAGATCCGTTAGTCAATTATAATCAAAAATAAAAATTTATGATTGCCCAAAATTGATACCACAGGGTTTACTTCATATTTTTACTTGATTTTTTTTATCTTTTTTATTTATTTCTTTTATTTAATGATATATGAAATAATTAATTCTAATGACACTAGAAGTAATGACAATAATCAATAGTAGAATAAATAAGTTAACACCATTTAAGTGAAAGAATTAGCGAAAAAAGATTAAGAAAAAGATTAAAAGTTTAGGCCTAGTGCCCAAATTGTCTTTTTTAAACTTTTTAAAGATTATTATGGGTGATGTGGACTTTCAAAAGACTCAAAAGAAAAGTGAATTAAGAGACACAATGAGGGGGCTTAGAATGATAATAATAATAATAATAATAATAATAATAAAAGGGAAAATACAAAAAAGAAAGAAAACAGAAGCTTACTTGCAGCAGCCAAGTCGCGAGCGTGAAGGAGGGAGAGAGAGGCTCGGGCCGGTCGTTTCAGGCGGCGTCGGACGGCAATGACGGCGGAGATCGACCAGACGGTGAGCGGCGAAGCGGCTGGCGGTGGTCGGAGCGAGCACGGTGGCCTGGATCGCTCGATTGAAGCGGGTTGAGACATGGGCGGGTAGCGGTTCGACTCCAAATTCTTCGTCCTCCGACCTCCGTTGGCGAAATTGAAGGCAGATTTGGATTCCTTGCGACGAAACGGAGAAGATGGTACCAAGGTTTTAGGATGGTAGATTGAGATCGATTTGAAGGAGTGAAGGTTTGTAGGAATGGAAAAGCTCGGTTGCGACAAATAGGAAATTCAGTTCTTTTTTGATGATTTTTTTATCGAATTTCTCTATATTAGTTGGTGTCAATTAATCCCCCCTTTAGGGTTTAGTTTATGATGATGTATTTATAGGCCTAGGCTAAGTTAGGGGTTATAGAGTCCAATTAGGTTAACAACCCTATTTTTTAGAGGTTTACGTTAAATTAAATTGTATTAGATTTTGGTAATAATTAGATGATTTTTTTAGGATTTTTGAATTATTTAATTATTATTTTAAGATAGTTATATTTTTCCTTGTTTTTCATTCTTTTATTATCATTTTATCTTCACTTTTTATTTTATTAATATTAATTAAAGATTTTTCCCCTAAAATTACTAAACATTCAATTAGGTCATTTTACTTTTCTTTTTTCTCATTTTTTTAAAAAAATTATTCAAGTTAGGCTTAAATTTGTTAATTAGTTAATTAGATTAAGTTAGCTATTAATTAAAAATCCGGGTAAAAATCGAGTGTCAACAAATTCCACCTTTAATGCTCTAAAGAGAGATCAACATGTTAAACAAGAAGATTAGCATGGCAAGGAAGATAGATCAACGTTCTAAAAGATTGATCAACATGACAAAGAAAATAGATCAACATGGTAATAAGAGAGATCAACATGCTAAACAAGAAGATCAATATGACAAAGAAGATAGATCAGCGTTCTAAAAGGATTGATCAATTTGACAAAGAAGATAGATCAACATGGAAATAAGAGAGATTAACATGCTAAACAAGAAGATCACCATGACAAAGAAGATAGATCAACGTTCTATAAAGATTAATCAACATGACAAAAAAGATAGATCAACAAGGTAAAAAGAGCGATCAACATGCTAAACAAGAAGATCAGCATGATAAATAAGATAGATCAACGTTCTAAAATACTTAGAATAGCACAAAATTTATAAATAATCTTATTTTCATAAAATATCTAAAGTATATACTAAAATACAAAAAATGCTTAAAATACCACAAAATTCATAAATAATCTTATTTTCCTAAACTACCTAAAGTATATACTAAAAATCACAAATTACCACAAAATTCATAAATAATAACTAAAATGCCTAAAATAGCATGAAATTTATAAATACCTAAAATATATACTTAAAATAGCACAAAATTTATAAATAAGCTAAAATACCTAAAATACTACAAAATTCATAAATAAGTTAAAATACCTAAAATAGCACAAAATTCGTAAATAATCTCATTTTCCTAAACTACCTAAAATATATATTAAAAACAACAAAATACAACAAAAACAGAAATGTACTACAAAAATACCTAACATATATACTAAATTACACAAAAATAATAAAATAACTGAAAAAATGAAAAAAACAAAACAAAAGCTACATGCATTAATTTTTAAAATATACCTGTGATGCCGGAAACGAAAATCGGAGGTGCTCGGAGATTTCAACAAAGAAACCGAAATGGTTGAAATAATCAATTCTTAATCGACGAAAATGAAAAAAAAGAGATTCAAGGTTACCTTAATGAAATGAAGTAGATCCACACAAATATGAGAAGAAACGGCGCCGGTGATGGAGGTTTCACTCCGATCCGACGGCTACAACAAGGAGGAGGAAGAAATGGAAGATGGAGAGGAAATAGGGAAGGAGGCCGATGGTTTACATTTTATTTTCTTTTGGGAGCTTGGAGCACAGTAGCTCCTAACAACTACGGTGATATTATTTCGACCCGCCAAAACAATGTAACCCAAATGAATGAGTTAGTCCTTATCACTAAAAATGCTCTTTTCAAGCTCTTTTGGGAGCTTGGTAGCGGGCCGCCACCTACCCAGACTCAGAAATCACTATCGAGCCCCCAATTTGTCTCAACAACTACGTAGTGATATTATTTCTTTCATATATACTATAGAGACCAATACGCTAAAATAACAAAACAATGTAACCCAAATGAATGAGTTAGTCCTTATCACTAAAAAATGCTCTTTTCATCATGTCATCGTCAAATTAAAAATTATATGATGATGTAATATGATTATATTTTATATAGTCATATAGTTTTAAATAGGAGATAAGAAATAAGACATTCCTTTGAAAATCATAAAAAATAATTAAAACAATATCAATTTAGATTGTAGGAACCAATACTCTAAAAGAACAAAACAATGTAAATCAAATGAAGGATTTAGTATCTATACTAAAAATATGCTCTTTTCATCATGTCATCATCAAATTTTAAATTACTCATATATGATTATATAATAGGATAAAATTTTATGCAGAAAGTTATCATTTTGACAAAAAAAAGTAGAAACAAAATATTGAAATGTCAACATTATAAATTTAAAAATATTTGGACCAAAGTGTATATATAAAAACTATGTAAGAATGTAACTATCAAAGTAACAAAAAAGTAGGAAAACATGAGCTCACCATTTGTAATCACTACACCACATCCTAGACAATACTCACTTTACTACTCATGAGTTTCTAAATGTTATATAATCAGGTTTTAAATGACCCGTGCTTCTTAACGGGGTCATTTTGATATTTCAATATGAAAATTATAAGGTTTAAAAATGTTTAAATTTTTAAAAATTATTGGGGAATTTTTGAAAATGATATTTTGATAGAATATGAAAAAATTTGTGTTAATTGAACCCTCAAACAAAATATTCTATATTTCAAATAAGCTAAGATTTCATATATGGTTTAATCAAATATTTCTAGAAAATCAATCATGTGTATCATCTCTTTCATATAGATTATAGAAGAAAACAATGTAAACCAAATGAATGAGTAAGTCTCTATCATTAAAAAAATGATATTTTCATCAAGTCATCATCGAATTTTAAATTATATGATTAAATTTTATACAATCATACAGTTTTAAATAAGAGGTAAGAAGTAAGGCATTATGAGTTAAAAAATGTTGATTTAGACTTTAGGAACCAATACTCTAAAAGAATAAAACAATGTAAACGAAGGAGTTAGTATCTATCACTAAAAAATGTTCTTTTGATCATGTCATCATCAAATTTTAAATTAATTGTATATGATTACATAATAGGATTAATATTTATGTAGTAAAAATAAAATATTGTAATATCCACATTATAAGATTAAAAACATTTATTGTAAGAGACGGATGGAGTACTAGTAAGAGACTCATACTCCCTCCGTCGCCGAAAAGAATGATGGGTTTCTTTTTCGATGTTATGGTAGATTCAAACTATTACTAGGAATAAGAAAAGTTCATTAAAAATATTCAAAAAAATTATATTTAGAAACTACAAATATTAATCTATAATTGCATTTAAATTATTTAATTTTATGTATTAAAATGCTGAAGAAATAAAATCATAGATTAAAATGTTAAAAAAATGCACCAATCTTGTAGATACGAAAATATATAGTAGATTTGTTTTGCCAATAGTGATGGTTTAAAAAATATTTGACACCGTCCGAACATAAAAATTTATCCACCAATTAATACTATTTGATGGTAATGGACCGACATATTTATTGTCAAAATCAAGTGGTGGGTAGAAATGATTTTACACCATCGATCGATGCATATAAAATTTATTCGATGCATATAAAATTTATTCATAGAGCTACGATAAAGGTTCAATGTCCCGATGGTGCAAAATCAATTTTACACCATCGCATCATAAATCTGTGGTACTTAAACTGGTATACTATTAAATGGTAATGGACCTATATATAGATTTATTGCAAAAAAAACAGGTAATGGTTAAAATAGTTGTAAAAAGAGAACTTGTAAAAATAATACTTATAAATAAAAGAGTTTGAATAGAAGCTGTAGGTACGTGGGAATGGAACGTGAGGGTGGCAAGTAGGCCTAATTATATTGGACACGAAAAAATAAATGAAAAAAAAATTAAAGAAATAATATAATACTCCTCCTGCTAAGATTGAACCCGCTATTATTTTCTTAATCTTCTTCTTCAATTTCAGATTTGCTTCTCTTCTTGCTTCCTTTTTTTATTTTTTATATTTGATTTGATTTAATTTTCAACCGTGGACCCTCTGAGTTGCTGTTATTGTGCTTTGCTGGAAGTTGTAAGCATCAACGTTTTCTTTTTTTTATTTGATATTATCATTATATTTTTCTAACTGTGTTAATTCTCTCATGTTTTCAATATCAATCATCATAATTATTCATGTGTTTTAGGTAGGCTAATTAGAATTCTCTTCTTTCTCTTTTTGTGATTAATTTATCGTCTATTTTATTATTATTAATCTTCTTCCTCTTATCATTTTTGTCACTTCTCTTATTCAAAAAAAAAAAAGCAAAACTAAGATCCGCACAAATGTTGGTCACTCGAAAAATTATGATTTTCATCCAAAATTGACAAACAAATCTAGATTTTTTTATAAATTATTTTTAGGTTTTCAATCGACTTATAGATAAAACAAAAAATCACGTCGTTATATGTGATAAATGTGTGAGTCCTTATCCTTTTATACTATTTAATAGTATGTGACCTCCTTGAAGGTCCTGGCCGTCTTCAAGTGATGAAGTAATTCTAATAATTTAATCCAAAGAGATATGTAAGCAATCTCAGCTCTTATTCATGTATCCACAGAAAAGATGGAAGCAATCAATGTGTAGCTCTTATTCATGTGATACGCAGCTTTAATTAAATAGCTGATTACCAAAGAGGATAACAACTGGATAATTAATCAGCACCTTAAACACGTCCGTAAGCTAAAGGTGGTTGAGGAAATCACTCAAAAAATCTAAACAGATAATCAACATTACTTAAAACTAAACGCTGCGCTTCACAGTCACAGCGTCGATGATGATCATGCATGAGCCTGAAAACGAGGCTCGTATATGGCCTCCAAGGGCTGAACCCTAGGAATGGTCAAGCCTGACCTTTCCTCCATGTCAATGGCCTCCTCGCCCACCTTCTTCCACTTGAACGCTTGAAGGATTGAACCAAGCGCCACCGCCATTACTTTCCTGGCCAGCGGGCCGCCGGGGCACGCCCGCCGTCCGGCGCCAAATGGCATGAACTTAAACCCTAATCGGCTAATGTCTCCGGCACTACTTTCAAATCTCTCCGGCATGAAGCTTTCTTCTTCCTCCCACAGTTTCGGATCTCTGTGAATGCTCCATAGATTTACCCACAACAGTGCGCCTTTCGGCACGGTGTAGCCGCCAACGGTGCATTGAGCTGATGATTCGTGCGGAAGAAGCAGTGGGGCGGCCGGAAACAGCCGCATTGTCTCAGAGATGCAACAGTTTAGGTAGTTTATTTCTGATAGATCTGTTTCGTCCAATAGCTTTTGTCCACCTCCACTTTTGGCTTCGATTTCAGTACAAACTTTGTGCATTTTGTCTGGATTATTTAGAAGAAGGGACATTGCCCATTCCAAGGTTATGGCTGATGTTTCTGTCCCAGCAATTAGCATTGCCTGAAATTAATTATATGATTAATTTGCTCCATCAGCCCAAGTGTGTTTGAAGATTTTGAATTGAATATAACATAATCATAAAGTAAATTGCATCCATATACTTAAACTATATACCCTTATTAAAATCGTATTGTATGGAAAAAAAACATTTTGTTACAAAAGTGACTCTAAAGTAGATATGAATATTTTTGCAACGATCTAAAGAATGGATACGTAGCAAATCTATACCCGTCTCACAACATCCCGTTGTTAAAAAAGAAATTGTTGTTAAAATACTCAAATTAACCCTTATGGTTTCTGAAATGTGTTGAAAACACAACTTTTAAATTTTAACTTTTTGAGTTTTATTTTTAACTACATGTATATTAGTTCGTTCAAGTAATCTTTCCTAAACATTAATACTCACTCCGTCCCAAAAATGTCGAAGGATTTGATTCGGTGCGGAGATTAAGGTGAATGTAAGATTTTTGTACATGTTTACTTAATTGCCCATTGGTTGAACGTGCACAAAAAACGAGGTAGAAAAAGTAAATATAAATGGAGGATAGTTTCGTAACTTTGAGAGTGAGAAGTTTCTTTTTAGGGAAAGTGATCAATTTTTCTCGGGCAAGATAAAAAGGAAATGTGTTCAATTTTTCAAGGATGGAAGGAGTATTATATATAGATTGAGTCTTAAATATCCAAAAATTATCAAATTTGAATTTTTTTTATATGACTCGTATCAATAATAAAATGTAAGAGTGAATAATACTATTGTATGTCTTAGAAATGGAAGAGATAATGATGAGTTAATTATATAAATAGGCATTATAAAGGGAAAATTAATTAAGTTAGAGAATTGTTACCAAAATAGTAGCCTTAATGGTCTGATTTGTATAGAACTCTGGTTCTGCTTCTTGCTGTAACAGCATGACATCAATCAGAGTTTTTTGGTCCTGGTCTGTTTTGTTTCTCATTCTTTTGTGCTCTTTAATAAGAAACTCCAGAAACCTATCCATTTTCTCCATCACCCCATTCATTCTTTTCTCCACCCCTTGAAAATCCATCCATTTTAGGATGGGTATGAAGTCATTGAATGTGCTCCCAGCCGCTTCAGTCCATTCCTTCATGATGTCCCGGAACTGCATCGCCTCCTTGTCCACAACATCCACACCGTAGTATCTCTTCCCCGCGATCATCCTCAAAATGATATTGAAAACAAGCTCCACTAGTTTGGATGAAAGATCTATCTTCACTTGTCTCCCCCCTGCAGACGCCGTGGCCAGCTGCTTGATCAGCAGCTGAACTTCTTCATTCCATATGCTTGAAAAAGCTGTGAGTCGAGCTGAGGAGAGAAGCTCCATGGTTGTCAGGCGCCTGAGTGTGCGCCAGTAGTCGCCGTAGCGTGAGAAGCCGATGGTGGAGTAGTTGTAGTTGAGGATTTTTCCGGCCAAATGTTGAGGACGGTCTGAGAGAGCAACATCGTTTGTCGTGAAACACTCCTCCGCAGCTGCTGCGGAGGAGATCACAACCACTGTTTTGACGCCGAGTTGGAGATGGAAGATGGGACCATATTTTTCAGAGAGTTTTTTAAGCGTTTGGTGGATTGGCTCCTTTAGTAAATGGAGATGGCCGATCACCGGGAGAGCTGGCGGGCTTGGTGGCAGGTTTGCAGCTGGTTTTCGTTTTGCAGCAAATAGGAAAACGAAGAACAAGAAGAACACGATGAAGATGATGATGGCGAGCAACATTGTTCTGATGCTTTTCTTTCTTTTGTTAACATTCTCACGCTTTTGTGGTTCTCTTTATATATACCAGCTCTTTGATTATTGGTTTGAATGGTACCAATATTTACTGCTAACTAGGCCATTAATTCAAAAAAATAATGCAAGTGACAAGTTAGTTGGTAGATATTTTAGGGGGCTTCAAACTTCATTTTCTCGAGGTGAGGATGAAGAGTGATTCACTTCCAAAATTCATGGTGATTTTGGAAGTTTCTCACTCCTCCAAAAATCACTTGAGGTGTGAAAATCAGTTTTTCATCGTGAAAAAATGGAATTCAACATTTAATCTATGATTTTGGTTCTTCAATATTTTAATAGGGAGTTTCAAACTTAGGAGGGATGGATTTTCATGAGGTGAAAAATTGAAGAATTCATCGTGGATTCTCGTGAGGTGAAAATATATATATTAGGGGGTTTCAAACTTAGGAGGGTGGATGAGAAATTGAAGAATCACCGTGAATTCTCGTGAGGTGACAATAAGAATATTTAGAAACTAGATGTTCATTTATTATTTGCATATAAATTATTAATCTTTAGTTATTAAAATATTGAAGAACAAAAATTATAGATTAAATGCTGAATTCCATTTTTTCACGGTGAAAAACTGATTTTCACACCTCAAGTGATTTTTGGAGAAGTGAAAAACTTCCAAAATCACCATGAATTTTGGAAGTGAATCATTCATCATCCTCACCTCCACAAAATGAAGTTTGAAGCCCCCTAATAACTAAAGATTAATAATTTATATGCAAATAATAAATGAACATTTAGTTTCTAAATATTATTATTGTCACCTCACGAGAATTCACAGTGATTCTTCAATTTCTCATCTACCCTCCTAAGTTTGAAACCCCCTAATATATATTTTTTCACCTCACGAGAATCCACGGTGAATTCTTCAATTTCTCACCACATGAAAATCTCTATTAGGGGGTTTAAAACCTTGGGATAAATCACTCCATTTTTGGAGAAAATCATCGGAACAATTCACCACCCCTCACCCGGTCCTTCAAACCTGGCGAGATGAAAAACGGAAGGAAGGCTCTCCCCACTCCTCTTCTCCTTGGTTGCCTGCATGCTTCAGTAGCTTGCTAAGTAGGCAACCTAGGAGGAGAGGAGTGGGGGTGAGTAGGCCAGGCCAGGTTCGGTAGTAAAGGCGAGCCCGGCGTGATTCATGTCGTCCCGTTTCTCACCTTTCACGTTCACGTACGTTCACGCCTCCTCTCGTTCATGGGAGGTCCGAATTTGGGGCGGGGTGATTCACTTCAATTGCATAGAAGGTTTGAAACCCCTATTGATTACAAATAAGACAACCAAGAAGTAGTTTGAATTGATTGACATCAAATTCTTTTCGCAGTACAAGTTATCTGGTTGCAGATGGCTAAACACATTGACTGACCATTTGCAGATGGCTAAACACATTGACTGACCATTCATAGTGGTTCGGTCATAAAAACCTACATTAACTCCCCAAGTTTTCACTTGAGTGCTTGTGTCCACTATTCTTCAAATAGCCTTTAATTTCGCGAGGTTAATAGGAACTTAACAACACACCTAGTTTTCTCAAGGTTAACTACGAACCTAACAATGTTTTTTTTGTACATAGGTTATGAGATGGGAATAATAGAAATTTGGACCTAAGACCTTCAACTTATGGTCATTAAGAGCTTAATTGCTAGCCAGGATCATTACGTATTTAATGGGCTTTTGGTAGCGGGCTATCCGCTACCAAATCCGTTACCATGGTAGCGAGATATCTCGCTACTATTTTCGTTACTTTTTGACCCGTCACTTGGGATTTCGCCATTACCAGCCCGCTACTAAGCCACGTTGGTGGTGCCCCGCCCCCATACCAGCCTGCTACAATTTGTTATTTTTTCAATTAATTTTCTTATTTTGCAGCATTTAATATATAGAATAAATATTATAATTAATAATATTTATAAATTGGAAATAAAAGAAAAAATAAATATTATTATAAATGAACCAAATGTAGCTTTTACAATAATAAACATGATAAATAAAATATTTTTTACAAAAGTGTCATGGTTCTCACGTGGCGGTGACCACTACTATGGTTGGCCTAACGGGTTGAACCTGAAAGTGAATGACTCAAACGTCTCATTGCTCCGCCTGAACTCGGTCTGGTTGTACACGAAGTTGGGCGGCTACTGCTGCGGGGTCGGTGTCTCCGAAATATAGTAATCAGCACCACGGATGTTGGGCGTCGGCCACCCCACAGGTGGGCGCGAGGACCAGTGAGGCTGCTGCGGTGTCGGGATCATGTATGTGGTGAAGTTTGGAGGCACAGACTGGTCCCGCGGTCGCTGGGAGGATTCCCCCGCAACCAAGTCCTGGGGCACCTGGTGTAAGATGCCCCCGGTCTAGAAGCGTCGGCCAGATGACGCTGAAAGATGCGTCATAGTGCTGCCACAGCTCCTCGGTCTGACACCGCTCCATATGAAGAGCATGTTGCATGTCCTCGGCCTGACGCCGCTCCTGCTGAAGTGTACGGTTCATATGAACCTCGCACTCAGCCTGGCGCTCCATCAACATACGCAGCTCAGAGTCGATACTGAGGTGATCCTCCTCCGTCTTCCGACGCACCTCCTCAGCGGCAAGATCACGCTTGAAGCATATATATGAATATAAATGTACATTAGATTAAGTTACGTATAGGTTTTGAAGTTTACAATTAAGTCCTATTTTTAGAAAATTTGCAATTAAGTCCTAAATTTCTTTTACAATTAAGTCCAACAATTTAAAAAACTTTACAATTTGGTCATTAAATTATTAACCTTGTCATAAAATTTAAGAAATCGTAAAATTCAACCCTTAAGGTTTTAGAAAGTTTCAAATTAGTTACCTGAGATGAACGAGGTGGCTGAAACTACTCCGAATGGACAAGCTGCGGGGGGCGCCAACACTTACTGGCCGATGAGAATAAGCCTCCTGCCATCTGGAAGTGTCTCTGGAGGCGAGAGCAACTGCACGATCGAAGCATCAAGTGGGTCACCAGCAGCTAGAGTCTCAATTGTGCGCTTCAAACCCTCGGTGTACGAGGATGCAGCTGACGTGATGGACCGAGGAGTGTGGCCCTGGCGGCTACCGATGCGGCCCCCTGAACGGCCGCTACCGGTGCGACCACCTGAACGACCCCCGCCCATAGTATCACTTCCTGACTCGTGGGCACTATCTCGTGGAGGAGACGTCATATCCTTACAAGAACATAGAAGTTAATGAAAATGCAATCAAGTCCATAACTTTTAAATAATTTTCAATTTAACGCTACACTTTTAAAAATATTCAATTTCAAAGAAACTTTTGCCTATTTTCAAGTTGAACCAAAACTTTCAAAATCTTTAAAGTTCACCCAAAACTTTTTAAATGTTCAATTTTAAACAAAGGTTTTTATATTTTTAAATTTAACCCAAATTTTTTAAAATCTTTAAAGTTGACCCAAAACTTTTTAAAATGTTCAATTTCAAACGAACTTTTTCCTATTTTTCAAATTGACCCAAAACTTTTTAAAATGTTCAATTTTAAACAAACTTTTGTATATTTTTCAATTTAACCCAAAGTTTTTAAAATCTTTAAAGTTGACCCAAAATGTACCAAACATCACCAAAAATCATAAACATATAAATTATGAAAATAATAAATCATAAAAATCAGAAAATAAAAATAAAACAGAAAATTGAAGAATTAACACCTAAATTTTTAATTCCTAAAATCATACACACTTAGATACAAAATCAAAATGTTCCAAGATCTAAATTAATCATAAATGTTCAAAAATCAAAAGAGGAGTTTGGGGTTGAGGGCTATTACCGACGGTGGTAGAGGGCAAATCAACGGCGGCAATGGTGGGAAAAGCCGGTGGTGGTGGAGGATGGGTTAGGCTTCAAAAACAATAATTTTTTTTAGACTCGGAAGGATAAAATGATGGAAAACCAAAAAAACCTAAACCATGCATACATGTTGAAGATAGTCGGAGGATGATGACAGTAGATCGGGAATCGACGGCAGATAGGACGGACTTGTTGGAGAAGATGGAAGGACAAGGAGTAGGAAAGTTTTGGGTGAATGATGAAAGTGGTGAATTAAGAGAGTCTGCATTAAAGTAGATTAATGAGGCTGGTAGCGGGCAACCCATCACTAAGTTTGTCATCGGCCTCCAAGGTAGCGTCAGTCCCATCACCATCGGCGCTACCTATTTTTGTCAGTTTCGAGATGTGGTTTAATTTCCCGTCCAATTAATTCGGATGGTAGAGGGCTGGACGTTACCAAGCCCGCTACCATCTGATTTTTTTAAAAACATTTAATAAACATATAAAACTTTTATATTCATAACATAAATAATAAATACATAAACATATATTTATAACATACATAAAGTTCATAAAAACATATATATAATTCATATAAACATATATATATATATATAATTCATAAATATATTTGGTCTAATATATATATATATATAAATTAACTTACATAAATATATATAATCATGAACCATTTGTTGGACGTCTCATCCTTGATTGTTATTATTCGATTCTGTTTCAGTACTCGCACGTGCATTACTAGACGACGATGCTTCAAAATCATTCGATTAGAACCATCATATATAAACTGATTGATTTGTATATATAGCCTCACCATGACTATCACAAACATAGTAATCGGGTTTAAATCCATATTCACATAAATGAGTTTCAACTTTAACTTTATCATAAGAGTATCAATTTTGCACTTTTTACAAGGACACTTCACTGTGTCCCACCCTTTCGACTCTGCAAATGTGAACACAACATTCAAAAAATACTTAAGACACTCCCAAAATCGTAGATTCAATTCACGAGTAGCATGTTGTAATCGCTGATACATGCACTCGCGTCCTTCGGCCATTTTCAGTGCTCCTATACATAAGAATATAAAATACATACATAATTGTAACTAATTAATTAACAAACCAAAAACTCAATTACTGCTTACATATTTTCATGTACTTTAAATTAATTTTCCTAAACTAAGGGTGCATCGGTCTTATCCTATTAATAAAAGTACAATTAGTATATCAAACTTTTATGGTTGTATATGCTTAATTTGTACACCCACTACGTACTGGATGAAGGATTCGTAGCGGCCGATCTGCAACGACACCGCTACGATTGAAACGGTGAAGCCCGTTATTTCTGCCGCTACGTAAAACGTCGCTTTGGACTTTGTTACCGCTTCGGCGCCGCAGCAAGAATATTTTTCAAATTAAAAAAAAAACCAGATCATAAAAATGAATTAATTCAGATCTGGGTTTGCAATTATTCATCAACTTAAGATTCGGCCTTGCAACAATAAAAGGAGATTAACTATGTTTCCTGTTAGATAGTAGCTGGATGAAACCGAGGAAGACAACAATAACTTACGACATAGGTAAAATAATCCAACCTATTGTATTGCAGTCTACTGATAGTATTTATAAAATAATCCCAACTGAATCGGAATTGCTTGATGAGGCAGAAATTACACGGAATGATTGGAAAACGTTTGAGGGTTCAAGAAAACAGCAGGTGTTGAGCTTGAGTGTGAGCTGCCGGTAGATCCTTCAAAAAAAAGATTAAGACTAAAACTTCTGCCTTGTCTTGTTCAACCGTGTAGATCTGGAAGATGCTTGAATGTGAGTCGCCGATGGGAGGATGCTTGAATGGAAGATGAAACGGTGTTGAGATAAGGGTGAGGCGGAGAGAAGGGCTGTGAGGTGGAGAAAACGAGAGATTTATGGGGTATTGAGAGAGAGAGTATTCCAGAGAGTTTGAGAAAGAGAGAGAAGTGAGAGAAGAAATATGAGATTTTAGGGTAGAAAACGAAATTAAAAGGTCGGGTAAGTGGGGAGTACAATATTTGAAGCGGGCTCGTAACGGGTTATAGCAAACTTAACTTTGTTACGGCCCGTTCCGTTACGAGGTCGCTCCAAAAGCCCAACAGACTACGTAGTGACCGTACATAAATTTCGGAGGCATTTCGCCTCAGTTTCTCATTATACCATTTTGTCCGGGTTTCAAATACCCAATTTGATATAACAAAGAACGAGACAAAAAAATAACCGAAATTAATGCCGGTGTACTGGTTAAGCATATACAACTATCATAAAAGTTCAATATACCGGATGTTTAGGATGACACTAGCTAACAAGCTTTGTTTTCATCCTAAGGCGCACTAACAACCTTACAACACTTTGAGCACAACTCAAACAAGAAATCAACAGTGTTGCTTTCTACGTGGGCACACTCAAACCGCAAGAGAGTCCTCATACGGCACAACTCGTTTAGTACTTATCATTGATAAAATTTAAACTCAACTTGAAACTTTTTTTCTTTTTAAAGAAAACTCAAAATGAACTTGGTTTATAAAACAGTTGACATCAGCGAGACAATTCTTAAGAGTTTAACAACTCTTTTAACGTAAATTTTTAAAGTGCTAGAAAATCATCTCAAAATACTCCTTTTAAAATTGTTCAGCATATTTTCAGAATCGAGGTAGTTGATAGGCACATGACTCCATCACGAAATTCCGTCTTAAGTTCCGTACGTCTTTGGACGTATATCCATCAAAGTATGCATTTGGTTGATATTGTTTCCCGTCACGCCCAATCATCAAATGCAAATAAGGTTGGATATTCAAAAGCTGAAGATCATATCTCAAGTCTTTTATGTCCTTACTATTCACTTTTTTATTTATAACTGTGTAGGAAACATTCTTGAAATACTTTTTCTGAATTTGCATCACATGGAGGTTATGTCTAACCAGCAAGTGCATCCAATACAACAATTCTAGAAGATTGATTTCTTAATCCAGTTCCATATCACACCAAATTCAAGGGGTCATTTATCCTATTATGACCCAGAAGGATGAGATTTAATCTTATCAATCTCACTTAAAATTTCTTCGCCGGATTTATCCTATTATGACCCAGGAGGATTGATTTCTTAAAATTTCTTTCTACGGTGTGAATCCCAAGTTTGAACAACTTTTAACTTGTCAATCAACGATCGCAAGAACATATCAATGCCATGGCCTGATGATCCAGGATCTCGGATTAACAATGTCATGAAAATATATGGTTGCTTAATGCATAAATAAGGTTGTAAATTATATATGAAAATATATGGTTGCTTCATGCATAAATAAGGTTGTAAATTATATACTGTGATAAATACTAACCATATCAAATATGAGTTACCCATGTATGTCATTCTGTTAAATCAATTACTGCATAACCCAAATCATAAACTCCCTATCTCTTTTACAAAATTAGAATACCGATTAACAATGTGTTCCCATCACTCTAATTGGTTTGAATGTCCAATGTTGCCATTTGCATTTTCATTAGCTCTTAGATGATAAGTTATAAATTTGTCTGTTTCGAACGACTGGTAAAACCGTTTAAGGTTCTCAGGCAAATAACGTAAAACGTTTTTTAGTTTTAGTTTTTTATTATCACGTCAATCCGTACCCCTCCTTATCTGTGTTCTTCGTGTTGTGGTTGGTACCACAAATGGTCCAATCCCATAGTTTGAACAAGTGGAAGCTCATCCCACATTGCTTGTTTATGAAGGATGGCTTGGACTTCTAGCTATATAAAGAGGTCATTGTCCTTCATTCTAAATCATCCCAGAAGTGGATGTTACTTCACTTGTTCTTTCTTCCTCTTGTAATATTTTCACTTGTCCTTCTTAGTAAAATATTTTGGTGGGATCCGAGGACGTAGGCAAATTGCCGAACCTCGTAAAATACAGTGTGTTCTCTCCTTTCTCTTACGCTTTAATTTTAGTGTTCTTTATATTGTTATTGTCCAAGTAGCTGCAATAGGGTATAGCTGTAGTGATATATTGTGCTCTAAAATTACATAGAGGAAATTCTGTCTAAGGAGTCGGGTTTTAAGCGGGACCATTGTGACCCCTCCGTCTTTCCTGGGAATTGTCCTTACTGTGGTTTCTGATTCAATACTTCACTCTCGTACTCATTAGGTAGAGGAATTATTTGAGTTTCGCACCAATTCCCAACAAGTGGTATCGAGCAGAGGTTATTCTTAGTATGCTCTGTGGTTGCGATTTAATCTGATCTTCCACATCGAAAAGATTTCCTTGGGCTAGTTGGCATCCGCATTCGCAGCGAGCCGTGGTCGATTCTAGATCATGGGAAAATCGAGAGATGATTATGCTTGACGGGACAAACTACAGGACATGGAAGGGTAAGATGGAAGACTTACTCTATGTAAATGATTTAGCGATCCGATAGAGAATGGAGGTACTATGCCAACGAGTTATAAAGAGAAGGAGGCCGAGTGGAAGAAGCTGGACAGAAAAGCAGTAGGTTTTATCCGTCAGTGGATTGGCGACACCGTGATACCTCACGTTGAGGAAGCAACTACTGCCTATAGTGTATGGTCTAAGCTCGATTCTTTATATGCCAACAAGAATGCAGTAAACAAGGTGCGTCTTATTGATAAATTATTTAACTCAAAGTTCTCAGATGGGAAGTCCGTCACCGCACATCTCAATGAATTTCAGAGCGTATTCATTCAATTGAAGAATATGAAAATTTCATTTGATGATGAAGTGCAAGCTTTGTTGGTCTTGGGTTCCTTGCCAAGTAGTTGGGAGATGCTCCGAATCTCTCTCAGCAATTCCGCACCAGGCGGAAAGTTATCAATGGCGACAGTACAAGCAGCTCTTACGGGAGAAGAGATTCGTAGAGGGACGATCGAGTTCCGCTTCTACCTCAAATTCTGAAGCATTGATGACGAAGGCGGGGAGATCCAAATCCGAGAAGCGAGAATAATTACCGAGAAAATTCCAGGGGTAAGTCAAGAGACTACATGAAGAACAAGCCATGCCACAACCGTGGTAAGTTTGGGCATTGGAGAGGCGAGTGTAAGGAGCCGAAGAAGAAAGGTAACAAGCGAAATCGAAACGCATACAGGTACAACCAGAGACAGATATTGTTACTTGATGAAGAAGCGATGATAGTCTCGGACACGGTTGGTGCTTGTACAAGTACTACCTTCGGGGAAGGTGAGTGGGTCATCGATTGGTGCTTCTTTTCACGTTACCCCTCATAGGAGTTCTTCTCATCCTACACACTGGTGATTATGGTAAAGTACGGAGGGTATTAAAGACACTTTGCCAAGGTAGTTGGAAGAGGTGAAATCCGATTACTGAGATGGTCACAGTTGCAACTTACTTTTGAAGGAAGTAAGGTATGTCCCGAGTTAAGATTGAGTTTGATATCAACTGGTCAACTTGATGATGAGGGCTACATCAACACATTTGGAAATGGTACATGGAAATTGTGAAGGGTTCTTTGGTGGTCGCCAAAGGAAGGAAAGAGCATTCGTTGTACATGACTCGAGACAAAGCTCGGTTAGTTGCAGTGAAATGCGATTGAGAGGTCATTTGAGGTTTGGCACCAGCGGTTAGGACACATAAGTGAGAAGGGGTTGAAGCTTCTTTGTAAGAAGGAATGTATACCTGAGCTACATGATGGTCCGACAGATAAGTGTATTGATTGCTTGATGGGCAAACAACACCGAGTGTCATTCTCCAGAGAGTCGACAAGAGCAGCAGCGAAGCTTGATCGTGTACACTCCGATGTGTGTGGTCCGTTGAAGGTAAAATCTCTTGGTGGTTCTTCATATTTTGTGACTTTCATTGATGATTTCTCCAGGAAGTTATGGGTGTACCCTATGAAGACCAAAGAGCAGGTTCTTGAAAAGTTCAAGATGTTTCATGCACTGGTTGAGCGTGAAACGGGAAGGAAGCTGAAGTGTATTCGCACATGGGGGAGAATACATTGGTCAATTTGATTCCTATTGCAAGGAATATGGCATTCGTCATGAGCAAACAGTTCCAAAAACCCCTCAGCACAACGGGGTGGCGGAAAGGATGAACTAGACGCTGATTGTGAAAGTAAGATGCATGCTTTCATGGGCGAAGCTTTCGAGATCCTTTTGGGGTGAAGCTTTGCTAGCAGCTTGTCACATTGTCAACCTATCTCCTTCTAAGGCTTTAAATGGTGACACTGCTAACAGTGTATGGTTCGGTAAAGACATGGATTACCAACACTTGCGAGTGTTTGGTTGTCGTGCATTAGTTCACATACCAAAGGATGAAAGGACGAAGATTGATGTCAAATCTCGTCAATGTATTTTCATTGGGTATGGTGATGAGAAGTTTGGTTACAAGTTTTATGATCCAGTTGCCAAGAAAGTGATCAGAAGTAGAGATGCTACTTTCTTCAAAAACCAGACTCAGAAAGACTTCACAGAAGGTGATTAGTTTGAGGCTTATGATGATGATTTGGTTGATTTGGACGTTCAAAAACCAGTTGATCCTCCTGCGGCAGAGCGAGCTCCCACGGGGGAGCAAGATGCACAATCTGACTCCAATGAAGAGATAGTGCAACTTCATGTTGGCAACCATGAAAATGATCATGCAGAGGATATGGGTAATGAAGTTGAAGTGCCGGAACCGGTGGCACAAGAACATGACCAAGATCAACCCCAGCAACCCCAGGCATCTCAAGTTCCACAAGAGGTGCGAAGATCCGTAAGAGAACCGAGACCATCGACCAGGTACCCAGTGACAGATTATGTGTTATTGTCAGATGGTGGTGAGCCTCTTTGTTTCCGTAAGGCACTTGAAGATTATCACAAGAAGGAGTGGGTAACAGAAATGCAGGAAGAGATGAAGTCTCACAAGAACCACACCTACAAGCTTGTTGAGAGACCAGGTGTGAAAGGTTCTCAAGAACAAATGGGTGTACAAGATCAAACAGGAAGACGGAAGGTCTAGCCCGAGGTACAAGGCTAGGCTGGTGGTCAAGGGTTTTGGTCAAAAGAAGGGGATTGACTATGAGGAGATATTTTCTCCAGTGGTAAAAATGACATCTATCCGTGTGATATTGGGTCTGGCTGCTATACTAAATCTGGAGGTGGAGCAACTTGATGTTAAGACAACGTTCTTACATGGTGACCTTAAGGAGGATGTCTACATGGAGCAGCCAGAAGGTTTTAAGGTCAAGGGAAAAGAAGGTATGGTGTGCAAACTTGTGAAAAGCTTGTATGGACTGAAGCAAGCGCCAAGGCAGTGGTACAGTAAGTTTGAGTCATTCATGACACAACATGGGTACAAGAAGACATCATCCGACCACCGTGTGTTTCGCAAAAGTTTGGTGCGAGTGACTTTATTATTCTACTCTTATATGTGGATGACATGCTTATTGTGGGACGGAATTTGCGAGAGGATTTCGGGTTTGAAGCGGGATTTGGCTAAGTCATTTGAAATGAAAGACTTAGGTCATGCCAAGAAAATTCTGGGGATGCGCATAACTCGTGACAGGAGTCAAGGGAAGTTATGGCTTTCACAAGAGCAGTACATTGAGAAAGTTCTCAAGAGATTCAACATGGATCAAGCAAAACCTGTGAGCTGTCCACTAGCTCCTCAGTTCAAGATGAGCAAAGCTTCTTCTCCTCAAAGTGAAGAAGATAAGGTGAAGATGAGTAGAATACCATATGCATCTGCTATCGGGAGTTTGATGTATGCAATGGTGTGCACAAGACCAGACATTGCTTTTGCAGTTGGCGTTGCTAGCAGGTTTCTTGCAAATCCAGGAAAAGACCATTGGGAAGCGGTTAAGTGGATTATGAGATATCTACGGGGGACTTCCAAGTTGTGTCTTTGTTATGGTGATACCAAACCAGTTCTAACTGGTTATACAGATTCAAATATGGCGGGTGATATTGATAGCAAAAAGTCAACATCAGGGTATTTATTCACTTATTGTGGGGGAGCTGTTTCATGGCAGTCCAGGCTACATAAGTGTGTTGCTTTGTCTACAACAGAGGCAGAGTATATTGTCATTACTGAAGGCTGTAAGGAGATGCTTTGGATGAAGAGATTGTTCAGGGAAATCGGTTTGAAGTAGGACAAGTATGTTGTATTACGTGATTCACAGAGTGCAATACATGTCGGCAAGAATGCCGATTTCACTCCAAGTCCAAGCATATTCGGGTGAGGTATCAGTGGATTAGAGAAGTTACGGAAGAGAACGAGCTCTACCGGAGAAAATCCATACCGATGACAACGTTTGGATATGCTTACAAAATGTCCGCCCAAAGGTAAGCATGATTTACATTGCACCAAGGCTGGGATGAGCTTGGTGCGTTCTACCGCTGCTTGAAACGTTGGTGGTGACATCTCCTCCTTTTTTGGGATTGGAGGGGGAGATTGTTGTGGTTGGTACCACAAATGGTCCAATCCCATAGTTTGAACAAGTGGAAGCTCATCCCACATTGCTTGTTTATGAAGGATGGCTTGGACTTCTAGCAATATAAAGAGGTCATTGTCCTTCATTCTAAATCATCCCAGAAGTGAATGTTACTTCACTTGTTCTTTCTTCCTCTTGTAATATTTTCACTTGTCCTTCTTAGTGAAATATATTGGTGGGGTCCGAGGACGTAGGTAAATTGCCGAACCTCATAAAATACAGTGTGTTCTCTCCTTTCTCTTACGCTTTAATTCTAGTGTTCTTTATATTGTTATTGTCCAAGTAGCTGCAATAGGGTATAGCTGTAGTGATATATTGTGCTCTAAAATTACATAGAGGAAATTCTATCTAAGGAGTCGGGTTTTAGTGACCCCTCCGTCTTTCCTGGGAATTGTCCTTACTGTGATTTTACAGTTCAATACTTCACTCTCGTACCCATTGGGTAGAGGAATTATTTCGAGTTTCCGCAGCAATTCTCAACACTTCGCTGGTAAAGACAGAAAAATGAGAGGACGGGTCATGGTGAGGAACAATGATCGTCGAGACTCGATAGTGGTGGATGATCTAGCTTCTATTGGGACACCTACAAAGAGGAGGTAGAGGGTAGGTAAGGCTCACCATTCAAGAGAAGATATATATAGGTAGAGGGTAGGTAAGGCTCACCATTCACGTGGGAAGAGGTTAAAAAAAAAAACTGTCAATGATTATAAAGAGTAACATTTTAAAACTTCGGACAATTAGTGTAGAATCTTAAAATTTTAAAACATACGATTAAGAAAACTAATGAATATCAAAACCCAAACATTCCAACTAACCGGGGAACTAGCTAGGTAATTTGAAGATCTTAAAATTTTTGATAGATTTGACTTTCATTTTCAAAATTTGATATTTGATTCAAATACTAGAAATTAAATGTGGTAAAAGAACAAAAACATATTTATCAATTTTTGAAATAATAAGGAGAAAGTATAAGAACTGTAGAATAACAAAACCTAAAGCAAAGAAAGAAGTCCAAATTACACCCATGCAAACAACGGAGAAGGACGACAGCTGCTAGGACATGAGAAAAGGACAATAATTGAATAAGGCATACAGAGAAGGACAATAATTTGAATCTTAAATGATACTCTCCTACCTCCAAAGATTTTACTTCTTTTTTTTTTTTTAAACCTGGGAAAGGCTAATTTTATTACCAAGAAACAAAATCTGCCAAGGACTTAAACAGAGAGGCGCCTAATGCCAAAAGTGCTAAGTGAACACAACCTAATGTTGACACCAAATTTTATCTAGTTTAGTAATTTAGGTTGCGTCTATGGTCTAGGTAGTATTTAATTTTTAATGAAAGTTTTGGTATTTTATGTGTATTTATTTGGGTGATTTTATTTATGTCTTTCAATCATTTTCATGTATTTTTATCTTTTTTATTGTTTCATGTGCTTTTGTCACTTTCATTATTTTATGTACTTATCATCATTTTTATTAATTCATGTGCCTTTTATTATTTCATATGCTTTTTATGTTTCTGTTTTTGTTTTGTTATTTTATGTTCTTATTGTCATTTTTATCATTTCATGTGCTTTTTATTATTTTATGTACTTGTGCCGTTATTTCTAGTAATTTTATTTTATGTTGTTTAATCTAGAGATTTAAATGTAATTTTTATTTATTATTGATAAAAAAACAAAAGAAAGTAAATGAAAACCCAAAAAGGGCAAGATCACTATGCTGCAAATCGACCAAGCCTCCATGTTCTCTGCAAATGAATTAAAGAAATTCCTATTGTATAAGGATTTTGGATGAAATGATCTTTCTTCATTTTCACTTTTACACGGGACTTGATTTCTTTTGTTTTTTTTTTCTTTTTTGAACGGGACAGGATTTCTTAAATTGGTCTCCACTGCAGTCAGGTTTGTATACCATTACCAACATTTTATCACATTAATTGAACATGTTGCTTCCTTGCCTCTGCTGCTACCTACTACCATTTGATAAGTTGGGTCTTTATTACTTATGTTGATTCATTGTGCGATAATCAATTCTGACTTGGTTCATTATTAGAATTTCAGGTTAATGATGAAGTCCTTCAAATCGTAGATCTTCAGTTGGAAGCCATAAGATTGGAGAAGATACAAATTAGTGATATAATGGTTATAGCTCAAAGCATATTCACTTATTGTGGAACATTTAGTTTATATAGCAACTTTAAAAGTGAGTACTTTTAATGAATATTTAAGATTATTGTACGTAAATCTGTTTAATATTAAATCACTATTACTAGCTCCAATTTTATTAATTAATAGCACAAATCGTACAATCAAAGCACCAATAAAAGGAAGCTTGAAAGTCTGTACACAGTTTTCTTGACACACACTTGTCTTTCTTGACCGTTATAGTTTTCTTGACAAACAATTTTCTGTCGGTAAATTCCTAAAACTTTGGCCGACACACATGTAAATTTGTCGGGAATTCCTGACACCTTTGCCAACACATTTTTTGTGTATCGGCAGTTCTATAGGGTCATTCTTGACACTTTTTCTGGTTCTCCTAACACTTTTTTTGTGTCAACAAATGTCGATTTGTTTGTAGTGTGGGATATTGTAAAATTGGCTATAAAGTATGAATAAATTGTAAATCTATACCTGCGACTTAACTTCCGTTAAAACTTAACTGAAATTGTGGTTAAAAAGTTCAAATTGATCATTAGGGTTTTTGTAATGTGTTGAAAAACCCTCTTACTTTATAATTTTACTTTTTGGGTCATTATTCTTAATTATGTGTGTATTATTTCAAACAATCTTTCTAAATCAATAATATTAATTATATATTGAGTGTAAAATTTCCAAAAAATTATCAAATATGAAAACGAAATGTTTAAATAATAACAATAATATTTTTGTACTTAAATTTACTTTTTTTATTGTAAAAAGTTTAATTATCAAAATAAAATAAAAGAATGAATAATAATTTTTGAAAAATCTCAAATAGTTCTATTAAAATATGTAGATTTGTACAAAATCTTCAATAATAACAACAGTTTACATAATAAATTGAAGTCTTAGAATCGAGAGATTTTTTTATTTTATTTGAGAATTTTGAATATAATGTCTAATGTGTTTTCTCTTATTCAAATTTGTATATATATATATATGTGTGTGTGTGTTTTCTCTTACATAATTATTATTGATATCATTTTAAACTTTTGTTCTCATATTTGATATTTTTTTGGATATTTTAGACTCAATTTTATAATTACTATTCATGATTTGGAAAGATTGTTTGAATAAAATAATACACACATAATTATAAAGCTATAGGGGCGTTCAACACATTTCAAAATGGAATATAATTTAATAGTTTCAGGAAGTTTGTTTCAATTTACAAATTTCTAACTTCTGACTTCTTATACTCCCTCGTTCCAAAAAAAGATGACATATTTTGTTTTCATCAATTAATCTATAATTTTATGGGAAGTGAAATAATTTATGTGTGCATAGATAAATGGACACATCTAGTTTATAGATTTGTTTTTTTGAATTTTTTTTACTTCATTCTAACAAAACATATGTTCGAAAATGACGTATAATCCTTTTCATGGTGGAGGGAGTAATTGTAAATGTTAGAAAACTAGCTGGTAGTCCTCTCGTACGGGACGGGTTGTATAATCAGAATTAATATAGTTAATTTAATCCACAGCAATCTATTAAACGATTTATATAAGGAAGGATCAGTGTGTAAGATCGATCCATGGAGAATAGATAAATGATTGTAGAATGATGCAAACGTTGGTTACTGCCTCTAATCACGCCAATGTTATTTATTACATAAGTGAATTTCCATCCACTTGCAACATTTGGAGTATGAGGGGTAGATATTTCTGGTTAATTGGGAAAGTAGAATACAGACTATTCTAAACCTTTTAATTTTTAAGTAGAATTTCTTTTTTTAATAATATTTTTATCTGCTTGAATCGTTCGAAAGTATAAACTAAAATTAATTATTCGAAGAAATAAGACAAATAGTAAAATATTAAGAAAACAAATTACAAAATCTCTAAAAAAGATCTTCAAATACACGCTAAGCAAAATCAAACACAAATCCTCTAACCACGTACATGAGCTAAACAACACAGCTTAATTAGCTCAAGTACCCTTAAGTGAATGCAACATCTTGTGTACAAAGACACGTTTACATATGCATGCAACACAATAGGGGGTTTCAAATTTATAAATTGGAGGATGAGTTTTTCACCTAATAACTAAGCGTTTGAGAGGTGAGTGAGAAAAATGAGTAATGAAGGCCCAAGTTTGAGGAGCCCGTGAAATTGAAGGGAACTGGGGTGTGAATTCGGCGCACCCAGCCCTTCCCGCCTCTTTTCCCTTACCTTTTATGTTGTTCTTCTACCTACTGTACCTACTTGATTGATCAGCATAAAATGGTAATCAACATGATGAGTTGTTTAGATCGACATCACTATCTTATTAGATCGATATGACTACCAAGTTAGATCGACATCACTATTTTATCAGATCCATATGACTACCTTGTTAGATCGACATAAATACTTGATAGGTTAGCATTGATATTAGATCAACATGATAAGTTGTTTAGATCATCATCGTTAGATCCACATGACTACCTTATTAGATCGACATAACTACTTGATAGGTCAGCATTGATAATAGATCAACATTATAAGTTGTTTAGATCGACATCGCCAGATCCACATGACTACCTTGTTAGATCGACATACATACTTGATTGATCAATATAAAATGGTGATCAACATAGATCGATATGACTACCTAGTTAGATCGACATCACTATCTTGTCAGATCCACATGATTACCTTGTTAGATCGACAGAAATACTTGATAGGTTAGCATTGATAATAGATCAACATGATAAGTTGTTTAGATCATCATCGTTAGATCCACATGACTACCTTGTTAGATCGACATAACTACTTGATAGGTCAGCATAGATAATAGATCAGCATGATAAGTTGTTTAGATCGACATCGTTAGATCCACATGACTACCTTGTTAGATCGACATACATACTTGATTGATCAGCATAAAATGGTGATCAACATGATGAGTTGTTTAGATCGACATCACTATCTTGTTAGATCGACATGACTACCTAATTAGATCGACATCACTAACTTGTCAGATCCACATGACTACCTTGTTAGATCTGTAGCGACGTGATTTTTGACATGGAGTCGCCACCAATCTTTTTTTCTAGGTCGATTGGGAACTTGAAAATGGTCTACGAGAGATCTGAAATCGTTTGTCAGTTACGTACAAAAATAGTTAATTTTCGTACGCCCAAAAATTGGTACCACGGGTTCTTTTATAAATTTTGCTTGATTTTAAGAAATAAAGGGAAAGATAAATAGTAGCACTAAAAATAAAAAAGAAAAGGATTCTCGGAAAATTACATAGCTAATAAAACTCAAAATATCTTGAAAATAAAATTAAAAATAATTTAGATTGACATAATAACAAAAATATTAACTAAAACACAGAAAGGTTTAGGCCTAGTGCCCAAAATGTTGAGTTTAAACTTGAAAGAGTAGCTTAAATGAGACTGTAGAAAACTAGAGGGGTTTAAGTGGAAGAGAGACTAAAGTAAACGGACAAGGACTGCAGTTGTAATTTTCCCAAAAAAAATAAAACATACAACAACCTCTACTTCTTCTTCGATGAGTTCCCGACAGTTGCAACGGCGACGGCAGCGGCGGCGACGATGGTGGTGACGAATTCATGCGGTGGTTCAAGTTCGTGTTGGTGCGAAGGCAAATGGGGAGACGTTTAGCGGTGGTTTCACGGCGAATGGAGCTCTGGCTGGAGAGAAAACAGGTTCCAAGTCAGCAAACGGTTTGTCGACCGGTTCTCCTTCGTCAAACCATCTCTGGTCACTTGGGAAGGTCGTTTGGCTTCCTCTCGATGTGACAGAGCTAATGGTGATGAATGGTAGTGGTGAAACGCAGCAAATCGGAGGGGATGGAGGAGGAGGTCCGGCGGGTCGGCGGCTCTTTTCTCCATTTTCAGGCGGTTTCGGATATAGCTAGGGGGACTGGCGTGTTGCTGGAGGCTTGGCGGTGAGGATGGAAGGGCTGGTTTGCGACGAGGATGGCCGGAACGCGAAATGGAGGTGGAGGACGTTTTTTCGTCGGTGAGCAAAAACAGGGCCACCAGTCTGCACTTTTCTTTTCTCCAATTTGCTCTATTTATAGCTAAAATGGTTGATTGACAGAAGCTTAAGCAATGATGATGGAGTCTGAAGCTGGCTTTGATGGATGGAAGAGAGTAGAGGCGTGGGAGGTGCTTAGCGGAGGAGTAGGCTCGTGAAACGTCCTTTTCCTCAGTTTTTTCTTTCTTCTTTTCTTTCTTCTTTTTTTAGTTTTCTCTCTTTTTTTAAATTGAATTAAATAGCTAATTAGCTAAAAAGGAATTTTAATTTTAGAAAAATCCTTTTAAAAGTTATAATTAATTTTCCTCCATTTTCCTCTATTTTTTTTCTTTTTTGTTTAATAACAAAGCACACTCAAAATTATAAAATAAAAGAAAAACAAGATAGCATGAACATTGACAAAAAATACATAAAATGATGAAAATAATAGAAGTACCAAAAATAAGAAAAATAACAAAAGCAACTGAAAATTATAAAAACGACAAAATAATGAAGATAACAAAAGTTTCACAAAATAACAAAAACAGGCTGATTGAGAACCTTCCCAATGCTCTGAAGATTCAAGATTGAGAACCTTCCTAATGCTCGGTGAAAATAGGTGACTGACTGGCTGATTGATTGTTGAAAGTTGAGATCGAATAATAAGAACTTTCTTCTTGCACCAATGGTTCGAGATTGAGAACCTTCCCATTACTCGGCAAAAATAAGATGAATGACTGATTGACTGATTGATTGATTGAAATCGAATAACAAGAACATTCTCATTATTCGTGAAGCGAATAGACCTTCCTTGCTCCGATAGTTCGAGATTGAGAACTTTCTCAAAATAACAAAAACACATGACAATAGTTCATAAAATAATGAAAATGACACTAGCACGTGAAAAATGATAAAAAAACTACGTAAAATAATGAAAATGACAAAAATCACATAAAATACACAAAAGCAACAAAAATTACATAAAATAACAACAAAAGTCATATGAAATAAAAATACGAAGAAATACCGAAAAACCTAAATTATTAGTCCATATAAAATTGGGTGTCAACAAATTGGTTTACTGATGCATGCAAGAAAAAGTCAAACACCCTTCCAACTACCCTTCCCCAAATACCCTTCACATGCACATGTAGTGAAAATAACACACAACAATTTAATACAATTCGGCTCTATTCACAGATGAGAGAAATTCACTAGAACAACTCGACACGATATAAAAATTACAAAAGACTTCTCGTCGTAGCCATCTCGGCTTACAGACCACTTTTCTGTTTTTTCACCTTCCCTCACATCTTGTCTCTCCACCACATTGGCTTTTCTCTCATACAAAAACCCTAACATGACTTACCCTAACATGCTAGAGGTGATGATCTGCTGTGGTTGAGAGCTGGAGATGGAGGACTGCTACTGAGAGAACGATCTGTAGAGAGGTAAACGAGGTACTCGGGAGTAGAAAGAGCAGTGGGGGTATGTCGGTAGGGTGTACTTTTCCCAAGTCTCCTTTTTATAGGAGTTGAAGGAGGGTTGTTTTTTTTTAACGAGGTACCCAGGTGGGTACATTTTTTGAAGGTGGAAGACGCTCCCCGGAATCGTGGGAGCAGTTATGGGAATTCGGAGGACGCTCCCTGAGATTGTGGCTGATCTGACGGGATCGTGTGAAGGGTCGCGCGGAGATGTAGTTCCGAGTCGTTCTGTCATGTGCGTTGAGCCCACGTTCTTATGCCTGGATTGGGGGGCCATTTCACGGGTTGGTCCCTGATATACCAAGAAGCACCCCAGAAGTCAGAATATAGGAAGGGCCTTGTATTTCGAGCCCAGCAAGTGTGGTGTCGTTTGGGTCTTGCCGTTACAAATGTTTAATGTAGTAACAGTAATATTTGAACCATGAGCAGTTGACGAGTCGCTTCTCTCCTATAAACGGAGAGGGCTTGTGATTTTTTGAAGCACCTTGCTTTCGGGCTTACAGTGTTTTTTTACTGTTGTGTTATTCTTGCTGCTTGCGTTCAATTGCCGGAGAGGTTCGAGGAGTCAGCAAAGTGCTTGCTCAGACATTCGTTGTTGATGTAATGTCATTGCATTGTGGGTTTTTGTTGAAATTCCTGAGAGAGTGTTATCACAGTACAGTCGCTTGTTTGCTTTGTTATTTTACAGATGGCCCCCAAAGTGAGCGGCGTTGGACCGACCCTACTGTCCTTGGAGAAGAATGTGATTGACTGGGACAAGCACTACGTATAAAATGGGTGCCTGGTAGGGGGCAATCCGCCACCAATTCCGCTACCATGGTGGCGGGCTAGCCCGCTACCGAGGCCGCTTCCATTTCGCCCGCTCCTTCGACTTCGGCCGCTACCCAGCCCGCTACCGTTAGTAAGGGGAACGGTGGCGCTGCCAACTGACACAGCTGGTAGCGCCATACCCCCTACCAAACCCGCTACCATCATTTTGTTTTTTAAAAATAATTTCTTTATTTTCATCATTTAATAAATCATTCAATAATAATATTATTTATTACGTTTTATAGATTACAATTAAAAACAGAAATAAATTTAATTATAAAGTAACCAAATGTACCAATTACAATAAAAAAACATCCAAAACGAAATAGTTTTTACAAAAGTGTCCTACGGGGGAGGCAAATCGTAATCGGCATCCTGATTCTCACGCGGCGGGGAACGGTGCTCCGGATCGTCCATCGGGGTGTCATCCATCGGGGTGTTATGCTGCTCCTCCACGGTCTGCTGTGACCCGTCGAAGAGGATGAAGCGAAGTCTTTGGACCGCGAGTCGGCGACTACTGACGAGTGCAGTGCGACCCCCAAAACGGCCCCCGGTCGTGGAATCACGATCTCACCCATGGCCACTATCACGCGTCGGAGACGTCATATCTTTAGAAGACTTAATAATTAGTACCACCAAAAAACTCAAAATGTTCAAATTAACCCAAAACTTTAAGAAATCTTACAAATTCACCCAAAATACCACAATATTCATAAGTAATACCTAAAATACTATAGTAATTCCTAAAATACTAAAATAATTCCTAAAATACTAAAATTCCGGACAGTATTCTTATTTTCCTAAAATATGTAAAGTATATACCTAAAATACTAACAAATTCATAAATAATACCTAAAATACCTAAAATAATTCCGAAAATACTAAAATAATTCCTAATATACTAAAATAAACAATATATTCTTATTTTCCTAAAATATGTAAAGTATATACTAAAATTCCACAAAATACTAACAAATTCATAAATAATACCTAAAATACCTAAAATAATTTCGAAAATACTAAAATAATTCCTAATATACTAAAATAAACAATATATTCTTATTTTCCTAAAATATGTAAAGTATATACTAAAATTCCACAAAATACTAACAAATTCATAAATAATACCTAAAATACCTAAAATAATTCCTAATATACTAAAATAAACAATATATTCTTATTTTCCTAAAATATGTAAAGTATATACTAAAATTCCACAAAATACTAACAAATTCATAAATAATACCTAAAATACCTAAAATAATTCCTAAAATACCTAAAATAATTCCTAAAATACCTAAAATATCACAAAATTGAAAAATACTTGTCTGTATACAAAATACCACAAATATACAAAATTACACCTAAATAAATAAATAACACGAAAAATACAAAAATTAACAAAAAATATTTGCATTAATCTATAAAACATACCTGTGATTGTGGTGTTGGAGAATGCCGGAGGAGGAGACGAAAATTGGAGGAGGTCGGAGCTTTTGCACCAAAAACCAAAAATGGTTAGAAACTTCAATCTATAACCGAATTTAAGGCGAAAAAAGAAGAGATTCGACCTTACCTTAGTGAAATGGAGCAGATCCACGGTAAAAAGAGTGGAGAGGCGGCCGGAGGCAGTGGTGTTGCGGTGGGCCGCCGGAGATGCGAGGAGAGGCGGAGGTTGAAGATGAAGATGAAAGGAGGAAAGGGTGCATCGAAGGATTTAAGTGAGCCGGTAGCGGGCGCCCCCTACCGAGCGCGCTACCAAGCAGCGGGTAGCGGGCTCCCCCCTACCCAGCCCGCTACCAACTGCTTTTTACAGTTCCGAGACAATTTCAAAATTTGAAACGGCCCGCGCAATTAATTTCGTTGGTAGCGGGTATGGAAGCGGGCTTTGCGCTACCAAATTGGTAGCGGGCTACCCGCTACCAGGGGCGCCACCAACTTTATTACGGTAGCGCCCACGGTAGCGGGCTGCCCGCTCGGGCTGCCTTGGCGAGGTGGTAGCGGGCCGCCACCTACCAAGCCCGCTACCGAAGTCCAACCAACTACGTAGTGATCTTCACCCCGCCAAAGTCTTACCATGATTGGCAGAATAAGTTTTTCTTTGTGCCGGTCGATGCAAGCTGGAAGTTTCCAACGGCGAGGACTACCATGTCGGCCAATGATAGGAGGCACAAGGCGTACCAGGGTCTCCTCAAGTGGTTGGGTGAGGTGTATAGCCGTTAGTCCTGTGACGAGTTGTTCCCTTTCAAGCCTGAGCACCTGGATGAGTCGGTGCTTCGATGGGTGAGCCTCAGTGTTGGCCATCTAGTGAACAAGGTTCCTCCGCCATTTAAAGGGTGGACTTGCAATGTCCGGGGCAAGATCGTGAACGCTCTCGAGAAGGCATTGGCGGAGCCGCGAGGTATGTAATTTGTGTATGGCATGCATCTTTCTTTCAGTGTGCTCATCAAATGTTGAGCGAGGGTAAGGGCCCCAGGGAGGCTTTGAAGAAGGTTTTGGGGGAGATCGTCCCCCGTCACGCTGAAGCGGCCAAGGCAGGGGGTGATGACGAGGGTATACTCTGATGAGGAAGAGGAATGCTGTTCCGGCGGAGGGCGCTTTGCACACTACAAAGGTGGCTAAGATGGTTGAGGCTGCCTCGGTAGATAAGGCTACGACGGCAGCGTCGCTGGAGAAGGGTGTGAAGCGCGCTGCATCGCCAGCTCCAGTTCTGGCTCAGGGCATTGCAGAGGCGGGGGGATCCAAGGTTGTTGCTGTTGTGGCGCGGGCTATTACCATGAGTGCCGGTCCCGCGAGGTCGCTAGTGGCTAACATGATGGCTTCTGCTAATGGGGAGGGGGTGAAGACACCCACACTTGTTACGGTGGGGCCAGTGTGCGAGGAGTCTAATGCTTCTAACAGCATGGTTTCCGGGGTGAGCCATCGCCCAAACATCTTGGTTGGCACGAGGTTGTTGGTCGCGCAAAGGGCCCAGGCGGGGCTACTGCAGGTTGTTTCTCCTACTCGCTCAAGTAGTAGAGCTTCTCCTGCGGTAGAGCAAGGCACCATCATGGTGGCCGTTGAGCCGCTGGTTCAAGCGCTGCCAGAAGGTCGTTGAGACCGCGGGGGATGATGCCATTGTTGTGGTGTCAGAGGAGCCGTGTGTTGGGCCCGCCCCTATCGTTGAAGCTCCCTCTTCTTCAAAGGACGTACCCACTACCAAGTGGGAGATGTTGTCCCCTTCTCCCTCAGTTCCTGCCGTGGAGTGGGAACGATCAGGTAAGATGGGACTCCCGTCGTGTTTCCAGCGGTGTCATCTGACACATCTGCTACTCAGCCGCAGGCCTTGGAAGGGCCCAAGGGTAAGGACTTGTGTTTTTCTATTTTGTCGTTATATATTGCCAGTATCAGGTTTAAGCTGACTTGTTTCGTGTTGTAGCGTCCTTCTCCGGGGTCTTTGGCATCGCGAAGCTAGAGAAGATGGGTCTTTGGCATACCTTTATGGAGCAGAAGAGTCTCCAGGCTCAAGGCCCCAAGCTCCCAGGTGGCATGTTGCAGGAATTCGATCCCGCGAAGGTGAAAGACCTTCGTGAGAGATTGCGAGCCCAGACTTTCACGAAAGAGGTGGAGAATCTCGCGGAGGCGTGGGACCCCGTATTCCTGCTCACCAATAGTCATTCTCTGTTGGAGGGAGATGATGCCACATTGTGGTCCTATCTGGAGGGGTTGCGGACCCCTGTTGACAGAGACTAGATGAAGAAAAACCTGGAGTCTCCCATCCGGTCCATGATGGACAGTACCCTCCTTCATCTTCACGTAAGTGCAATGATTAATGTTGGGGTTGTTTATTGTGAACATATTGATGACTGTTCTCCTTTATACATAGCGTCATTAAGTCCTGAAACAGCCTTCACAACTGGGGGGATTTCCTTGAATTCACGACAAAGCGGGATCGCGGAGGAGACAGAGGAGTTAGAGGCTTCGCAGGCTGAGGCTGTGCATGCAAGGATCGCGATAGGAGTCCTCCAGACTGGGATGCTGCAACTCGAAAGTTGGTGCGGCGTCGCCAACGACGAATAACGCGCTCTCGAGCTGGAGCGGCTAATTAAGGACCATCTCCTGGAGCGGAAGTTCAAAACCATTGAAGACACCAAAGGGCTGCTTTAGGTGACGAAACTCCAGGCGGAGAAGGAAGCTTTAGTTGCGGGGGCCGCTATCCAGGAGGCCATGGATGTCATTATTAAGGCCAACCAGGAACTGGTAGCGGCCCAAACGAGGGCTGCTGATGGAGAGGCCGCGCTGGAGGCAGCGAAGAAGCAGACTGTCAAGGCAAAGGCCACTGCTACAGACCTGGAGAACGAGACCATGTTCAGGGTGGAGGAGTTGAAGGCCGCAGTCGTCATGTTTTGGGCTGTTGAGGAGGAGTTAGGCCTCCTTGTCTTCGAAGGTGAGAAGCGGGATCAACCCTTAAGCATCCAGGTGAAGCTTCCCGATCGCCACACTCGCATGAAATCCAAGATTGAGGAGCTGCACGGCGAACGGGACGTTGGAGCCCATGCCTTTGAAGAAGGGTGGTTGCGATACCGGTGGCAGGCAAAGAGGCTCTATCCCGACCATGACCACCCATCCCTGGATGCCACGCAGTGCGAAGATCCGAAGGTAGATGCGGTTCTTGAGTGGGGCGAGGCCCATAAGAAGATGGGGGAGGAGACCTGATATCATGCCCTAGGAGAGGGGGTGGAGTCTCCAACATTGTGGATGACTCCCTCAGTAGGTTGTAACCTTGTTTGGTACATTAATGAAGTAGCTTTTTCGCTATTCACAATTTTTTGATTTCATCACTTTACCTTTGCGTAGACTAGGATCGCATTTGGCATTGAGGGTTTGTCGTGTTCCACGGGAGATGAATGTCCGCGTGTCTTGGGTAGTTGGGAGCGTTAAGTAATGTGAGTTGTGCGGGGTAGTAGTTGCACGCGCGAAGTTGTTAGTTCCATTTTAGGTGAGTGCTACAAGCGGCCACGAGGGGCCCATTCTTAAACCTTGGTGAAGGTTGGATTCTAAGACATTCATAGGCCTAACATCTAGACCTTTATTGAGTGTCAATAACACATGTTTTCTCATACTTTTGATGTAAATCTACTTTGTTTTGAGCTTAATTGGGTATCATCTAAAGCAAATTACTTGTTATAGATGCTTCTTATTAGTGTAGATAATTGGGAGGGAAAAGTGTGTTGAAGTGGAGCTTAAAGCGTTGAAGGTTAGAAGAGCTGAAGGTCTTGGAGAATATCTGGGCAACACTAGGGAAAGCCTGGGGTACCAATCTGAAGGGTGCCCGAACTCCAGTTTCTATCACTTGGGACGAGCATGGAGCACGAAGTAGATGTATGCCCCAAATTTCTGTTAGTTGGGGCACAGTTGGGGCGAGCACGGGGCGCACACAAGTACTCGCCCCGAATGCAGTTCTATGGATTTTAAGTCACGGGTAGTGGCGGTTTCAAGCATCTCAAAGGACGGTTTTCACAAGTTATTTTGCACAACTTGCTCTCTCATTGGCCTGGGGATATGTGGGCCTTAGAATTAGGTTAAATAGACTTTCTAAAACACATTAGCAGAAGTTACCATGTACATTTTTAGATTCTAGAGTAGTTTTCTCTCTACTGCTCTTCCTCGGAGCCTAGAGCTCTGTGAATTTTCTGGAGACTTTCATAGAGGAAAGTGAAGATCAACATGGGAACTTGAAGAAGCAAGATTGGATTTGATTCTTCTACCTTTCTCTTGTTATTTTCACTATGTTTATGCTTAGTTCTAGAGTAGTTATGAAGTAGACATTTAATCTCCTTAGATCTAGTTTGTGATGGATGATTGAGACTTAATTCATGACTTATAATGATTGTTTTCCATCATTTATGTGTTAATCCTTATGCTTCATGGTTAACATGTGAGATTCAAAGTATTGCTTGCATGTTGTTATCAAGTGCTCGATGAATTGTTTGAGAGAACATTTGTAGAGCATAGATGAAGGAATAACATAGTAGTTCAATTAGCTTGAGAGAGTTAATGAGAATCTACTAGGTGTGTTTTAAAGCTTGAGATTAATGCAATTCTAGGTGCTCAACTGGATAAGAGATTTACCTTGAGTTAGTTAATTAGGATAACATGCTTCCAAAAGAAGTAGAAGTTGTAGATTTAGAGATTCAGATGGCATGAAGCGTTTTATCATGATCATGCCTCTCCGGTTTAACTAAGAAGAAAGAGAAGGAGGAGGAAGAAGTAGAGATAGGAGGCGTACCTTACACCCTTGAAGAACAGTGAAAGGATCTTTTATCCTTGCTCCAAACGTATGCTCCAAGTCTTCTTCAAGAATGCTGAAAATGCTCCAAGTATGAGAACCGATTGAATGTGAGATGGTAGGGGTGATTTGTGTTGAATGGACACAAAAGATGTTCACCCAAAATGCTCTAAGGAATGTTTGAATAAATCAGCCTAAAACAAGAAAGAAAGAATGGAGAAGTTTCGGATTTTGAGTGTGTCTATGTGTTGTGGCCGAATCATTTATTTATAGATGATGTAGGGAGTTACAAGGAAGGGTTACAACTCCCTTATGACCGAAAGTATGTGTACTTTCGGCCTAAGGAGTGGTTACTCCCTCCTTGTACACTCACTTGTCCAAAAACAAAGCAACTACCCTTTTAGGCGAAGGGGTGCCTTTCCTTGAGGTGCCTCTTCGCCAAATTAAGGCTCTCATGGCCGATTTATGCCTTGGTAACTTTCAAGGGATGTGCACACATGCACTAGGGTGCATACACCATGCACCTCAACTGCCAAAGTCATGTCCTTTTACCAAAATATCCTTATTTTGTATAAAATGATGCTAATAAGTAGTTGCTACTTATGAAACATCACAAATATTCCATATAGCTACAATTCACATAGTTGAATTTCATAGAACTTATTTAAGCTCACCTTGAGCTGAAACTCACTTCTCCATTTGAGATGAGCTCAAGCATTACCTCAAAAGGACTTGGTGCGCTAAGAATTCCAACAGAAGTTAGGCTTAAGAATGCTAGCACTCGTAAATGCAGCTCATAATTTTGTCCCAATCCAAATCATATAACTAAGGTCTAAGGAGAGATTTGATTAGTAAACCAACTAGATTCTTGTTCTCAAAGTTTTCTTGGTTATCATTTAGTTGTAGAATTGCATTTAATCGTAAATTCCCATCTTACATATTCACTTTGTATTTCATGTTAAAGTTCTCCTTAAACAATTGTTCATCTTAGTTTTTCTTTTGATAGAAAGCATACTCACACACACTTCACACACTATCTTCGTGGGATCGACCCCTACTCACCACTTTACTACAGAACGATCCTTACACTTGAGGGTGAGTCGGGCATACATTTATTTGCCTCTGTCTGATTCGTGACATAGCAACCTTGGGTAAAGATTAGGGCAAGAAGCTGCTTGTGCCAGTCGAGCGCGGAGGACTTAGTCTGACTCAAGGTGAATAGACTTTGACGCGATGAGAGAGTAGAGAGAAAACAGTCATTTCATTGATAATTGAGGAATAACATTACACATAGTAGGGACGCAGATCATCAGCATGATGGTGCCTGGGGAGTATCTTCCCAGTGTGGTTCTTGAGAGTGAAGACCCCGGGCCTGATGCGTTCGTGAATGATGTAGGGACCTGCCCAATTAGGGCGAAGAACCCTTTCGCCTTCGTTTCATCCGGAGAGGGTTGATCGTAGAAGGGTGAGACATCCTGGCTCAAGTTGCTTAGGGTGAACCTTGGTGTCATGGCCCATATTGGTGCGTTGTTTGAAGGCTGTAAGGCGCATTCACGCGCCCTCAGGGAGCTCCTCGTCACCAAAGGGTGCCATCTAATAGGAGAAATTGCACTGCTTGAAGGAACTCCATGATGGATGCCCGCCAATCGGAAGTGACTGTCGAATCAGGTAGATGGCCAACCTAGGCATCAAGATAGTGGATTGAGGGTTTGGCGAGGGTTTGGCAAGTGGCATCACGCTTTCTATTGGAGAGGTCATATGCCCTAGTGTTGTCCTCGTTGGGGATGTGTATCAGGATGAGCTCCTCGAACTCGCTTTCGAGAGTCTTAAGCAAAGCCAAATTTTGCGAGGACAGGTTTCTGCTTTTGAAGAAGCCCTGCACTTGATTGACTACCAGCTGGGAGACGCTATGGACTGTGAGGAGCTTAACGCCTACCCGTCGCGTGAGTTTGAGTCCTGCTATCAGGGCCTCATACTCGACCACATTGTTCATGACTGTGAACTAAAAAGCGACCCTCATTTCGGCCTCCATTCCCATGGGGCCACGCAAATAGACACCACCACCAGGGTGGTTGGGGCCAGAGGCTTCTTTGATGAAATGTCCCATGCAGGTGGTGCGGGCTCTTGGGGAGAAGCAGTGGTGGACACGCCCCTTGGGTCTGAGGTTGTAAGCTCGACAATCAAATCCGTGAAGGCCTAGGCCTTGATTGCCTTGCGAGGCTCGTGGTGGATATCAAATTCCCTAATTTCGATGCACCATTTGACGAGGCGGCCAGAATGTTTTGGTCGTTGGAGGATATCTTTGATGGGGAGGTTTGTCTGTACAACGATGGTATGTGCCAGGAAATAAGGCTTGAAATTTCGAGCGGCGAGGACCAAGGCGAGTACCGCCTTCTGCAGAGGGGGGTATCATGTCTGCGCCCCTGCAACATGTGGCAGGTGTAGTACACGAGCCATTGCTTGCCATCAACTTCCTTGGTGAGGACCGAAGAGACACTATTGTCCGCCGTAGAAAGGTAGAGTATGAGGACGTTACCTAACTGAGGGCACTTTAGGGTAGGAAGCTCCTGTAAGTGTGCCTTAATGGCTTCGAAGGCTTCCTAATAGTCAGGCGTACACTTACAGGCCTTCTTCATTTGAATTTGCGCGAAGAAAGGCTTGCACTTGTCCCTAAGTTTGGAGATAAAACGCCTTAGGGCCAACAACCATCTTGGGAGCTTCTGGACAGCTTCGCCAGTGGTAAAGGCCGTCTTCATGGCATCTGCGGGATCCATATATATCTTATGGTAGCCATTATAAGCGTACAAAAAGGAGATAATGAGATACTTGACAGTGGAGTCCACCAATTGGTCAATCAGTGGTAGAGGATAGGGGTCTTTAGGGTAAGCTTTGTTGACCCCCTTGTAGTCGATACAGTGTCTCCAATCACTATTCTCTTTGTCGGCGAGGACTATATTAGTGAGCCACTCGGTATAGTGAATTTCCTTTATTATTTTAGCATCCAGTAATTTCTGGACCTCCTTCCTTACAAAGTCCCTTCACTCAGGAGAGATAGTCCTGGCCTTTTGCCTAACTGGCGCGAAGCCAAGGAGTACATTAAGTTTGTGGGAGATGACAGAAGGATCAACCCTAGGTAGGTCCCCAGGCGAAGATGTCAATGTTGGTGGTTAGCAGGTGGATGACATCTCTTTGACCTTTGGCGAGATCAGTACCGACTCTGAACTTCTTGCCTGACCTCAACCTCTTCGAAGGCACCGGTATGGTCAAGGGAAGCATCAGCATCTTCGGTGGCAGAGCTTCCGTGTTCCACGGGGGCCTTTCGTTTTGACTCCATGCAATGAGGGAGTTTTGGTGATCCCGTCAGGCTGGTCACGTAGTTGTCTTTGACATTGTTCTGGTTAATCTATATAAAAGCATCGCTAGAGGAAGTTGCGAAAGTGAGGGCCAAGATTCGCACATCACAATGGATATGGAACTCGACCTGAGTGGGGGTTCTAGTCTTTTCTGTCTTCGCGGCGATCCCTATCGTCGCGCTTGCGACCCTTGTCATTCTCTCGGTAAGGAGAATGTTCGCGCGCCGAGAACTCAGTGAGCTTCCAAGCCACAACCATGTCTGCGAGCAGGCCTCGCAGTTCAACACAATCCTTCGTGTCATAGCCCCTGTCATGGTGGTAGTTACGTAATTGCTTAGAGTCCTGGGCGACACCTTTGGACATAAGGCGAGGCCAATGTGAATCCTCACGACGCTACTCAAGGATGTGGAGAATGTTGCTGTGAGTATCCTGGAGTGGAGGTATTGTTGGGTAAGTTCTCCCCCATATCCATGTGATGCGGAGCCCAAATGCTTTGGGGCCGACCCCCCCAAGTCCTGCCCACCAAACCCCTGGCTCTTATCTTCAGGAAGAGACCCGCGCTACTGGGGACGAGACATCTCCTTCGCGTGCATAATTCTGGTCGAAAGAGTGAGAAATCGTTCCATGGTAGCTGAAGGGTTGGTGTTGACCTCAATGAAGAAACAAGACTCCCACTGAAGGCCCTGGATGACGGCCAGGAGTTTGGTTTCCTCATTGAGGTTGGGGAAGAGTATTGCTTCCGACTTGAAGTGCTGTACAAAGTCGTGAAGAAGTTCGTCCTTGCGCTGGTTGACCTTTAGTAGGTGCCCCGCTGTCTTTGGGGCTGGCTTGTAGCCCACGTAATTAGTAAAGAAGGCGAGAGAGAGCTCATCGAAATATTCGAAATTGCTTTTCGCGCAGGTTACTGAACCAAATGGTGGTGGCGCCCATCAGAGTGGAGCTTAAGGCGCAACACATAGTGCTTTCATCCGCCCTGGCGAGAGCCATGGCAAAGATGTAACGTTAAAGTTGGACATCGGGGTCGGTGGTCCCGTCATAAAAGTCCAGCTCGGGCTGGTGAAAGTGTTCCAAAAGAGGGGCTGCCAGGATCCTAGCAATGAAGGGTTGGGTCCACAAGTGATCAATGTTGTGGCGTTGGGTGGAAGATTCACTTGCCTGGACTTCGCGTTCACATTTCTCCATTTGGACGATCCTCCTCGCTAGATCGTCTAGTAAAGGGGTGTAGGTGGTGTCTATGGATTGCACTGTCTGAAGTACGGGGAGCGAATCCACAATCTGAGGCTGAGGAGCCAGGGTGACAGCTGCCCGTGGCCGGACAAGGATAGATACGACGCCCGCCGCCTAGAGGACCCCCTCGATTGGTCAGCGAGGGAGTCCCTGATGTTATGTGCTACCTCGTTAGTGATGGCAGTGAGGAGTGCAGGATCCAAGGACTGGATGGTGATGGGGGCTCTTTATTCAACCGTGGGGTTGGGGGCATGGGGTCCGTTGATAGACGCAGGATTTTGAGGGATGGTGTCGCTGGTAGAATGGACCGACGCCTCATTCTCTAGGAGGTGGTCGTGGTTATCGCCACCGGTTCGGCTTTGATCTTCACGACGGGTGTTATTCCTAGTTCTGGCCATCAGCAAAACTGGAGAGAAAACATGGGAAAAGATGTTATTTCCCATAGACGGCGTCAATCTGATAATCTCGTCCCTAAGCGGGCCGAGTTCTCAGATGCTGGACGTGATGATCTGGTGTGGTTGAGAGCTAGAGATGGAGGACTGCTGAGAGAATGATCTATAGAGAGATAAATAAGGTACTCGAGAGTAGAAAGAGGAGTGAGGGTGCGTCGATAGGGTGTACATTTTCCATGTCTCCTTTTTATCGGAGTTGAAGGAGGGCGGTTGCCTCCGGTGTGCCGTGATCGTGGGCACATTTGTGGAAGGTAGAAGACGCTCCCTGGAATCATGGGAGCAGTTATGGGAAGTCGGAGGACGATTCCGATCCCTGAGATCGTGACTGATCTTGCGGGATCGTGCGGAGGGTGTGTCAGGGCCTCGCACGAGGGTGAGGTTTCGCGGGCGAAGGCCATTCTTTGTAGATTAAGACAATCATGGATTAAGTTGATGATGATGAGAAGGTGGAAGGTGCGGGGGGCTGACCCCTTCGTGATGAGCTGCGGAGAGGGGTTGACCCCTTCGTTAAAACAACGTTTACCGCGGCCAAATACGCGGTAACGCCACGGTACGCACCGCGGGGAAGGCCGCGGTATTCACCGCGGTTAATCGTCCCCGGTTGCCTCGGTGGCCGCGGCCGAGGCCGCAGTGAACGTCGCGGCCTTGCCGCGCTCGCAGGCCGCGGTAAGACTTTGACGGCGGCGACATCGTCCACCGCGGCCTGGATGCGCACAAGGCCGCGGTAAACGTTTTTTTCGGGTAAATTGTTTATATATATAATTATATATATAGTAAATAGTTTATATATATAGTAAATAGTTTATATATATGGTAAATAGTTTATATATATAGTAAAATGTATTTAAAATTTAATAACAATGCAAAAATATAATTATATATATAGTAAATAGTTTATTACAGCAAAATCTAAATAATATTTACAGAAACCCTAAAAACCGTCGGTCTGGTCCGCGTTTGGATCAGTAGGGTTGAAGTAATCAACAAAGTCGTCGTCCCCAATGTCCATGAATGTCCGCCGCTGCTGCTGCTGCTGCTGCTGTTGTGGATTTGGCATCTCCGGCCGATAATCCCCGTGGGGGTGTGTGAAGCCCAGGCCCAGGCTGACATTAGGCTGCGACTGCTGGAAGGGCTGCTGAAGGTGATGCGGCGGCGGCCGCTGGATGTGGTCTTTGCGGCGGCTCTTTGGAAGTGGTGCGGCAGCGCTGCTTTGGTAATCTTGAGCCGGCAGGTCTTGGAAGTCTTGAGGCGGCTGCTGCTGGAAGGGCGAAGGCCCAGAGGAAGATCCAGCTGATAAGGGATCAAGCGGCATCACGTTAGGCGGGATATACCCCCAGAACGCATAGCCGACCAGATGTTGCTGACGGCTGAATCAAAAGATCGCAATGCGTCTGTCTTCCAAGCCTCAAGATCAGCAACCCTCGCATTAGCGGCAAGTGGTGGCGAAGTCACGCATCGCATCCGTATCCCGCGGCGACGGTCCTCAAGCTCATTCTCGCTGAAAGTTAACGTGTTTTAAAAATTAAAATCTACTACATAAAAAAATAACTCAAATTACAGAAATTAATTAAACGACAATTTAATTACGAGATCGCAGAGGTTCCTCGAAGTGCTCGGATGGGCAATTTGTGGCGGGACACCGATCCGGCGTCCTCGAGTGGGCCCACCCACAACAGATTTGTAGATCTCGTCATCGATCGCTGGGAGCGGTCCATTTGGCCCATACTTGGTAATGAGACGCGTCTATACTCCTCTAAGTAATAACAAAAATAAACTTACGTTAAATAATATTAAAAGAGACGATAATTTGAATTGAGGAAAACGAATGAATAATACCAGAACGGCCGTTTCCTTCCCAAGCCATGCCTCCCCGAACTCCTCCTGCCGTAGCCGGTGCCCAGCTTGTTTGCTCTTTGCTCTGTCCAACAGTATTTATGAAGTAATTAATTTTTTCATAAATTAAATAAATTAAAATTAGATATTTAAATAATGAACTGGTTAAAGAAGATTACCAAGTCTTCATAAACTCTCTGTTTGGACTTGTTGCCAAACGACTTAATCTTCGGACGATTCAGGCTACTCGCATTCCTTTTGTTCTTAAGGATTCTTCTTTGAAGTCGTTCTTTGTTGTAGTACTCGGCGGCATCCTCCACTTGTCCGGGTTGAGGCGAGCTGGGATGAGCGGTAGCCAATCCAGTAGTCGAGTTTGTCCGGATCAGCGGATGCAATCGCTTGCACTTCTTTCGAATGTTGTTCTGCGTGTTACGGTAGAACTCCATGAGCAAAGTGCAACTTCTCCGAAAGCCCGGCTCATCCCACATGTTGTTCTGTAAGAAACTTAAAATACAACGTCATTATCCTAAGTAATTTATAACAAGTATTAGTATTAATTAATGTAATATATGAAATATTAATAATTGTTAAAGTACATGAACTTATTTGCCCAAGCGACAAGCTCGTCCGCCGTCTGCTGGTAGTATTTGGGAGGAATCCGGAGAAGTGGTTCGCGACGACATTCGAAAGTGCGTGCGTGATCTGCTCGAATGCAAAGCGCACATTAACGAAACCGTGATCGGTAATGAAACATGTAAATAAAAGATATAGCAAAATTTTCTATGTTAGAGACTTGCGTATGCGTGCGGACTATAAGGCGTCCATCAGGGCCTGCGACCGGCGGAGGTAGTGGTGGCGGGGGCTGCGACAGTATCCGTGGCCGCTGCGGTGGAGGTGCAGCGTCATCATGCGATGGAGGTGTAGCGTCATCGTTCGGTGCATCCTGATGCACCGAATCGCCGGACCCCCCAGGAGAGTCCGTAAATGCGCGATCGGGATAACCTCGATGATCGACCACGGGAACTACGGTCGAATGTCCGGCCAGGAACTGACCCGACTCATCGGCACGAACCATCGGGAGTGAACGTCATATCTCAAAAACATTTAAAAACGAACATAAGTTTCATTTTGTAAAATTATATGTTAACCCCCAAACTTTTGCAGAAGTTACAATTTGACCCGAAAGAGTTTAAAAATGTACAATGTAGTTCGAAAGTTTTTCAAAATTTTCAAAGACGCCCCAAAATTTTGTAAAAATATATTTTAACCCCCAAACTTTTACAGAAGTTACAATTTGACCCGAAAGAGTTTAAAAATGTACAATGTAGTTCGAAAGTTTTTCAAAATTGTCAAACACGCCCCAAAATTTTGTAAAAATATATTTTAACCCCCAAACTTTTACAGAAGTTACAATTTGACCCGAAAGAGTTTGAAACTAACAACATTTTTAAACTAATTTTGTAAAATTGTATTTTTAAACTAACAACATTTTTAAACTAATTTTGTAAAATTGTATTTTTAAACTAACAACATTTTTAAACTAATTTTGTAAAATTGTATTTTTAAACTAACAACATTTTTAAACTAATTTTGTAAAATTGTATTTTTAAACTAACAACATTTTTAAACTAATTTTGTAAAATTGTATTTCTAAACTAACAACATTTTTAAACTAATTTTGTAAAATTGTATTTCTAAACTAACAACATTTTTAAACTAATTTTGTAAAATTGTATTTCTAAACTAACAACATTTTACTAAAAAACTAATAACATTTTACTAATAATTATATTTTTAAACTAACAACATTTTACTAATAATTACATTTTTAAACTAATTTTGTAAAATTGTATTTTTAAACTAACAACATTTTTAAACTAATTTTGTAAAATTGTATTTTTAAACTAACAACATTTTACTAAAAAACTAATAACATTTTACTAATAATTATGTTTTCAAACTAACAACATTTCACTAATAATTACATTTTTAAACTAATTTTGTAAAATTGTATTTTTAAAGTAACAACATTTTTAAACTAATTTTGTAAAATTGTATTTTTAAACTAACAACATTTTAAAACTAATTTTGTAAAATTGTATTTTTAAACTAACAACATTTTACTAAAAAACTAATAACATTTTACTAATAATTATGTTTTCAAACTAACAACATTTTACTAATAATTACATTTTTAAACTAATTTTGTAAAATTGTATTTTTAAACTAACAACATTTTACTAAAAAACTAATAACAACTAACTAAATACATAATCAAATCCGAAAAAACTAATAACAACCTAAATGCAACCCAACAAATAAAAACTAAACAAATTAAATTCTATTACTTAAACAAATCCGAAAAAATAGAAAAAAATCCGAAAAAAATTAGGAAAAAATTCTAAAGTTAGTTACCTCTTGTTTTGGTGATGAGGATGGAGTTGGAGATGCAAATGAGGATGGTGGAGCACCTGCAAAACGAAAAAACCGAAAGTGTTCGAAAAAAAATTGACAAAATGAGAGGGAGGCCGAAAAAATAAAAAACAACAAGGGATAAACGCATACCTGATGTTTCTTGATGGTACGACGGCCCAAGGAGGCTCTAAATCGGCCGGAAACGCCGGTGGAAGGGAGGGGAGAGCGGTGGTCGCCGGTGAGTTTGGAGAGGAGAGGGAGGCCGAAGAAACGGATGAGGAAGAGGAAGAAGAAGGGTTTCAACCGGTTTTAAAAGGCCTACCAAGGCCTACCGCGGTCATGGCCGCGACCAACCGCGGCCTTGCCGCGTCCTAGGCCTCGGTAAGGCCCACACTACGTGGGGAAGCTTATTATCACTGCGGCCTTAACTGCGGTTAAGGCCGCAATGAGCAGCTCCCCGCAGTGAACGAACTGCGCCGTTGTGGCAGTTCGTGTTACTGCGGCCTTAACCGCAGTTCGGCCGCAGTATGTGCCTCGTGTTCCACGAGCCTCACCTACCACCCACCCTACTGCGGCCATAACTGCGGAAGAGGCCGCAGTAGGGAAGTCTATAAATACCCCTCCATTTCCTTTCCTTCATTTCACCCTGAGAACAAATTCCTCATCTCTCAATTCTCTGAAGTTCTGGTGGAAGTTGCGGTACCGTCGATTTCAGGTGTATTATTGAGGTAATAAATATTGTATTTATTTATTTATTTATGCCTATAGAGTTTTTAATTCAATTTAAGTTATGTATGTAATTTTAGTTTATTTTTAAGTAATTTAATTAAATTAGTAGTAGTAGTTCTGTCTATGAAAACTTGTAAGAATATATTTTTACACTTTATTTCAATACGTTGGAATAACGGTGTGAAATAATATATTATCTGAGTTTTCATGGATTGTCCAAGTTGGACGGTTTGTAAAAGTTTACTATCGGTGTATTAAACTTTTATGGTTGTGTATGTAAAAGCGAGCGGATTACATAAGTTTCGGTCGCATTTTCGTCTTGTTCCACGTTATACATTGCAGGAGTAATATTCGGAGAAATGGTATAGTGTGGAACTAAGGCGAAATCTTTGCCGAAATTTATGTAATTACGATTTTACGTGCGCAGCGATAAAAGTTTATTCACTAATAGTACTTTTATGAACAGGATAGGACCCATGCACCCTACATCTGATTAGGCGAAAATGGTATGTGAATATCAATTGTGCATGTTTATTGTTTTTATTGATGAATGAACGATCATATATAGGAAAGACCGTAAATGGGCGAAGAACGTGGTTGGATGTATCAGCGCTTTGAGGAAGGGACTCGCTATATAAGTGAAAGATTTTCACCGGACTTCAGGAATTCTTGGATTACGCTTTTGTTGTTGCTAAATCGAATGGAGAAGAAGCTGGTGAAATGCCCGTCTACAATTTGTAAAAATAGATACTATTATGATCGAATTACAATTGGCAATCATTTACTGTTAGACGGATTTACACCCAATTATCATGTGTGGGATTGCCATGGTGTACGACCTGAGATTAATACATGTGTCTATCGAGGTTATCGCTTTGTGAAGTAGCGTCGACATCATCAAATCGCGCAAGTACAAGTACTGGAATACATAATTCTTCTGATGGTAGCCAAGAACGGCCGACTTACGAAGAAATGGTTCGTGACGCTTTTGGGTTTCATGAGCACTCTAATAATTTTGAAAATGATCAGAGTAATGACGATGAGGACGTTTCAGCTCCCCAAGTGCCAAACGAAAGGGCGCAACGGTTTTTTGAACTGGTGGAGCATGCATCAAAACCTCTATATGAAGGTTGTGGTGATAAGTACACCAAATTATCGGTTGTAGCGAAGTTGTTGAGTAGGAAAAGTCAACACAACGGGTTCACGTAGCCATCAACACCATCCCGTAGCCAGGATGCGTCGACAGGCTCGGGTTCACGTGGCTCGGGCTCACGTGGATCGGGTTCACGGACGCTTGATTTCTCTCGCGGGAGGCGTGGTCGTGGCTCTCGCTCATCGAGCCGCCCTGGACCATCGTCCCAGACACCGGAGCACACCGAATCGGTGGAGCAGCCGATCCCTTCTCCTCAGCCCGATACTCGACCTGCCCAGCGCCGACGTACAGCAGGACCTCCCGCGCCTCCTCTTCCCCCGCCCGAGAGGGGTCCTGATGGGAGGTTGGTCGCGCACATCGGCCAGTAAGTTTTTAATTTTAAGTTTTCATAAATTTACTAATTTTAGTATTTTATTTACGCACGTAACATTCAACTCTTATGCAGTTTGAAATGTGCGGCGTCGGCCGTACTCGACCTCCCCGCGGATGAGCAGGCCGACTACGTCCACAGATTCTCGGTAATACAAATACTAATTGCACTATACATTTCTATATACTTTTTAAAACTAATTCTATAACTAGTAGCGTTTTGATGTTTTTGGAGCAGGAGCGGTATTCGTGGGCCGGATAACAAATTCTGGAGAAGCTCCATTCCCGGTTCGCAGAGTTCTACCGGAACACCCAGGACAATATCCGGGATGCGGCCCAGAAGAAATGTCCCCTCGATCGCGAGGCTCCCAACTACATGGAGTGGCTGGACATTCCTCCGCCGAGGATAGAACCTGCGAAGTGGAAGCTGCTGCTCGAGTATAACTGTAGAACGGAGTTCAAGGTCAACTCCGCGCGGAACAAGAGAAATGCCAAGAGCGACAAACGACCAGTCTTCAAGTCGCATGGCAACAAGTCAAAGGCGACAATTTATGAGGAGATGGTAAGTTTTTTAAAATATTTATACATAATTACGTATGTATAAAAAAACTTCTGAATACCTAACATATTTTAATTGGCAGTGCGAGAAGGCGGGACAGCGGCTGCGGGTGTACCAGTTCGGGGATGACTGGCTGGGCAAGGAAAATAGGGCCTTGGTAAGTTTTGGTCATTTTTTAACCATTTATATGTTTAACGTATTCAATTTATTATTCATTAACACAAATTTTCTTAATCTTAACTAGGAGGAGTACAAGAAGCGCTTGATCGAGAAGTATGGGCGGACGGGCGTTCCCGATATTGATGAGGACATCTACACGGATGTCTTGGGCCCGCCCACGCGAGGCGATGGGTCGGTGTCCCGCCCGGCTTTCTCAGCCCAGCTGTTCGAGCAACCTCGGCCGTCGCGAGTAATAGAATTGAACTTTTACCACTTCCATACCTTTGCAGTACATTCATTATAAGTATAACATTTTCAAAACGTAATTTTGATTTCAGCGCGAGATCGACACGGAGGAGCAGCATCGGAGGGACATGGATGAGATCGGCGGCACGAGATGCGGGAGTCGCCACTCTCGAGGACAACGCTGCTCGTGCGCAGACAGACGTTGCAGCCCAGGTGGCAGCCCAGGTGGCAGCCCAGGTGGAAGCCGGGCGTACGAGATGACGCGTTCGACCGAAGCGGCGATCAGCAGCATTTGGTCGGCGCTACGCATGGGGGACATGTCTGACTCTCCGACGTGCCAGAGTCTTTTGTCGCCGGATCATCCCGGCCTCCTCCACGTCACGAGCATCCTCCGAGGCCACCTTCTCCGAATCCCGACCTCACCCTCCACTCCGCCCAAGATGAATATCACCGGAGCCGCCGCGGACATCGGAGAACCCCGATCAACTTTTTAGCAACTTCCTCAATATGGAAGATCGGGATTTTGACGATTTTCTAAATCAGCGTCCTCAGAACAATTAGAATTAGAATTCTTGTAAATATTTTTAGGATGTAACCGGTTAATTATATTTCAGTTCCGTACCAATTTATATTTATTTCAATTAATAATTACTTTCTTAATTAATTAACATTATTATTATATGTTAATTTACTAATTTAAATAATAGTTACTAAATATTTATAACAATTAATTTTTTTTCACAAAAAATTCTTTGTACTGCGGCCAAAGACGCAGTGATGGCCGCAGTAGGTACCACGGCCTCGGCGCGATGAGATCAAAGCTGCCGACATTTCAGCTGCGGCGTTCACGCTGCGGCCGCCGCGCTTGGTACCACGGGCCAATCGCGCGTTTGGCCGCATGAGGCCTACGGGCGTAGTGCCGGCCCACTAGCTTGCCGCGTCCACGGCGCGCACGGCCTCGACGCTCGAAAATGCCAATTCGAACATTTTTAATTTCCCTCCCTTAATTCAAACGTGAATAGATTTCGTGGGCCCCACGGGCCCATTTAAATGCGGTCCGGTCGCGGTAAAAATTATAATTTGATCCAAATGTTTTGAAAACTTGCAATTTCATCCTGAAATTGTAATTGAATGATTCAAAATTTAAAATTGTTGTTCGTCAAAAGATACATTTATCTAAAATTGTCGAATTACGTCATACATTTTACTATATTCCGACCGGATCATCGTCATCGTCATCTTCGTCCGATTGGTTGTCCAAATGATCTATGTGCTCGGGATGTGCTTGACGATCCAATAATATTGGGGTCACATCTGGTCCTGGACGTATAATTTCACCAACTGTCGTCGACTCTTGTAATGGATTCGCCGTACCTATCTCGGCTCTTGCATCAAATCTTCCTTAAAGCGTCTCGGTTTAGTTTTGAAAATTGTCCACCAGTTTTCAGATTTTGCCTCTTGAAGGGTATTCGAGATAAACCACTTGTTACGCTTGGTGGCAAGAATGAATGGATCTTACGGATAAAGTCTGGATGTGCGATCAACATCGATGATCCCCGAAAGTTTATCGTAGCAGACGCCTTTATTAAATGCAGAACCACGTACCCTTGAAGACCGTAATACTCGAGTTACTCCTATCTTTGAAGGACAATGATTTCGTCAATCCAACCGTAGAAATCCATATAGTCTTACGCATTTGTATCTCAGGGGCGCAGACGCCCATTTAGCAGACATCTTGTGCTGGCCGTATTGTTTTGTGTGAAACTTGTACCCGTTCACATACAGACCGAGGAAATGATTTAGCTCGCACTTTCGGTCCGCAGGCCAAGGCGTACAATCTTGGCGGTAGAGTTGTCTCATTTGCGAGACACTGCACAATAAAAATGTCAGTTTAAAATCAACATACATATTGGGGTTATCTTTAAAACCATAAACAATCAAGTGCACGACTAACCATGTTCTTGAACCATTTAGGGAATTGTGCAAGTCTGAGATTGTCAATACCAGCGTCATCCAAGTCATGAAAATTCCGTCGGGCCAACTCGTTGAATCGATCTATAAGTGGATCAACTTCCCGACAGTTTTGCAGAATATAAGTTTGTACATGTTCCCTTTCTGCAACCGTCAACTCCCGAAAGTGTGCTCTGCCCATTAGTTTAGATGGATGATCAAATATTGATAGTCCGCTCGGATTGACGATACTTGGGAACAATTTAGTTACGTATGTTGGGGTTCACACGTGTTCCATAATTATCTTCCATGTAATGCTCGCAGAAAATCGCAACCTCTGGATAAGAAACTTTTCAATGATGGAGCCCTCCAAAAATTTTTTGTTCACAGCTTTTGCTTTCAATCTTTTCATGTTCCTTTCGAAACTATACATCCACCAGTATGACACAGACCCACACGTTCGAAGATGCCAAGGGAGATGCATCGTGAGATGTTCCATCGAGTCAAAGAATGATGGAGGGAATATTTTCTCCAGTTTGCAAAGTGTAACGACGATAAATTCATCTAACTTTTCGACATCGTCCAATGGAATATCCTTTGAACAAATTAGTCGGAAGAATTTACTGAATTCAGATATTGTAGTCCGAATACCGTTATCGAGATAGCCCATGGCGATTGGGAGTAACTTCGCATGAAGACATGACAATCATGGGTTTTCATACTGTAGAACGTGTTACCGGACGTATTAACACACCTCCCAATGTTAGAAGCATAACCGTCTGGAAGTTTGACGGTATGCTTCAACCAATAACAAATACTCGCAATCGATCTGCATTTAAAGTATACGTCATCTTTGGTTTGAGCGGTTCTCTCCTATGAGGATCAGTCACCAAATGCAATTCAAGGCGAAGTCCTAAATCTTCTAGATCACGTCTCGAATTTGCGTTGTCCTTAGTTTTCCCTTTCTGATTGACAACTGTGTAGAAAACATTGTCGAAACAATTTTTTTCGATATGCATCACATCGAGACAATGTCTAACTTTTAGATCTGCCCAATATGGCAATTCCTAGAAAATCGATTTCTTAATCCAATTATGTTGCTTCCCAAACATGTCTGCCCTCATGTGATCCCACGGTGTCCCGAATGGTGGAAACACGATGTTTTCGACCTCGCTTAATATCTGGTGGCCTGATTTGAACTCATATTTTGGCCTTCGATCTGTATGTTTCCATGATTGCTTGTTGTTACAGAGCGCATGTCGTTGCGGTAAAAATCTTCTATGACAACCAAACCAACTCGTTTTCTTCCCGTTAGTCAGCTGAAAACTATGAACATCCTCTGTCTGATGCGGGCATGCAAGTCTTCCATGCGTGCTCCACCCTGATAACATTCCGTACGCTGGGAAATCACTAATTGTCCAAAGCCCGCATGTTAAAGTTCTGATTACGATGTGCATCCCAGGTTTCGACGCCTGTATTCCATAGATGTTTCAACTCGTCAAGCAGCGGACGTAAAAACACATCAATGTTACGGCCCGGTGAGTTTGGGCCAGGGATTAGCAACGGCATGAAAGTGTACGCCTCCTTCATGCATAAATCAGGAGGCAGGTTATAAGCAAGATGAATACAGGCCACATAGAATATGATTGTCCTGAGTCTGACAACGGGTTGAAACCATCTGTACATAACCCCAATCGAACATTTCTATACTCACATGCAAAATCAGGATAACACTTATCAACATGTTTCCATGTCTCGGCTTGGGATGGATGTCCAATAATACCCATCAATTCTCACTAGCTCTAAGATGATACGTCATAAATTTAGCGGTTCTCGCGGACTGGTAAAAGCCGTTGGAGCCGCTCGATGGTGGTAGATAACGTAAAATCTTTTTAGCTTTGGGTTTTGATTCGCCTCACGTTCTTGAGCGTTCGCACCACATACCCTACAATTATTTAACTTTTCATATCTACCATCAAACAACATGCAGTTGTTCTCGCATGCATGAATCTTTCTATACGGTAACCCCAACTCTTTCATCATCGCTTTTGCACTACACATGCTCGTAGGCAAGGTTGCCTCTTCTCCGGGCAGTATTTCGTTGATAAATTCAATCAACTCCGAGAAAAACGCGTCCGATATGTTATGCTGACTTTTCATGCTCAAGAACTTAGAAATAACAGCCAACTTGGTGTGCTTATCAGTACATCCCTCATATAGAGGCTGCGACGCATCGCGTAATAAATCAAAAAACTTTTGAGTCCTTGCATTTGTCATTTCGGGTGTGACGTCATCCTCATCCATATGCTCCATATCATCACCCTCAAAATTATTTCCATTATCACGAATCCCAAAAGCCTCGCGAACCATTTCACGGTAATCACTCCTTCCTACATTACCCTCAAATAAATTATTCGTACTTGTAATATTCGATGATGATGATGGCACGATGCCACATCAAATTGATAACCTCGATAAACACATGGATTTATTTGGCGTCGTTCACCATGACAATCCCACACATGATAATTTAGTTGAAATCCATCTAACAGTAAATGCTTGCCAATAGTTTCTCGATCACGGTAATATCTATTTTTACATTTTCTACAAGGACATTTAACAAATTGTTCTCCCTTTTCCCGAGCAACACGAAACGCAAAATTCAGGAATTCCACAAGCCCGTTCCAAAATCTCTGACTAATATCGCGAGTTCCCTCCTCAAAACGCTGATACATCCAATCACGATCTTCGGCCATTATATAGTTCCTATAATATTTGTGTCAATAAAACAATATGATAAATAAAAAACATAACAATTATAAAATATATATATTCAGCGATACATAACTTAATTAATTCCACAATTTACACTAGGTTTATGTCCTAATTCAAGGTGCATGGGTCCTAACCTATTCATAAAAGTACTATTAGTTAATCAAACTTTTATCCTGTGTATGGAGAAAGCGATATTATTACGTAAATTTGGAAGCATTTCGTCTTAGTTCCTCGTTGTACCATTTCTCGTGTAACGCCTAGGCGGGTACAAAGAGGAACAAGGCAATATTGCATCCGAAATTTACGTAACTCATCATTTCTCCATACACAATCATAAAAGATGAATTAACCGATAGTATACTTTTACAAACTGTCGATGGGACAATCCATGAAAACCTTGTAGAATATATAATTTTACACCGTCATTTCAATACTCTGAAATAACCTGTAAAATAATATATTACTACAATTTTTCATAGACAGGTACTATGGCTCATGAACTACTTTAGTTTAACTACATAATTAGGCAACTCATGAAATACATATAAAAAATTAAAAAAATTAAAAAAATGATAACAATTTATATAAACAAATCTAAAATATAATATTTATTACCTGAAAGAGACACAATAACAGCTGCCGGTAGATCTCCAACTGAAATAATGAGATGCTATATATTTTCTTCAATTTGGAAATAATGAGATGCTAAATATTTTCTTCAATTAACAAGAAATTGAAAGGAGAATAGTTGGAGGAAGAAAATGTAAGTGTTCGGCGAAAATGTGAACCCGAGCGTTTATATAGGGAATTTTTACCCCGGCCACGGCCGCGGTAAAAGGCGCGGTAACGGACCGGTCAAAGCACCTCGTGAACAACGCGGCGTTACCGCGGCCTCCACCGCGGACGAGGTCGCGGTACACAACTTACCGCGGCTTGCACCGCGCTTTTGGCCGCGGCGCGGCGACTGGCAGCCAACCGGCCGCGCGCGCTGCCAGTTACCGCGGCCTCGTGCGTGGTACAGGCTGCGGTAACCAATGCATCACCCACGTAGTGGTATCAGCAGTCGTTCGTGCCTTGCCCGAATCTCTGTCATGGCGATGGGCCCACTTTCTTGTGCCTAGATTGGGGCAGTTTCACGTGTTGGGCCCCAATATACCAATTACAAATAAACCTAATCACATTCTAATAAATGATGCACATGTTGCCCCCCATGATGCACTAGTAAAGTAAAATGATGCGCTCCCCTGCAAACTTGGTGCACTCTTCCCGATGACTGCCTCATCTCAGAAATTAATGAAAAATGTTTCACTCCCAATTTAAAATAGTGGCTCTCCTTCATCCAAATGCTGAACTCCTTGAATTAAACCAATGCACTCGGTCCTATCAGTAATGTAAAAATGAGTATGGAGCACTATATTACCTACTTATCCATAATGATGATTCTGAATAAACGTATGATGCACTCTACCTGGCTAATGATGCACTCCATGTTACATGGAGCGCACAAGTCCGGATGCTTCATAACTACAATGGTGCTCTTACGCCACGTGATGATGCACTCAGATTTAAATATGATGCCCTGGTCTGGATGAATTAATGATACACTCCTTGGGCACAATGATGCACTTCCATTATGACCAATGATGCACTTCCCACCAAGAATGATGAAAGATTATCCACTTTATCATACATAATGTCACTCTTATGCATATGCAATGATGGATTTGTACACAATGATGCTTAAATGATTTACATACAACCACCTTCATGCATCAAAAGATGCACTCCTTGGAACACAATGGTGTACTTTGAGTATCACGGGGGTGCGCTACACTTACATTATGATGCTCTTTCTAACTGATGGTGTATTATTATGATGCTCTTCGATTGTAATCGGATGCGCTTAGCGTACATTATGATGCGCGTAAAGTACAAGAGGATGCGCTTTCATTTTAATATGATGCTCCTCCTGACTGATGTTATATAGTATTATGATGCCCCAAGAGATGCACTCCCCACTGAATGATGCTCTCTATAGTCAAACAACAACACTTCTGTTTGCACCCACTTTCAAATGCCAATAAAGCACTAAAATTACAAAACAGCCCTATTTATGGCACAAAGCCTATAGTTTACAGGGACACGTGTCCTTGTTTAAAAGGTTAAGAATCGTCAGTCGATGCAACTTCCTCTGCACGTCGTCACCAAAACCGTCATACCACCATCTTTCCCCCCATTAACTATGTTCAAGTTATTCTACTTTTTCTCCAATGGCTCTATCTCTCGTGACCGATTCTCACTAAATCGGAAGCAACTCTCGATTTACATCTAACGTAACTTTCCGATTCAGAAGGATGACTAAAGTGACAAACTCAAAACAAAACCCCGTCGCGATAGGTGAAGAACAAGCACAATCACAATCGCGCTCGAAAAGTGAATCAGTGCAAGAAATGAGCAGAAGCATGAGTGACTCGGAGGAAACAGCTTCTACCGATTCTCAAACTAGGATTTCCATAGAAATCATTAAGTAGCATCAAAGATTGAAGCATCAGAGAGAACATACATTTTATGCAATGGTCATTTTTGTCCGAAATCATTAAGTAGTTTGATTATCTAGAGAAACCGAATGCAAGAAAAGAAAATAAAAAAATAAGTCACAATCACAGTAGATTGAAATGAACAAATGAAAACAATCACTGTGTCCTCGAAAATTTACAGTCTGGAGTTTTGATTTGCAAGCAGATCTTTCAAACACATGAGCAGATTGGAAAAAAAAAGAGTAAGGGCAACAGAAGTTTATGGATTGTGGTTTAACACAGAAGTATAAAATTGATAAAAGAAAAAACATTTTAGCGGTGCTTTTTACCAAAATCAATAAAAGAATAGTCTTGTGGTTTAACACAGAAGTGGAAGATCAATAGTTCGAAAAACAGGTCTATGAAGGAGGTAAGAAATGTATACCTTTAATAGGTAGATCGTACGTTTTTCTGTGGAAAACCTTGTAGATCGAAGAATTTTTGCTCCAAAAAGCAAATAATAATAATAAGGGACCGGATCGTGAATATGGAGTTAGCGGCGGATCGGTGTGGGCAGTCGCCACCGTCCTCCTGTGCTATTGTGTTTTGATATTGCTGGATGCCATGGGAATCCATGCAAAGTACGACGGACTAGGAATTGGAGGTGGTGAAACCAAGGGGGGTCATCTGTTAGTATTCAGTGAATATTGAGAAAGTGATATGGCAGCAGCAAGAGAATTCAATTTCCTTCTCACGTACATCTTTAGTGCTTTTATAGTTCATATTCATAGAGTGACAATGTTGTAATATCCCAATATAGAATGACGGCATATCAATGGACACGTGTCGTTAACCTGTTCTGGTATATGATCCGGAAAAGTCTTTAATATGTTCGGGTATGTCATCCGGGAATATCCTTGTCCTGTTCGAGTTATGAATTTATTTGAGTTTTTAATGGGATCCTTATTTTGGACTACTAATTTGGGCATTTTGCTAGGTTTTTTAATTATTAGATTGGGTCTGGCGATAATCAGGAGTAATACATGAAAATTTAAAAAGAAAATAGTATACGGACTCAGAACCTCACCGGATATTTGAAGCGTAACCAGAGAAGGCGGGGTTGAAGGATCGATTCCGTCGGAACACGCGGTAGCGTTCAAAACGCCGGAGACATTTTGGATTTCAGAAGCTACGTATTGTAGCCATAGTTCTGGATCCGATAACGTCAAACAACCACGGTGACGATCTGTTTATCGCCAGATCAGATGGTAGATGAAGAGATTGGAACCGGGACCCTTCACTGTCGCTAAAGTTCATTGGAAAACAACATATCTTGGTGGTTACAGCGGCAACGATGGATCTAGAACAGTGGCAGAGGCGGCGGCTTTGAAGGAACCCTAGAACTTCATCACCATAGAAATAACCCTAGCAGACTAGATGTTGAATTGGTAGCGGCCGGACACTTTAGTTTTAAGTTAGCGCACTTTTTGGATTTTAGTGGGTTATGGGTTCGACCTCTGTTTTATAGCTAGGGGATGACTGGTTTTATAGGTTGGGCTTAATTTTTCTGTTCAATTATTTAATTAATAATAGTATGTACTTAAAAATTAATTAGTCACACAAATATAAAAACAAAAAAACTATTCTAATATATTTAGATAAAACTATATTTAGTGGTTTCACATATTCTCTTATTTTAGTTTAAGCGTTTTTTATTTTTTATTTAATTGTAAAGTGTAAGTTGAACAAATTTGGGTTTAGGAAATTTGGGCTTTTGGAAATGTTTGTAAGTCTAATTTTAATTTTATTGTGGATTTTTTTTTCTTGTAATAACTTAAATTGTTTTTTTTGTGTATGATTTTAAACATTTAATTTTTCTCATTCATAAATAGTTTCAGAATCCAAGTTTTCTTAAAAACAAATAAAATAGGTTTATAATTGTTAATATCTTTTTATTTGATAAATAGAAATGTCTAAATTTAGTTGATATTTTTTATATGACTAAATCAAGTTAGGCATATGGCAATGACTAGTACGTACTCTGTTTAATATACTATTACTAATAGAACGTAGTTGAATATGCTATTTATCTACTTTAGTATTAATATGTAGGTTGAAATCACGTCAACACCTGATATCTATTATAACGAGTACTGATGAGCAAGGATGGCCCTGATATTTTAGAGGCTCGAAGCAAAAAGAAAAACCGGGGCCCATTGTCAATATTGTCATACCTTTGTCTCTAAAAAAATGGTGCGTTTCGTTTTAAACATTTAATCGATGTTTTTATTTCTTTGACATTCTAATATGTAAAGTTAATAATATTTTAGATGCAAATTATAGATTAATGTGTCTAGTTTCTAAATAGATTTTTTCCAAATTTTTTTTAATAATTTTTTTATAGTGATAAGTTGATTCTCCCAAAACATAAAAAGAAACTCACTAATTTTTCAAGGACATATGAAGTATTTACATAAGCCATGGCGAACCTACCTTGTACAAAGGGGGTAAAATATATACACTACGTAGAATAGCTGCGGTTTTACCGCATACTGCGGCCTCCGTCGCGGTAAATGGCATTTACCGCGGCATTTACTACGGCAGAGGGCGCAGTAAATGGATTTCTCTACGTAGTGATAGTGTAATATAAAATTTAATGATCAAAATATTAAAAATATGAAGGTTAGGAACTAAATTAATTATACATCTAACTTTTAAACACGAATTTTTCAAGATTAAATGAAGTATATACTCCCTCCGTACTTTAAAATTTACACAATTTGTTTTAGTTGTTTTACAATATTTAATCTATGATTTATTTCATGCATGTTTAGATATCTAAAGTTAACTATTTTTTATGTGTATCATAATTTGCAATATGCAGTTTCTAAATATATTTTTTTGGATTTGTTTTTATCTATTTATCTTTGTAAATATCTGAGTCAAACATAGAACTTTGAAACATGAAAGTCAAATGGTGCAATCTTTAAAGTACGAAGGGAGTATTTCTTTAAAAGTGGTTCACTTCTCTTACAAAACATTTCATTTTATTACGAGTCTCTTAAAAATTGTATACATTTCATTTTAGATTGTCTCCGAAAATTTGTACACTTTAATTAAAATCCGTTCACTTTAATTAAAACGTTTGAGTTTTGATAGGACGGATGGAGTACTTTTATATATATATATATATATATATATATATATATATATATATATATATATATATATATATATATATATATATATATATATATATATATATATATATATATATATATATATATATATATATATATATATATATATATATGAGGACCCTTAAAATTTGGGGCCCCAAGCAAATGCTTTACTGGCTTGAGGGCAGGGTCGGTATTGCTGATGAGCCATATACAGATGACATTGTATAATGATAGCCATCTTTTACCAATTTAGTTGTTACTTTTTATATGAATTTTTATAAGTTGTTTTCCTTATTTATTTTTTTTCGTTTTTTCACATTCTGGGTTCTACTCTTTTTTTTTTCTGTTCCGAAGGACCAGGTACTAACTAGTTCTAGTATCAAGAAGTACTCCTCCATAGAACTCCTTGCGGCCGATGGAGACAAAAGTTCAATGCTGATTAGGAATTTAACCCATCGAGCAACTATATATAACCTCTTTCGTATTTCTTCATCTTCACAAAGCCCATCGTTAATCGTCCCGTAAGAAACCAAATTAACAGTCCTTTGTTCAATTTCTCAAAATCACTCGACCATGAAATTTTTCAGTACGCGAGGGTTCACGTGGGGCTCAAGCAACCCCGGTCAGGAACAAACCACGGAATCCCAGGGTTTTTCAGCCGAGGTACCGTGGGGCTCAAGCATCCTCGGCGATGTGGTTCTCACCACAACACAGTTCAATTCACTTCAATCCCAGATCTCGGAGTTGAAAGAAACAGAGGCCTTTCTGAAATCCCAGCTCGAACATGTGGACGCGAAACTGCACTCCGCCAGACTTTCCGGCTATTTCCAAGTCCGCACGCGGTGGACGCCTCTGCCGGACGAGCCACCGTCGATGGCCGACGACTACGCGTGTGTCAACGACTGGGTCCAGAAGTTCGTCGCTTTGAACGACGTCTCTGTCCTGTTTTACCAAAACGCGGCGGATGGGAGCCCTAAAGACGCGGCGGATCTGGCGGAGGATGTTGTTGAAGTAGGCCAGCTCGCGGCGGCGACGACAACTGTGAAATCGGACGGTGAAGAGACACGCCGACATGGCTTCTACATCTTAACACGACTAGGGCTTCGGTTTGAGGTCTCACATGTGTCTGAAATTGTGGTGGATTCTTGGTTAACGGCGTTACATAAGGCATGGAAGAATAGACGGAACTTGGGACGGAAGCAAGATGATGATAAGAGCAAAAATTTGTTGAATCTCTTTCTAGGTTGCTTTGGTTTGATTACCCAGCTGGAATTGGAGTGTGATTCCAATTTTATTGTATCTCACCCAAGAGACCGTGTAGTTGACAATTAGTCTTTTTCCCAATTGTCACATTACATGCAAATTGATTTGAGCGTTTAATTTAATTGTACACAGAAATAAAGAAATATTTAAGACTTAAGATTAGCTAATATAAAGAAAATTATCGGTTAACAAGACCTAACCAAATATTGGGCAATAAGTTTTCTCTCCTACGTGAGGGTTTCTCGCCACCGCCACTGGCAAGCACGATCCGCCGCCTCCTTCCTGGTGGTTGCGTCGATTCTTTTGCATTGAAGGGCGCTGGTGCATCTGCTTCTATTCTGTTTGTTGATTTGTGAGGAAATTTTGGTTGAAAGTTTGGGAGTTTTGTCCGGTTATGTCCGTGGGTTCTTGACTGTGGAGACATGGCTTGTTAATTTGCATCTAAATTGCCAAGGATTGGGAGCAAGGAGAAAGGTTTTTGCGCTGAGACGTTTGATTACAAAGTTGAAGCCAGCGCTGATTTTCCTTACGGGAACTCGTCGATCCGAGATGGAGATGGAGTGGGTACGACATAAACTCGGACTGCCTGGTCTGTTGGTGGTCTCGGTGGAGGTGCGTGGTGGTGGCTTGGCACTGATTTGGGGTATTCTCATTGGGACGTTCACTTGATGTCGTCAGATGAATACCACATGGACGTTCGTTTCAAAGCGTTGGGAGCGGAGTGGCGGTTTACAGGCTTTTATGGCCACCATGAAACGAGCCGTCGACATGAATCTTGGTCGCTATTGCGGCAGTTAGCAACGAATCACAAGTTACCTTGGTTGTTGGTAGGAGATTTCAATGGAAAACCTAGGTGACGTACTCAGATGGTGGAGTTCCGGATGGCATGGAGGACTTAGGATTTTCGGGGCCGTCAATCATAGTTTCTTGGCATTGATACTGAAGATTATTTCGAAGGTGATTGTCAATAGATTGAAGCCTATTATGGATCAAGTGATATCGGAGTTCCAAAGTGCTTTTGTTCTAGGTAGACTCCTAACTGATAATGCTTTGATTGCCAGTTCATCATATGAATGCTTTGTATGGTCGGAGAAATGGTGCTTTGGAAATTAAATTGGATATGACAAAAGGCGTATGATAGAGTGGAATGGCCATTCTTATGAGCAATGCTAGCGCAGCTGGGTTTTCCGGTCCATTGGATAAATCTTGCAATGTCCTGTATTGACACCGTATCTTTATCAGCATTGGTGAACGTATCTTTGTCAGCGGTGTTCCGACGAAGCCGAGGGCTGCTGCAGGGTGATCTGCTATCACCTTTTTTGTTCCTATTTTGTACGGAGGGACTTACTAATCTACTTGGACGGTGTCACGACCACCCCGCCCAGTTGCGGACGCGGAGCCGGCCGCGACGTAGGAATCGGAACAACGGCAGAAAGCGCGGCAACGGAGCGTTGAGCTCAAATAACAGAATAGTCAACCTACGAACTTATACAAGGCAAGCATACATAAAAACCAACATTTACCAAACATGCAGTTCATGGAGTATCAAACGTTGAACGACGCAACGAACACAGAAACATTGAACCCATTTCGTAATAATTCCAATATAGGCAAGTCGGGGCTCCGCCCTCGACTCAGAAGACAAACAGAGGCAGAATATATCCCAGATTATACATCATATACAAATTCATGTTCTGATCTACATGCATGCATGCGGCTACTGAGCCATTAAACAAAATCCTATATAAATACCTAAGTCCGAATCGAAGCCTCTCGCTCAAGGATTCCCGCGCGTTAATCTTCTTCTTTACAACCGAAACCCCAAAATGACAAAGCACCGTGGATCTCTACTCCGCCGGTTGCTTGTCAGGACGGCCTTAAAGGTGTTAAACAAATAAAAGGGTGAGTCCTCGGATGGACCCAGTAAGTGCTGAGGTAAGTTATAGTTTGCCCAGTGGCAACAAGTGAACACAAAAACAGAATAACACAAGAGTATACATGTACATATATAAACATAAGGCGTAAAGTGAATCGAAATCCCAACACATGCGGTCCAACCACGACCCACGCAACGGCCCTCTCAAGAGGTCGAAACATACAAAGCAGAAAGCACGGTACAGGGGTCGCGATCCCCAAACTGTCGTAGGGTCACGAAGTATATCGGCACCCAGTGCGGATATACCTGAAATGCCGGCACCCTCCAGTGCGGACATAGCCAACCAAACCATGGAGCACCCGTGGTCTTGAGACCAGCCCGGGTCTCGTCACAGAACAGAACATATACATGTAAATATAAACAGAAGTATCATCACCAGATACAGATATACAGAACAGAATAAGAACCCGGGGCCTCCAAGGCCATCCGGGCCTTGAGACAGAACAAACATACATCTTACCATGTGACGGGTCTCGGGGTCACCGAACCACCGTCCTCACCCGGGACCCGCCTCAACCAACCCCGATATACATGCAATTACTCCCAGAATGCGTAACGAGAGAAGTTGAGCCCTTACCTCAGAAAAGCTGCCCCGCAGTACAAAACCCGGGAAATCCCGACTCCCGGCCCGAAAAGTAAAACTTGGCTTTTACGGTCTCACACTACTCCACCAATGCTGAAACAAGCTGAATAACCATAAACTAATCAGAATTCATCAATATAGACCCCCAAGACCAAACCCGCACATTCCCGCAAAAATCCACAGAAAGCTCGGTTTTTCTCCTCCAAACCCGCACATTCCGATAAACCCGCATAAAAACTTTTCCATACGATACCAAATTACTATCCAATTCAACCAAAACACAACACCAACATAGATAAAAATTCAAAAATCCACTTCCTAAGCATGATTACTAACCCAAGAACAACATACTAAAAAATGGGAGGAAGAAGATTACTCAAACATGTAGTGAAGAACAAACCATGAATTCGGTTGTTCTCCTCTTTTCTTCACCAAATCATGTTTCCAACTTGAAAAGAGAAGAAGAGAGGAAGCTTACCAATTGTTGGAGCCAAATCCTTGTTGATTTCAGCCAAGATGAAGAACACCAAGCTTGGGAGAGGTTGGCAATGGTGGCGGATGGAGAAGAGAAGGAAGAAGAAGATGAAAATGAAATAACTAGCTTATTTCATGAAATAATAATCCTTTTATACTAAAGACAAAAATGAGTCATGGGACACTTGTCCCATGACCATTTACCCATAAAACATGAGTAATTTTCAGCCAACAAAACCGAAAATGGTTAAGTATTTGGCGCACCACCCGCGCCAACTCCTCCCGCGTAGTTCCCGACGTACGTGCGGGTCAACCTAGAATAAAATCCCGTCATGCTAAAATTCCACAAATATTACCATAAAATCCGTCTTAAAATATAACATGACTTACCCCAAGGCCGTCAGAAAATTTTCATCCCGAGCCCCGGGATTCCCGTCCCGAGTCCCGGGAGTCGCCCGGGACCGAACGTCCCACCCCAAATAAAATACTCCGTAGAAAGATCCGGGATGTTCCCACGATTCCAAATATGCAAACGGTTTTTCAATCCGAGGTCCCGGGAGCGCTACCGAGCCCGCTGTACACCCCGAGACAAGTCCCGGCCCCGGAAAAATATTTTCGGCGAAAAATGTCCGAGGGACCCACACGGCCTCACAACCCGAAGAATTCCCAGAAATACTGCTCAGCTAAGTCCCGGGAGCCGTTTAACCGCCCAAAAACGTGACCCGCAGGCCAAAACTGGAGGCCCGGGTCACCCGAGTCACAACCCGCTCGGGGTGACCGTAACATTCTCCCTCCCCTTAGAACTCTTGGTCCTCCATGAGTAACCTGAACCATACGGGTGTCACTACCGACCAGAATATACATATTCCGTTTACTAAGCATAATCGAACCACCGTGACTGGTGCGGCGGGAGTGGTAGTTTAGACTACCATCCAGAGCCTCTCAGCGGCATCCCACCCTCCGGGTGCATCTTGTTGCGCCCCGAGTCAGTTGCCGGTATTTCTACCTGACAACCCCAGACAGTACCGAATCTATACCTAACCTTCAACAGGCCATCCTGGAAGGCATCGTATGTTACCGACATACTCAGGGAGGGTAAAGCCAACCTGCCCATTCGCTTCAGAATCTCATAAAGACCGACATCCTTTGGACCCACTACGCTTGTGCTGCGCTACTCTGATCCTCCTAGTCCACAATCAGAACACGTTCCAGAACCTGCAGCTCCATGCTGCTCCTTACCGCATCCAACCCATCAGAACTCACAAGAGGTAACACCTCTCCAGAAACCGTAACGCTACGGTTGGCACAATCAATGTGCACGGAATTCTTGGATAGACAATCCATCCCAAGAATAATGTCATACTTTGGTGTGTTCAACACTAGCAGATCCGACAAAATCTTGTGTCTGCCAATGGATAGCACGCAGTCCCGTACCATCTCATTGGAGAACAAAAACTGACTTCCAGCCGTCTTCACCATGAAGACGCTAGGGAGCCCACTGGTAACCAAGTGGAGAAACTCGACACACTTCTGTGCCACAATCGAAACAGATGCACCAGTATCAAACAATACACGTACAGGAGTATCGTTCAGAAATAAAGTACCTTGGAGTGCCCCACGCTGCGATGTCTCTCCCCGCTCAATCTAGAACACCCGCCCCGCTCCGGGCTGCTGTGGTGGAGGCCCACGCTGTGATGTCTCTCCCTGCTCAACCTGGAACACCCCTCTTGCTCCGGGCTGCTGTGGTGGAGGGGGTGGTTGAAACGGACGGCTCTGCTGCGGTGGTCTCAGAACGCCCCGCTGTGAACCGCACCCCCAGGGTGCGTTGGGCTGTAACCGAGACTGCGGACGTGTAGCATTGCTGGATCTTTGCCCCAGCGTCAGAGGGCAATCACGAATCCAATGATCACTTGCCCCGCATCGCAGGCACTGCCCTGCCTGCCTGTAGCATGGCCGGCCGGGGTGATGCCCGCCACAACTCGCACACGCCGGTGCTGCTGGTGCCACCCTGCTGCCCCAGGCAAAGGCGAAGCCCAAAGCGAAGCCGTTCCTGCGAAGCCCCGGTGAAGGCCAAACCCACAAGCGGAGTTGCCCCTGCAAAGCCTACTTACTCTTCAGTCTGTTCGGCTACCTAAGCCACCCGAGAAGACCCTTCCCTTTTGTGAAGATACTCGGGAAGACAGATGTCAGCTTTACGTGCAGAGGACATAAGATTACTTTTAGGATAAGTTTTACCTTTTCTTCTTTTTGGAAGCTTTTGGGCTGACATGCATGCAAAAGTACTTTACGCTTTTGGCATGCATGCAGGGGTGTAGGCGCCATTTTGCCTTCTTCACACAACCCCTCTCCATTTAAGCTAGGTTGCCAGGCATTTGAAAACAACTTGAATTTCAGAAATTATCTCTCATTGAAAGAATATTGGTTTAACCTTGAACTCTTCCTTTTATCTCCATCATCCCCTCGATTTCCATTGAAGTGGATTCAAGCTTGACATCTAATGTTGCTCTTCATTTGAGAAGTGAGGTGCTAGATCCCTCACTCCTAGGCAATTAACATTTCCATTGCTCTTCATTTGAGGATTAAGGTGGTTAGGAGCCGACCCGGTTTCGTTCCTTCTTTGAGATCTTCAACAAGCTAGATCCGCCAAAGGAGAACGGTCCATCTCTTGGGAGTGGATTCGTATCAGAGCGCATCATTAGTCATGTAGGCGCATCAATATTGAACTTGGGAGCATCATTTAAGAGAGAGAGCATAGATACCGGAAGTGCATTATTGGTCAGCAAGAGTACATCATAGGCATTATAATTAGGCTCATCATTATTAAACTTATATATGTTGCATGGCGGTGTTATTAATTCTGAAGCACACCAATCTTGAGCTTGGTGCATCATTTTGAAGAGGACGATGATCAATCTGAAACCGGAGCGCATCATTATTAACATTAATCTCAGTTACATCCTTTTGGTATATGTGTGCATCATACTCTTTTCTCAGGTGCAACACTAACATATACAAGCTCATCGTTTATGGAGGTGCATCAGAATTTGTGCATGATGACTCATTAAGTCATCACAACGAGTGCATCAAATTTGTACATTAACGCATCATCATTCATCTGAAGTGCATCATGGTGGTCTCTAAAAGCATCATTTATGGAGGTTGAACAAAATGTGTGCATCATAATTTGTGCATGATGACTCATTAAGTCATCATAACGAGTGCATCATTGTTGTACCGGAGTACATCATAGTTTACGGGCAGTGCATCATTGTGGTAACCAAGTGCATCATTTGGCGAGGTTGAAGAAAATGTATGTATCATAATTTATGCATGATGAATCATTAACTCATAAGAACGAATGCATCATTTTTGTACGGGAGCGCATCAAAGGACATCGAGAGTGCATCATTATGGTAACTAAGCGCATCATTTTGGGCGGTTGAAAGAATGCGTCGGGGTTGGCTATTTTTTCACCGGAAACAAGGGCCAGTGAGATTTGTTGCTAATTTTGTTGATTTCAGGAGAAAGGAGGGGAGTTCGTTTGATTTCTTTCTAATTTTGTGACATTGCGTTGAAGGAATGGGGATCCGCGGAGATTGTCGAGCTCTAATCGGCTAGAAACACGGTGACGCCGTATTCTTCTTCTACTTGCCTATATCGTGTGTCAGGCTAAATGTACAGGTACTCTTATGGACACCACTAAATGTATTATATGGACACCACTAATAATATTGGACTACTAATGAAGATAAAAAAAAATGAAAGAAAACCAAAAATTTTATGTGTACTAATGTCACTGCATAGTTAATGGCTTCATAGTAGTGATCAACGTTTACCATATATACGCATATAAAAAACAGAATGAATAAGAAACAAAATATTGAATTGATAGTAATTGACTAATAATAAACACTTTCCAACGCGTTTCCAACAATTATGCATTGATTGAAGAAAAAAAAGTACCCGCACATGTGACGTTGACATGGATCATAGGTGGCTTCACCATAACTCAGCATTCACTTTTTTTCTGGCTATTTTTTGTAGGTCTCCTCTATTTAAAAAAGAGAGAGGAGCGAAGCAAGAAAGAGAAAAAAATAGAGGAAAAAAGAAAATATAGAAAAAACCCAAAAAATGAAAAAAAAAATTGAAAATTAATGTTATATTAATTATTGATCAACGCTTACCATATATACTCATATAAAAAACGAAAGGAATAAGAAAGAAAATATTGAATTAATGGCAATTGACTAGTAATAAACATTTTCCAATTAATGGTAATTAATTAAAAATTAGATGGGGACCAAGGTGAACAACCCAACCAATAAACAAGAGAATAGAGACAATGACACCACGATCCATAGCAACTGCATAGCAAACAAACGCACCAACACAATCTGTCAAGTGTCAATGAAAGCAACAGAACACAACCAAACCAGCAAGCCTCCATCCCTAAAAGAACGGGGTTTTTTTTATGAGTGACCAGTAGATTTAAATTATTACTATAAAAAATTATTTAAAAAATTATAAAAAAAATAAATTTAGAAATTATACATAATAATCTATAATTTGTATTTAAACTATTTATCTTTGTTTATTAAAATATTAAAAAAATAAAATCATTGAAAAAGAAATGCATTATTTATTTAGGAATGAAGGTAATATGTAATAAAATCAATACACAATTTAAAATTACCTACAACTCGCCAAATGCAAGGTTGTGATCAATTGCACAAATATGAGTGAGGTCAAATCCAAGTGACTATTGTTCACAAGTTAAAATCTAGTTAACGAATAAATGTTTTTGTTTCTTTTATTTTAAGGTTGAAACAAATAAGGTGATGATGAATTTCTAACTAAAGCAAACAAGTAATTAAACAATGAGAAATTAATTAGGTAAAACTCTCCATATGATTTTAGTTGTTTCACCTTTAGATGCAGTTATTTGAGTTGATTTAGAATTTAAGGGAGTTGGATAAATATGATCAAGCAATAATCTAGTCAAGATTACAACAATCTTTCAAAAAAAAAAAGAATTACAACAATCATCAGACAAACATTGAACCAATGCAAAGTTTCCCCATTACACCCGAAGATGCACCTCTAAGTTCTGTCAACCAATTCTCCCAACACCCCAACGACTGAAAAGGCAAAAACTTATTAGATTTTTGTGTTTGCTTTTCCAATATATTATTGTTAATGCCAAAGGATTAACATTAAGTAGAAATAAGATTGGGATTAGAGTGTCGTACCTGAAAGGCTATCCGAAAAGGCGGGCCTTCCGAAGGGGAAGAATCCGGACATGGTGAGATGGAAAGTGGCTCGGCTGGTTGCTGCGTCCTTGTTGTTCCTCTCCTACGATGTGCTGCTTCCAACTCCAGATGAGCACCTGGTACGACTCTCCGACGCTCAAGTCAGTTCTCACTTCACAAAGTAGCCGAGGCACAGTAAATTGAGAGTAAGGTAGGGGAGTTTTGTCTAAGTTTTTGTGTATAAGACGAGGCGAGCATGGGGGTATTTATAGGGGTTGGGGCGGTATGGGCAACGGTATGGGCTGGGGGACAGGTGTCACCCGCACATCGTGAAGGGGTACTGTAACTCCAAGCCAAGGATAGTGGCTCGGCCTAAAGCCCTGAGAGAGTGGCCCGGCCTAAGGCCCTGGCTGTGTCCTCAGGTTCTGTGGGCTGCAACGCCTGGAGTCGGCCCATGGCATGGGCCGCTGGGCCCAAGCCCTCAGCCCTAACCATTAGCCCCCGAGGTGCCTTGTCCAGGAGGATAGGACGAGGCGCCTTGACACGCTTAAGAAAGTAACCGTTACGCCACGTGTCGCTCCCGCGTTAGCACCGTCGCGACGATTCGCGCTTTTCGGACGTCTATAAATAGCGAGATAACGCCTTCAAACTCACTTTCCACATTCTTTGCTTTCTCGCGCTTCGGCTTCTTTCAGTTTTCCTCCATTTCTCCGTTTTCAACCGGCTCGACCATCACGCTCGTCTCCAACTTCACACATTTTCCAGGTATGATTTCTTTTTCTAATTCGATTCGTTCTTCTGTTGGTTCCTCCTCTGGGAGATGGCCGGACGATTCCACTGATGGGGGATTCGTCTCGGCTCGCTTCCTTGGCTCTACCCAGGTTCCCAGTATGTCGAAGCGCCCGGGAAAAGAGATTTATAGGGAGAGCGGCCCGTCGTCAAAGAGGCCGAGGGTTGAAAAAGCACTACCCGAATCCCCGACGATATTGAGTCCAAGATGACCGGGAAGGTTGCGCGCCGGCTGGCGCTAAAGTTTAGTTTCCCCGAGGACATGGACTGGAGAGTCCCCGGCCCCTCAGATAGGGCGAACAGGCCTAATGAGGATGAGTTTAGCGTTTACTCGGTTTACTTCGAGATGGGCATGCGCCTGCCACTCGGGGAATTCGAGATTTCAGTGCTTCGGCTCTATGATCTAGCGCCGAGCCAGCTGGTGCCAAACTCATGGAGGCACATCATTGGCTTCAAGCTCTTCGCCCTATCGATGGGCTTCCAGCCCACGTCCCAGCTATTCCGCCACGCCTACAAGATCTCGGTCAGTGGGAGTGGTGGGGGACATTGGTACCATTTGGCCCATCGCTCGCAACTGCTAACTCCTGGCCCCACGTCGAACCACGGGTGGAAGAAGAAGTTTTTCTTCGTCCAGACACCTCGCTCGGCTGGGTTTAGGACCTCCTGGAGGACGGTCGAGCCCGAGCAGGATATGAACTCGATCGGTGAGAGCTCCCTCTTTGGACAAGAGGCTCAGGCTTTGATCGAGCTGCAGAGGGAGGGGCTCGCCCGGCCTTTCCCAGTTGAGGCCGTTCTTGAGGCCGACTGGGCTGAACTCCCCGAGGGGGAGGTTCCTGATCTGGACGAAGCGCACCGGCTTGCCACTAGCCGAGGTAGTCCTTCATCAGTAGGTGCATCGTCCCGAGCGACCCCTGATTTTATTAATAATGCCCGACGAGAGTGGCTCGGACGATACGCCTCATCCATTTATCTTAACTTTGCAAATATTTTATCTTGCCCAGTCAAGTTCACTATCGTTTTTAACGTTTTACTCATTTCTGCCTCAGGTTCAAACATGGACGCCTTTGAGAAGGCCGAAGCGGCAGCCCTGATGTCGTCGCCCGTCCCTCCCAGACCCAGGAGGGGGCGAGGTGGGAAAGCCACCGCCTCTCGAGCTGCTGCTTCCCCCCATCCCAGTACCGGGGGGAAGAGCCCCAGCAGGATGAGGGAGGTCTATGGCCCAGGCCCCGCCTCAGACGCCCACGGCCCCGCCTCAGGTAGTAGCTCGACGGAGAGCGAGGGTCGCCCCGCGAAGAGGCCCTCGCTCGCCGGGAAGAGGGCTGGATCTGGAGGCCAACGACCTCCAGCTTCTAAGGGCAAGGGCCCCGTCGAGGAGCCCATTGATGTGCCGAGCGAGCCGGAGTCTCATCACGGCTCGCCCCCTCAGAGCCCGTCGGGTCGACCTCAAGTCGCGCGACCTTACGTTCACGGTAGCCGAGAGGCTACTTGAGCAGGCCCCCAACAACCAAGGCTCGACCCTTTCCAATCCCGAGTCGCTACGCCTCCATTGGGAGTCTATGGTCTCGACGAGGGATGTCGAGGCGTTGCGTGCCTGCAAGCCCCGGCGACCTGAGTTAAGTCACGCCCTCCGGAGGAGCCTCTACTGGGTACGTTCTCTTGATCGACCCTTCTTATAGTGCCGTAAATTGCCCTTCTTTATTAAGGACCTCTTTGCTAACCATATTTGTGCAAAACGCATAGGCATCAATTTGTGCCGAGGAGATGGGGCGGGATGAGGAGACGTTGCAGGTGGCTCGGGCCGAAGTTGAGAGGGCCCAGGAGGAGGCCGAGCTCCTTCGCAAAGAAAGGGACGAGGCTATGCGCCGGGCTGAGGGAAGCGAGTCCAGGGTCCTCGGCCTATCTAAGACCCTTGCCCAAGAGAGAGATCTCAAGAAAGCGGCCGAGGAAGCGTTGGCCGAGCTGAAGAGGAGCATCCCCGACCAAATAGATGAGGCCAAAGCTGCCTTCCTGGAGAGCAACCAATACAAACAGATGAGGGCCAAGGACACGGGGGCGAAGTACCGGCTCGCCATCGCCGACGTCGTTGACGTATTCGGGGCAGTTTACCCCGGGCTGGATCTTACTCCCATCCAGTCTCTCCCGAACAAGGAGAAGGCGATGGAGAGCCGAGCCCCCTATCGCGTCCCCAAGGACTCGCCCCTCTACAGTGCTGTCTATGACTATAATTCCGAGGAGGAAGGGGAAGGAGACGAGGCTCCGGGGGATCCTCAGGGCGCCAATTCTTCTCACGCTTAGTTCAATTTTTTTTAAAAGTTCGATTTTTATCCAAGCCACTTGGGCTCGTGACTCTGAACAAAGTTTGTAATAATTTTCTCTTGTAATATTTCTCGTTAATTTACTATTGCCTCCCCCCCCCTTTATACATTTAACCTAGGTGATTCGCTTCAATCTCTGTTCTTTTTGCCGAGCTATATCGCCCGGCTTTATTGCTCGCGTGTAATGTTTTGAGCGTTTGGGGTTAACTCTTTCTATAGTGCCGAGCTACAGTGGCTCAGCACCCAATATACATTTCTTCAAATAATGGTTCGTACACTTTTCATCCCTCAAAACTAAGCGTAATATTTTTTAAGACACTCCGCATTCCAGGCGCGGTTAACCATTGTCCCATCAGGTTTTCCCAGTCTATACGCCCCTTTTCCCAATTCATCGATAATCAGATAGGGGCCTTCCCACTTTGGGGTACATTTGCCTTCGACATGATCTTGTTGAGTTGTGGCCGTGCTCCGAAGCACAAGGTCCCCTGTCTAGAACCTCCTCGGCCTAATTTTAGCATCATAGTATCTCTTTATTCTCTGTTGATAGGCCCGGCTATGTAGCTCGGCCTTGTCACGGGCTTCGTCCAATAAGGTCAAGCTGGTACACAGCTCTTCATTGTTTTCTCCTTCAGAGAACTGGCTGACCCGGAGAGAGAGGACTGCCAACTCCACGGGCGTCACGGCATCCATTCCATACGTAAGGGCGAAGGGGGTGTTACCCGTTGATTCGCGGGGCGTCATTCTCATGGCCCACAAAACCTCAGGCAGGAGGTCGGTCCACGCGTCTTTGGCCTCTTCCAATTTCTTGTTGATGGCGTATTTAATGGTTTTGTTGGCTGCCTCCACCAACCCATTACTTTGAGGATGCGCCACGGCCGCATTGCAATGCTTGATTCCCAAGCCCGCCAAAAAGGCCTCTATTCGACGACCCGTAAATTGCTTTCCTTGGTCGGTTACTATCTCCCGGGGCACCCCAAAGCGACAAATTATGTCGTCGAAGATCATATCAGTCATGTCGTCTTGACTGATACTTGATAGCGCTCTGGCTTCGACCCACTTGGTGAAATACTCAACGGCCACCAAGACAAACTGTCTACGTCGCGGGGCCATGGGGAAGGGGCCCAAAATGTCCAAGCCACATTTTGCGAAGGGCCAAGGAGCCACGATGGGAGTTAGAGGCTCGGGCGGTCTCCTAGGAGTGTTAGCAAAGCGCTGGCACTTGTCACATTTCTTAGTGTATGCCTCTACGTCCGCCTTCATACTTGGCCAGAAGTAGCCGGCCCTCCTCAGCCTTCGCAAGACAGTTCGGGGGCCTTGGTGGTTACCACATATTCCCTCATGCACTTCAGCGATGGCGATTTGCGCCTCATCAATCCCCAGGCATCTTAGGTACGGCTCGAAGCCGAAGGACTTTCGGTAGAGGTCGCCTGACGGGGAGAGATAGAATTGGGCCGCCTGGACCACTAACTTATGTGCCTCCCTGGCATCTTCCAACAACTCCCCCGTCTCTAGGTAGTGCGCAAATGGGGCACGCCAGTCTCCTTCGGCGAAGAGAATGCCGACCTGCTCCCCCTCAATGGACGGAGCTCCCAGGTTCTCAATATATACCTCCGAGATTTCTTGAGTTCCTGCGGCCAGGCGCGCCAGGGCGTCGGCCTCGGCATTTTCGCAACGAGGGACTTTGGTGATCGTCACGCTTCGGAAGTGTTGTTGGGCCTAAGCGACCAGCCTTTGATATTTTTCCATCTTTGGCTCTTTGGTCGCGTACAGTTCGGCAGATTGGCCCACCACGAGTTCTGAATCTGAATAGATTTCTAGAGCAGGTGCCCCAACTATTTTGGCCAATCGCAAGGCCATTAAGACGGCCTCATATTCCGCCTGGTTATTGGTAGCTGGGAACATCAATCTGGCCGAGTGGACAGTTCGATATTTTTCTGGGCCTCGGAGTATCACTCCAACACCTGCCCCGGCTTTATTGGAGGAACCATCCACAAAGGCGACCCACCTTTGCGCTTCCGTCGGCGCTTCGTCTTTTTCTTTGCCCCGGCCCGTAGCCGCGCACACAAAGTCGGCCAGAGTTCGTGACTTAATGGCCTTTGGGGGCGTGAAGTCAATGTGGAACTCTGTGAGCTCCATACTCCATTTACTCATTCGTCCTGAGAGATCAGGCTTGGTGAGGCACGCTCGGAGAGGCGTGCTAGACATCACCTTAATGGGATGGGCACGGAAGTACGAGCGCAGCCTTCTGGCGCTCACAATCACGGCGAGTGCCTCCTTCTCGACATTGGAGTAGTGGGGCTCTCCCCCTTGTAAGACCCTGCTGACAAAGTAGACGGGGAGTTGCTCTCTACCGACTTCTCGGACTAGCACCGCGGCTAAGCTATCGCTGGAGTACGAAGTGTAGAGCAGCAGGGTTTCCCCCGGTTGGGGCGGGTGTAGCGTGGGTAATTGGGCTAGGTGCTCCTTAATCTTGGCAAACGCCTCATCACATTCCGCCGTCCATTCGTATTGTTTCTTTCTAAGTAGCCGGAATAGGGGGAGGCATTTCTTCGACGAATTGGAGAGGAACCGGCCGAGGGATGCCATGCACCCCAACAGCTGTTGGAGTTCCTTGATCCGGGTGGGAACTTCCATGGCTCGGATAGCCTCGACCTTATCGGGATTAGCTTCAATTCCCCTCTCGGTTATCAGGAAGCCGAGGAACTTGCCTGATTCGACCCCAAACACACACTTTTTAGGGTTGAGGTGCATTTTGTACTCCCAAAGAACGGTGAAGGTCTCACGGAGGTCATCGACGTGATCCTGCTTTGTTTTGCTCTTAACTAGCATATCATCCACATACACTTCAACATTCCTCCCGATCTGTTTTTCAAACATTCGGTTGACGAGGCGTTGGTATGTCGCCCCGGCGTTTTTAGGCCGAAAGGCATCATCTTGTACCCAAAAATGCCTAAGTCGGTGATGAAAGCGGTTTTCTCTACGTCGCTCGGCTCCATAAAAATTTGATTGTAACCGCTATACGCATCCATGAAAGATAATAATTCATGCCCGGAAGTGGCGTCGACCAATGTATCGATACGAGGGAGAGGGAAAGGGTCCTTTGGGCATACTTTGTTCAAGTCTGTGAAATCTATGCACATTCTCCATGTCCCGTCAGTTTTCTTTACAAGGACAACATTGGCGAGCCACAAAGGGTAATAAACTTCGACGATGAAGCCCGCCGCTAGGAGCCTTTCCACTTCTGCCTGGATGGCCGCCCTTCTTTCCATATTGACACCTCGTCTCCTTTGGATGACTGGCTTGGCGTCGGCCGGGATGCTCAACTTGTAAGTAATGACCTTGGGGTCTACCCCTGGCATATCAGCCGTGCTCCATGCAAAAATGTCTTTGAACTCCCTCAACAAGCTCCTCAATTTCTCCTCTTCCTCGGGTGGCAACTTAGTGCCAATCCTGGTGACCTGCTCCGGCAAGTCTGTGATCATCACTTCCTTCAGCTCCTCGGCTGCCGAGCCCCTCGGCCTCTTCTCCTTATCCCTGAGATCGAAGTTGTCCATGGACAGGTCAATCAAATCCAACGGAGTTAGATAGCCATAAAATCGTTCTAGAGTTTTTACCAGGGGGGCCGGGAAGGCCGAGTCACTCGGAGGACGAGTGTGAATGATGATTGGCCCTCGTGAAGTTGGAAGACGTACTTCCATAGTCTTCGGCCTCAAGTGCAGGTCGAAGAGAGATTGGGTGTGTATCCCGAGGATAACGTTGTAGGGGCTCGGTGACTTGACCACCTTAAAGCATACTTCAGCCACGGCCGAGGGGGCACATTCTTTATCGAGTTACTGACTGATGCAAACTGGGAGAGTGACAGTGCCCAGGACAGGTATAGGGTTGTTGTTCGGCCCGTAGACCGGCATGGTACACCTGCTGAGGGTGCCTTGGATTTCCTGGCTCATCATGCGAAATGCATGACAAAACAATATGTCGGGCTGAGCCCCCGTGTCAATCAGAATCCTCCTTACCCTGTACCCCGCTATCTCAGCCTCAATGGTGAGGGGGTTCTTATGTGGGAGGAGCGCCCCGGCCTCAGGGCCATTATCAAAAATTATTGGGGCGCAATCAGGGGCCACAAGGAGGTTATTTACCTGCTCCGGCCGGGCCCTTTCATCTGGATGATCAAGTATCATGTGGATTATGGGCCGCTTGTCCTCCCTCCTCTGTGCATCCTTCGGGCGTGAGCCCTCTGGCTCCTCTTTTTTCGGGGCGATCTGCAGGGGCGCAGCCTTGACAAACTGAGGGAGTTTGCCTTGTTGGATCATTTCTTCAATGAGCCTGCAGAGCTCATGACAGTTCTCCGTCACGTGTCCGTGGTCACGGTGGTACTTGCAGTACAACTTCTTGTTCCTCTGCTCTGGGGGGGACCTCATGGCACGGGGCCTTTCAAAGCCCTGCTGCCGCTCGAGGACGGCGAGGATTTGCTCTCTTGGAGCGTTAAGGGGAGTAAACATGTCGGGCGTTGGGAAGCGCGGATTGAACGAGCCCCCGCCCCTCTGACCTCCTCGGCCGGGTCCTGAGTGACCTCCTCGGCCGGAATCCGTCCGCTGACGCTTCGACCGATCATCGGCCTGCGCCTGGTTATCTGCCTTTCTGGCCTGTAAGGTATCCTCCAAATTAATGAAGGGTTCTGCTCGCTCGTAGAATTCTAGGAGAGTCCTGGGTGCTCGTGCTGCGATGTCTCTCCCGAAGGGTGTTACGGGATTGACGCCTGCTGAGGCTGCATAGGTGGCCACCTCATCGGACACGTTAGTCGTCTCAACGAGGCGGTCGTTGAAACGGTTGATGTAGCCCCTGAGTGGCTCTTGTTTGTCCTGTGCTACGTCCCTAAGTCCGAGGGGATTCCTCCTCATCCTCTTCTTCCCCAGGTATTGGCTAATGAACATCTTCTTCAACACTTCCCAGGTCGTCGCAGTCCCTGGGGTGATCATAGAGTACCATGACCGGGCCACCCCCTTCAACCTTTGGGGGAAAGCACGGGCCATAGCCACATCGTCATAACCCACCCATCTCATCTTGTCTTCAAAGATCTGAGCGTGGTCTTCCGGGTCAGTCGTCCCATCGTAGAGAGCGAAGTCCGGGAGATTCATATGCTGGACAGGCTGGGGCATCAGGGCCCTGTTGTCTTTATTCTTTGTGCGCTGCTGCGGCTCTTGGGCTTGCAATAGAGCCACTTGGGCTTGAAGCTGACGGCACTGTTCTTGTTGTGCTTGGAGGTACCACTCCAAAGGGGATGAGGCCTGGGGCGGTGTGCCCAAGGCGGCCGAGATGGCCGGGTCGACCCCCGTGTGGGGCGTCTGGAAAGGGTTGGCGCCAAAGCCTTGGAGCCTCATGAGGAGGTCATTCGGTAGCATTCCGGTGCTTAGGCCAAATGGCTGGGGTCCCGGAAAGGTGTTGGGGCCGAAGGTCGTCGTCAGAATCGACGTTGGGGTAGATACTGGGGTAGCAAAAACCGGGGTGCTATGCGCCGTGGCGTGAACTGTAACCACGGAGGGCGTGGCACTTGGTGCAGGGATATTCCTGCAAGAGGGGCATTCGAATTAGAATGCGTTTGTGCATAGTCTGGGGCCGTGGCCCGCGTAACTAGCGTTTGTACTGGCCCGTAGGCACTTACGTTTGCATTTGCCCGGAGGCAGTTTGGGCGAAATCGGTGAGCAGGTTTCGGGGACCGACCCCGTCACCTGTCGCCGTCGCTATGTTGCGCGACCCCCCTGTCGGGGTAGTCGTCTCGGATCTAGACGGAGTGGGGCTCCTAGTAATGGGGCCTGAACTGGCCGCAAGGATTGCCTCCGTGCCCGTAGGCATGCTGGTGCCAGATGGTAGAGTAACCCTTGGATCTGAAAGCGGGCCCCACGGTGGGCGCCAAATGTTAATGCCAAAGGATTAACATTAAGTAGAAATAAGATTAGGATTAGAGTGTCGTACCTGAAAGGCTATCCGAAAAGGCGGGCCTTCCGAAGGGGAAGAATCCGGACATGGTGAGATGGAAAGTGGCTCTGCTGGTTGCTGCGTCCTTGTTGCTCCTCTCCTACGATGTGCTGCTTCCAACTCCAGATGAGCACCTGGTACGACTCTCCGACACTCAAGTCAGTTCTCACTTCACAAAGTAGCCGAGGCACAGTAAATTGAGAGTAAGGTAGGGGAGTTTTGTCTAAGTTTTTGTGTATAAGACGAGACGAGTATGGGGGTATTTATAGGGGTTGGGGCGGTATGGGCAACGGTATGGGCTGGGGGACAGGTGTCACCCGCACATCGTGAAGGGGTACTGTAACTCCAAGCCAAGGATAGTGGCTCGGCCTAAAGCCCTGAGAGAGTGGCCCGGCCTAAGGCCCTGGCTGTGTCCTCAGGTTCTGTGGGCTGCAACGCCTGGAGTCGGCCCGTGGCATGGGCCGCTGGGCCCAAGCCCTCAGCCCTCACCAATTATATTATATTATACATATATACATTTGTGGGCATGATGAGTTTTTTTTGCTACTACAATATGCATGTGTTCTCTCTCCCTCCTGTTTTTTGACAAGTCTCTCCCTCTCTTATTCTCCATTTTTTTTCTTCAAATTTACTTTAAATGTTTCATTTAAGTTTTTTGTAGTCACACTTATATAGAAAAAATACATTTATGGCATGTTCAGAACTATTTATTAATGAGATTTTCTCATTATATTATATTATACATATATACATTTGTAGACATTGTAGAAATGAATTGATGATCTTTTTTGGCCTACAAGAAGGTGCATGTGCTCTATCTCCCTCCCTCTTCTTTTTGACAAGTCTCTTCCTCTCTCTTATTCTCCATTTTTTTCTTCAAATTTACCTTAAATGTTTCATTTAAGTTTTTTGTAGTCACACTTATGTAAAAAAATACATTTATGACATGTTTAGAACTATTTAAAAATGAGATTTTCTCATACCACAAGATGCACGGTGCTTTCTCTCACTTTATTTTTTTCTTTTCAAATTACATTAATTCTTCCATTAGCCTATTTTGATCATATATTAAGTAAAAATGCTTAAAGATTCTTAAGAAAGAGTTTAAACTTTTTATGTTTTTGAATGGTTCTTTAGCTCTTACATTTTATTATTTTAAACGTGCTAGCTTTTTACCTACGTTAGCTGAATTTTGCATGAAACTTGAATGGAAATCTTATTTTTGTGTAGATGTGAGCAATTGCGTTTTACTTTTGATTAAATTTTTATTTTTAAGTGACTCATTTTTTACTATTTACATATAAATCATCAAATTTAATTGTTGTTGTACTCTTAGCATGATTCAAGCATATCACTATTTTTTTATAGTCTTTGATTCAATTTATGATATTAGAAAATGATGCAAATTTTGAATAAAACTATTAAATTTTCCATCAACAATCATAATATATACTTCATTCGTCCTAAACATAATTGGTGTTGTCATTACAACAAAGAAAAATTTTCTGGAATGAAATGATCATTTTCCACTTTTGTTTTATTTTTCTTCAATTTTTTCCCTTACAAATGATACCCATTAAAAAGTCTAGAGAGTGGGTTGAGAGGGATAAGAATAAGTTTGGAAAAGGGGTAATGATGAAATTTTATGTAAAATGAGCTAGAGAGCTTTTGAAAGAGAACTTGTATTGATTGCTTGAAATACTTGGATTAAGTGTTCCATAGGTTTGGTTAGAGTTAAGGTTACTGGATTAAGTGTTTGGTTGGGGAAAAAAGGCAAGTTAGAGGAGTTGGATAATTAACAAGTTCTAACCTCCCGAATTAGAACCAAGTAGAATCTCTTCACTTGCATCAATTATAAAGACATTGAGTTTAGCCAATTGATCTCTCATAAACCCTGGATTACCTTCTCAAATAACCCTAGATCAATCCTCGCAACCCGTGCACATTTACTCAACAACCCCACACCAACTGTTTTAGGCTCATCCTCCCCCCATCAACAATTCTTGATGAAAAGCCTTTATCTAAACCACAACCATCTTGAAACACAAACATAGCCGAAGGGCCAAACATGGAACACAAAAAACATGAAATCCAAGCAGTTGAAAGCCCCAAATTGTTATGGACGTATAAGAGAGGAGGTCGAACGCCCGAGAATGAACGAAAATAGGGGCAACGCAAGCACGTGGAGGGTCCAAACTACAGTAGGAACGGACCAAGGGACGGCAAATGAGGAGGGCGAGCATGTAAGGTGTGAGTTGAGGTGACCACAAAGTGAGGAAAGGGTTGTTGAAGTGAATCAGAAGATGATGAAGGTGGAAAACGAGCAAGTGAGGCTGGAGGAATCCATATGCGAGATCTTTTGGGGGACTACTCACACCGTCAGACAAAACCAAAGATCCAATGATGACTCAACGGTGAGGGCTGGAAGTGACCCATGAAGATCGAACAGGCTAAGCACGAATTCCAGGGGGTGAGCAGCTGAGACAAGCATGGGAAAGTAATAGGGAGTGACCGAGTCCTCGACCCAATTACAAAGCTCAGACCCGGCAGCGGTGCAGTAGAACAGCCTGGGAGGTATCCAGAGACAATCCAATTACAACGCCACGGGAAAGAGAAAGCGTCATCAAACCTGGCCTGGATTGAGTTGATTCATTGTGCTCACACTTCGTTGTTTGAAAGGAACTCAAAATGTTAAAAGCATAAATTTGCAATTTTAAACCTTTAACCATAACTTCAAGCTGGTTGTATAGAAAGTGACATTAATCAGTAAAAATGACACTATGTCACTTTTCTCCCTATTGATGTGGTAATTGGTATGCCAATAAATGAATGGATCGTATCATGGTAATTAGGAAAATTAAGAATGATATGACAATGTAGGGAGCTTCATAATGTACCCATAGCAAAACTCGACTGTATAGAGTAATATAATATTTTGATGATGTTTATTTTATTCACACAAAAAATGTCACAACAAAAAGTAAGTAGTTCCTACCAACGGTCATTGAGTTGAGTGGTAACCATCCTTCCTTAAACAATCTCTCGAGTTCAAGTTATGTGCATGGAGAAAATATCGTTGGGAGAATAAACCCTCCAAAAGATCCAACAATATATACTCGATTCAGGTAAAACTGAAAAAGAATGTTGTTCAAAAAAATATAGTCCTAAGTTTCTAAACTAGTTGTTAATCTATAGGTTTGTTTGAAAACTCTAATTTGCCCAAAATTTGGCAAATTTTTATTGCTTGAATTTAGCCAAAATTACAAGTGACGCGAAACCGACAAGTGATCTAGATGCACCCATGTGCAACCTTGAGGATTCAAGAGCTCACATGCCAAAAGTAGAGGTCATTGGCTTTTGTGACACTTCCACCTTCAATGAATCAAATGATAAGGAGCAGCCTAGAGCCAAATATCAAGATCCATTCATTGTTCTTGAAGGATCAACTACAAAAAGTCAAACCAAGAAGGCAAAGAACATTCTCAACCTGTTGATGGACAGTTTTGAAATCTTGAGGAGCAAAATGAACATATTCTTGGAGGTGAAGGAAAAGTGCAAGCTCTCCTCAATTTGGGCCAACCCAATTCTCAAATTGTGCAAACAATTATCAACATTTCTGTTTGGGCTCAACCAAATGACAATTTGGCCCAAGTGCATGGTTCACAAATTTCTCAACCTGTTGAGTTTCCAGCTGGCGCATTCAATGCACTTCAAAGGCTTCCAACCGTTCATTTCTCATCAATGACGAACTTCAGCAGCCTTGAGGACTAAAGAGTCATCCAAAATCATCCAGAAACCATTGGTGAAGGAGTTACAAGCCTTGAAGCCCTCCATCAAAGCATTAAATGAGGATCACTTACTCCTCATTTATTTGGCCAAAACTCATCCCTCATCTTCCAACTCGAATTTCCATCATTTTATTTCAGTTTTTAGATATATTTTGGCTAGTTCTACCCCTTAGCTAGTCTAGAATAAGTTTAGAAATAATTGTTTTAAATTCTCATATTTACATTTCCTTTTAATTTCCATCATAAAGAGTGGAGATGAAGGGACTTGTAAATTGATTTGGATGTCTAGCTTCCTTGTCCTATAAAAGGAGGTCTAGGTTTGTTTGCAAGACACAATTCAATCATCAATATATTTCACATTTTTTCCTTGAAATTGAGAGTGATTCTCTTTTCAACCTATATACCTTTTTCCACTCAATTCTTGTTGAGTTTTCTTGACAAGTCTACTAAGACCAATATTGCCTTCTCATTGGAAGAAGGAGGTGTTGGCCCCATCATCATTCCCCCTCAATTTTGGCAACAAAGGCTTTCTTTGTCTTGGACCTTTTTTTGGTATCAAGAAGGAGGAGTCGCCATAGGCATAATACCATCTTTGTCTGGGCAAGGATCCATGAGAAGTTGGTGGTCATATCCGTTCGTTTCACAAGCTTCCGCATCGTTTTGTTTTTGTGCATTCCGGATCTGTCAACCTGTTGACATTTTCACCTCATCAATCATACCTACCCCGTGTTGCTCCTTTGTTGGCTAGATCTACTCCTCGTGTTCCAGGATACCCTCCCGGAATCACATCAATTGGTATCAGAGCATTCTGACAACCACATCAACAAGATGGAGTAAACAAAAACAAGTCAAATTATAAATTAAAATGCTTACAAATTGCAGCTCCATTTATAAAAAAAAATTATGCTATGAAGTACTCCCTCATTCCCAAAAGTAACGCAATAGTTGACTTTTGATGTCAATTTGACTTCAATTTGTCTATATAATTTCTTAATCGAAAATTTATTAAAAAAATATGACAAAATGCATTTTTAGTCGCTTTCTTTTAGCATGTGTCCTATTTTAGTCCCGTTTTAAGAATTCTTCCTATTTAGATACTAAAATTGTGGTTTTCTATCCTATTGTGGTCATGCCGTTAATATTTCCATTAAATTGACTATTAATTGGTGTGATATGACGAAAATACTCTTTGTTTTTACTATTCAATTCCCTAATTTTATAAAATTCTATCAATTTTGGCCAACACTTTTTCTTTCTCACAAGTAAGGTCTAAGATTTTTTTCCTTCAACATGAATAGATTCCATCGGAAGAAAGCTTTCCATGATCTCACGTCCAAGCCACCATAGTCTGCGTCGGAGAAAAGTCCGATTCCGATGACATTTTCATATCCGGTAGCAGTACCGAGATTTTCCAATTTTATTTTCAAAATATATTACGAATCCAGATTTGAAAATATGATCAATTGATTCAGATTCAGATCCGGATTCGAAACTGGTCAAGGGAGCAGTGCCGATGACAGGGGAGGACTTAGATTTCTCACAGGGTTTAAAGATAGCTCCTCCACCGCACCTATCTTTTCTTCTGCTTCAGACCCAAGATAACGTTTTTGGGGTTCTATCGTTGCTTCTCGCCCGGATCCGCCATTGGCTGCGCTGAAGCTTGGTGGGTCGATGGGTTCACTGATCGCATAGCCGATCATCGCCAGATCCACATTTTCTAGCTGCTTGGAGGGCAGGAAGTAGTGCGCCGGTGGTTGTGGATGGCGTCTACAGTGTCTGGGGCAATGGATTAGGGCTAGAACGGCCTCTACCGGCGGCCCATCAAGCAGTGGCTCAACACCTGGACTGTGATGCCCACCAGCGCTACGTTTTTCAATTGTAGAAAGACCCGCTCAATTTCTTGCCGGAAATTTGAAATTTTAACAATCCAAATGAATCGTTGGCTGCTTAATCTAGGCATTGATTCGAATCCCTCCTGGAAACTCTCCAAACAACAATACTTGTTCGCCGGCATCATCATTTGCAGCCTCGAGTCACGGTGGCTACAAGTGAAACTAGAGATTGTTGGTACAATAGATGCAATAATCAAAATGATAAGGTATGAGGGATTGGCTTGTTTCTACAAGGGAATGAGAGATTATAAGGGTGGTTTTGTAACTTTTAAAAATATTTGGGATAACTTGCGAATTGTTATAAAAATTAAGGTTATATGAAATGTCAAATATAGAAATTTACATAACTTCCCTTAATTAAATAATGAGTTTAACATAAATTCTAATGGAAGGACCTGTTTAGCACAAAATTGAAATCTAAAGGACATCCCCTTCTCGATTTCACACATAACACTTAACCATTTTTTTCTTCTCCTTTCAAAGTTTTATTAATATATTATTTTACATTTTATTTCAAAGTATTAGAATAATGTTGTAAAATTATATATTTTATAAAGTTTTCATGGATTGTCCGGTTGGACAGTTTGTAAA